>CM040433.1:21702938-22302938 GCA_022702705.1 Papilionanthe hookeriana x Papilionanthe teres
GGAACTGATGAAAATCTGAAACCAACTTTCATTAGTTCATTCCTTAATGATGAGGAAGCAAAAGACATAATTCAATTGTTGACAGAATACAAAGACTGCTTTTCTTGGACTTATGACGAGATGCCTGACTTATCTCCAGAAATCGCAGTCCATAAATTGGGGATAAGTCAAATCACAATCCCTGTTAAACAAGCTCCAAGAAGGATGCGTGATGAAAAAGAGCAACAAGTCATTGCAGAAGTCAAAAAATTGATAGAAGCTAACTTCATACGAGAAGAAAATTATCTGACATGGTTAGCCAATGTGGTGCCAGTTAAAAAGAAAAATGGTGTTTACCTCATTTTTGGTGAGGTATTTTCTCTTCTTAGTGCTTAGGATCTAGCCATAGGTTTTCCCTTTGACTATCCTAGAGGACTAGAAATGGGACCCACCACTTAGAAATTCAAACACTTCTTAACTCTTGTTGAACTACACTGATGACCATAAACCTCCAAGCCACTTGGAAGGTTAAAAGTCAAATGTGGAGGTTCAAGAATGAGTTCCTATAGGATGGTCAAGCATCAGGATTACCCTGGGTGGTCTGGTCTTAGTGAGGGTAAGCTTACACACACCACACTCCTACACACATTCCAAATCCTAAAACCACTCTTACCCAACTTGGCTTCCTGACTCATGTAGAAAAATCATATGGATGGACCTCAACCCCTAAGCCCCTGGCTAAGAGGGTTAGGAACAACATATTGAGTGCCTAAAATAAGTTCTCTCATGGCTCTTTTGAGCTTAATAAGACTTCATGGCTCAACCAAAATGGTTTTATTTTACTCACACTTAATCAATCTTCATTTTTCCCAAATTTCAATTTTTTGACCCCCGGGGCCTAAACCCACAAAACCTACAAAATACCCTTGAAATTGCCCAAAATTCTAAAAAATTACCCAAATTGCCAAAAATTATTCAAAATCAATCCTAAAAATTCCCCACCACTCAAATTGATCATCCATGGCCAAATATACCAAAATTTCCAAAAATACCCCCCAATACCCTCCAAATACCCAAAATACCCTTTTTGGCCCAAAAATCCAAAAATTCTAAAAAAAACCAGAAAATCTCAAATATTCCCAATTTCATTTTGTTCAACTGCCACATACCCTAATGTTGTCAATTTAACCCAATTTGATCAAAAATCCTAAATTAGCCCTTAAGGCCCAAAATGACCAACAAACCCAATCCATCCCAAATTCAACCCAAATGTCACCCAATTTTCCCAAAATTTGTTTTGAAACCTTCCTAACAACCCCACAAATAAAAATCTAACTTAATTTACCCATTATTTGGACCCAAACTCCACTCAAGCCTAACTAAAACCAAAATCCCCCAATTTGGCCTAAACCAATCATGAACCCAAACAAGCCCAAATCCCAAAATCAAGACCCAACCAAAATTTCGAACTCTTTGTAATACTCCCATAAACCTTTTTCAACGTTAATTTTACATCAAAACCAACATTAGCCCAACTTTAGCCTAAGTTGGCCCAATTTGACCCACTTTGACCATATTATTAAAAGACCCAAATTAAATTCAATTCAACTCCAAATGACCCCAAATCTTTTCGAAAACCTTCATAACACATTCCTAAATTAAATACAACACTTATTTGGCATATACTTTTACCAAATTTTTATCCAAAAGTTTATGTCAAAATCTAAAAGCCCATCCCCTTAAAAAATTTTAAAAGCCCATCTTTCACCAAATTTAAAAGCCCAAATCTTCAATCCAAGCCCAAATGACATTTTCTTCCCATTATCCATTTAATAAAATAATCCCCTAAGTTTTATTTCATCATTTTATCAAACTAAATATGGCCTCATGAAAATTTTCCGCCAAAATACCCAAATTTTCAAAAATCCTTTTTCATAAAATAATCCAAGCCATTCCTAAGCCACATGGAGCCATGAAGCCATGGGCAAGCCATATGCAAGCCTTGGGAGCCACTTTACACATCACCATGCCATTAATTGCAAAAGGAGGAGCCTCTTTTAAACCCCCTTGAAAAAGTTTTAACCCTTTTAATGCTTCACCTTAACCCATGATTAATCCAAATATTCATGGATGGGGACCTCACCACCTTCTCTTGGCTGAACCCACTGATTTCCCTCAGCCTAAAATCAGACCTTGGTGGGTGCACCAAACCCATTTCCATGGCTTGACCAAATTGAGCCCAAAATACCCCCTTCCCCCTTTCCATTTGCATCAAGCTCTTTACACATTGCCAACCTCCATTGATTGCACAAGACTCAATCCCTAGACTCACTGAGTCGGATGGTGACCCATACCTGCCGGCCAGCCGCCTGGGTCACCTGAAAACACTACACCCGAGAGCTCCATGTGAGCCAAAATTTCAAATTTGAGCTTGCCGAGTTGTCCCAACCCCAGTGGACACCATTGCTCTTCTTCTCCTCCCCTGAGCAGCTGATCCCAGCCTTCAATTGCCTCTGGGAAGCCCCATATCCATGGCTATTTAAACTCCTCACCTCCACGGCCAAAAGGTTGGATGCACTGGACCTTAGTGAAACCCTGTCAAATTGGTTCCAAACTCCTCTCCTAACCTAGAGCAGTTGATCCCCACTGAAATCCAGTCCTAAAATCCTTTCTGTGAGCTCAATTTCTAAGCTCAATTTTAAGCCCAAAAATAGGACACTTCACTACAGTGAGCCAATCTTCAAATTGATTGACTCTACACCATCACCAGACCAAGAGAAAAAGTTCCCCAGTGGAAGCCCCCTCATCAGGCCAGCCATTCCTTCTATCGGTCAGAGCTCGAAATCGGTCTTGCTGGAAGTCTGGTCTAGGCATTTCATCACTGCTCCAGGCTTCATCCCTAGTTTCCTTAGACTACAACGAACGTGCCAAGCCCCTCTGATTGAAGCTTCACTTCTCAGAGCCAAGGTATTGAACTCTTCCTTCCCGAGAGCTTATTTTGATTCTCCATTTTGTTTGAGTTAAATTCAAAGCATCATAGCCGTATAGGGCTAGAAGGTGGACGGTTCTCGGCTCACACCAGTTGGGAAGATGAACGGATACCGTCGGATCACGCATGTAATAGACGGACAGTGTAGATCAAGCCGGACGAAGAGATGGAGCAGAACAGCGGGCCGCATGACATCCCAGTCAGATGGTGGTGTCGAATGAGAAAGTGCCGCATGGGACTTTGGAGCTGCCAAGGATGACGAGGCGCCGCGCTAGTTAAGTACGAAATTAAGGTATTTTTTATTTATTTAAATGCCCAAAATTTTGAAAATGCATATCTTTTGATAGAAAAATCATAAAAATAAACAAAAAATACCTTCTTGCTCAGTGAACAGAGGAGAACATTGTGGAAAAATAATTAAGTTATTTTGATGAATATTTAATTTTTAATTAATTATTCACTGATTTGAGTATTTTAATTCTCTACCCATGCATACAATTCATCATGGTATGAGACCATAGGGCTTTTGTAGCCTCTGTTCTTGGGAACATTCCCTGAATTTTCCAAGGCTAGAGCCGACCTCTATGGCAAGCTACCTATTTTTCAAGTTTATGTGTCTGTTTTGGTATTTTAATTTCAATAATTTGCATGTTGCTTAGAAAATTCTAGAAAAATTAGGGGAGGTAGCTTATGACCAGAGGACCTTAGAAAATTATGGTTTGGTTTAATTTATTAAAAATAACCCTAATTAGCCGAAACACTAAATTGAATTTTAATTAATTAGGGGTAACCATACATCAAAATCACTTGAAATCAATTCTCCACTGTCACATAGAATACAGAGAACCTCACATAAAAATTTCAAGTCAATTGGAGTTAATTTAACCCATTAAATGAATTAATTAAGTGACATAGCTATTTTAAAAATTAAAAAATTCATAAAACTCAAAATACATTTCAAAAATTCACCAAACTTGTTTGTGGGTTCTCTGATATGAGAGGTGTTTCTTTTTTAACCTTATTTTTAATATTTTAATAATTAAAAAATTAAAAAAATCATAAAAATTTTAAAAATCATAAAAATGTCATATTTTATTCCTTAATCATTTAGAAACCAACCAAATATTTTTCCTAAGTCTCTAGGTTAAGATATTGAATTTTAAAAGTTTATTGTAACTTTTTAATGTTAAAAAAATGAATTTTCAAACCTTCCCACTAAAATAATTCTAATAAATCAAAGAAAACCAGAAAAATATAAAATTTGCTTCTTTGACTTTCTTGAGACCAGAGAGACTTAAAAAAATATAAAATCTATTTTTTCAACTTTAATTTTATTTTATAATTAATTAATACCCCAAAACTCAAAATAATTATAATAAATTAAATATAATTCAAAAAATCACCAAAATTGGTCCAAGTGGTCCTTTGGTCAATAAAAAAATCCCATAATTTTTCTAAGGACAGAAACCTTACCTTGGTCATGTTGTTGAATTTTCATTGAAAACCCTTATTTTCCACAAAAATAGTTATATAAATTAAATTAAAAATAGAAAAATCACATTTTCTCCTCTAATGTCTTAATTGACATGTGAGTGAGGTGATATAAAAATTCCAAGTTCATTTGAGCTCAATTTAGTGAGTTATGAAATGAATATGCTTAAAAGGGCATAAAGGTAATTAAGGATTTTTAACCCTAATTAATACATTAGGCTTATTCAAAGGGAGGGTAAAATATATGATCTTAATTCTCTTTTAGATGATTGAAATCTGGGAAATTAAAAGTTAGAAACCCATTAATTATCTTGAAAACATTCAAAGTGAATCTTACTTAATTAAATAATTCAAATTTTGGAAAGATATTATTAAAAGTTTGGATTGTTGAAATGGGGATATAAGTTAGGAAGATTGCAATCATTTAATCCAAAAATCTCTAAATGAATCACTCCAGTAATATTCAACTCTTAATTAATTTTAAAGACATGATGATTAAAATTAATAATTAAAAAGGAAATAATCTCTAATTAAATTAAAGCTTAAAATATTAAATGATTTAATAATCAAATAAAAATAAATTTTAAACATTAAAATTAATTTGAAATCACTTGTGAACAAACTTGAAACAAATTTGAAATATTAAGTATTATCAAAACAATTCATAATTAAAAATGTGAAAATTAAACCAATTAAAGCCAACCCAAAACGATATGATTAATTCAAATCAAATTTAAATCATAAAAAATTTAAGGAAATTAAATAATTTAAACACTTCTTTCAATTTAAGTAACTTAAAACACTTAAAAGAAAACCAAACTGAATTTTGAAATTGAATTATCTTAAATCAGCAATTCAACTTTAATTAAAGATGGTTAAATTCCTTAATAAACTAATATAGCCCTAGAGGCTTTCATTATTATAACTCATAAATGAAGCATCAAGTGAAATGTCACTTCACTCATCGGACAATCAAATGTCCAAGTTCACTGAGCAAGAAACAAAACTTTATTAAATCCTTGAATGATTAACTCACCTGTACAATAAAATTCATTTGGATTCGAAATAAACCCAAAAACATTGAAAAGATGTTTAGGACTCGTCCTAAGCACTTTCTCAATATGTTGGAATGTTTTAGAAGAACAATTGAACTTAATTGTTCTTTGGTGAAGAAAATCATCCACAAAACACAAGAACCTAGATGTCATAGGAATTGACTAGCGATAGGATTAGGATTTTGGTAAACAACTAGAACCTTCCCTTAGCTTTACTTAGGTACTTGTTGCAAATATTTAAATGCTCTGACATGTGTTTTAAGTGCAGTTGGGTATGACGAGAAGACCCTCCAGGTACGCTTTTATTTTATTGCGATTTATTTACTCGCATCGTACTTTACTTCTCTTGCATGTTAAACAAGAATGTCACCCTGCATGAAAACTGAAACTTTTAGGATAGCCACAAAACTGAAACCCAAAACTAAACTAAAAGTCACAACAAGATAAAATTCACCGCCACAACATTCAAAAATATAAAACAACTCAAAATTTAATCACAAACAGAACAACAAAACTACAACTACAATTAAATTAAAATGTCTCGTTGGATGATCGGGAATCCCTCGGATGATGTAACCCACGTGTTGCTAACGAGATTTCCCACGGTTTAAATGAAAGTATGGAACTCATTCAGTTGAGTTTAGCAAATTCATTTGAACTAAGTGTATCTGATGAAAATAGCGGTGTCGGGATGACGGAACCGTGGGATCTTAATCGGTCCTGCTTAATCAACTTTAAGATTTGTTTTAATTAAAACATTAAGACATTTGAACCTTAAAACTCTTCTCTAAAACAAAACACTTTTCTTCTCTAAACCAAAACACTTCTCTCATCTCCTGATTGTCACTTTCTAAAAACTAAACCTTCTGCAACAACACGGAGCTTGGAGCATAGTGGGCAGCACGGCCATCGTCGTCAGCAAAACTTGTGTCTACTTCAGCAAAACCATTCCTTAGTCTAAATAACATACCCGTAGGATTACGAAGTAGTCTGCCTAGTGCAACATAAATCCTCAACTTTTCGTTAGGCATTTGCATAATCATATTATGCAAATTAAGCCCTAACCGGTCTTAGGACTCCGAGATAGTCGTTTGGTACGGCATAAACCCTCACATCTTCGAGGCTATTTGTATGATCATGTCATACGAATATAAGTCATAATTAATTAATATTGACAGGATTACAACATTAAATAAACTCTCAAATTGAAGCCAAATCATAGGATAGTTAGGAAGTCACCGAAGTTCACTTCGGGTCCGTGCCATCCCCTACTTCTCTTCCTTTGGATTCTTAAAATAAATTGTTCCAAATTTGAGCTATTCCCTATTGAAATTTCTAAAGTCCAATTCTTTGAAAATCTTAAACTTTAAAATTCTTGAGAGAAAAACCACTGATCATTATCGAGAGTTTTCTTAAGTATCTTTAGATATTTAAGATGTAATTAACTATAGGGGCTTGCCCTTATAGGGAACTTTAAGAACCCAGGTAATATAAATTCTGCTTAATTCCTTCATATTAAGCAGGGGAACTTGTCGGCTTATAAAATTGGTTCGCGGACTAAACGGATCTCACAAATCTTCTAGTTTATTTAATCGAGCCCCATCATCAAGCGATGTGTCTATTCCTCGGAATAGATACACGGCTCATGATGCGGTGCTCGTTTATATAAACTATTTAGGATGTGAGATCGGTTTGATTTCATATCTTGAAATTTTCAAACTTAAAATTATTTAAAAAAAAATCAAATGCTACTTTTCAAGTTATATATATATATATATATATATATATATATATAAATTAAATTTAAAATCTAAAAATTCACCGACAATTTCTATAGGCGATCCCCTTTTCAAAACACTTAACCTAAAAATATGCCGACAAATGGTCAGATAAGGGTCTACATAGACTTCAGAGATCTGAACAAAGCATGTCCAAAAGATGAATTCCCTTTACCAATTTTTGAATTAATGGTTGATATAGCATCAAAACATGCAATATTTTCTTTTATGGATGGATCATCAGGATATAATCAAATAAAAATGTTTTCGGAGGACGAAGCGAATACATCTTTCCGAACACTCATGGGGATATATTGTTATAAGGTTATGCCATTTGAACTGAAAAATGCCGATGCAACCTATCAAAGAGCCATGACACGGATCTTCGATGAAATAATACACAATCAAGTCGAATGTTATGTGGACGATCTGGTTGTCAACAGTAAACGAAAAGATGATCACATAAACGATTTGAGAATTGTCTTTGAACGACAACGACAATACAATCTTAAAATGAACCCCTTAAAGTGCGTTTTCGGTGTCACTTCAGGAAAATGTTTAGGATTTGTAGTTCGACATCGTGGGATAGAAATTGATCCTCTCAAAATTAAAGCTATCCTAAATATGCCTCCTCCTAAAATCTAACTCAATTGAGATCATTTCAAGGAAAGTTAGCATAAATACGATGTTTCATTTCCACTCTATCAGGTAGGTGTCAGCCTTTTACTGCCCTTACCAGAAAAGATACCAAATTTTTGTGGGACGAAAAATGCCAACACGCCTTTGAAAACATCAAACAATACCTGACATCCCCTCCTGTCTTAGCAACCCCTGTATTAGGAAGACCTCTAATCCTTTACACCGCGACGTTGGACAATTCCCTTGGAGCATTATTGGCACAAGTAAATGACGAGGGAAAATAAAATGCATTATACTATTTAAGCTGTTGTCTGGTTCCAAAAGAAATAAGCTACCCGACAATCGAGAAGCATTGCTTAGCCTTGATTTTCACAGTTTAAAAACTAAGGCACTATATGCTTTCTCATAAAGTAACTCTTATTTCAAGAGTTAAGCCACTACATTATTTAATGACACGGCCGACACTTTCTAGGAGATTAGCAAGATGGGCAATGATCTTACTCCAATTTGACATAACATTTGTACCATTGCGTGCTGTTAAAGGACAAATCTTGGCAGATTTCTTGGCAGCACACCCAATTCCAACTGGATCACCTCTCAATGATGATTTACCTGATGAACAAATATCAAAATTAAAAGATTCCAATGTGCAACGATGGGAACTCTACTTTGATGGAGCATCATCCGCATGGAAAGATAAAGACAAACAGACAATTATACCAAGCAAAGCTGGAGTAGGATTGATTTTCATCACTCCAGACAAAATGATGATGCATTTTTTCTATCATTTGGAGAACCATGCACAAATAATGAAGCTGAATATGAAGCGCTTATAACCGGTCTAGAATTGGCAATATTAATGGAAATTAAAAATATTGACATCTACGGAGACTCCCAGTTGATTATCAATCAAATCGCCGGCAAATACAAGACTTTGAAACCTCGACTCAAACAGTATTCTCGTTACACTCTGAAACTACTTCAGCAAATTCTTGACGTGACATTCTTCTTAATCCCAAGACGAGACAATTGTCTAGCGGATGCTCTGGCAAAACATGCAAAGGAGTTTGCCTGTCCAGAAGAAGACGACATACCAATTTCTATAAGAGGATGACAAGTTCTTTCTCAAATTGACATGGATAATCTGCATAAAATTGTTGAAAATATGACAATGACAATAAATGATGAAAATGATGATTGGCGACAACCAATTATTCAATATTTACAAACTGGAAGGTTACCCGAAAACACATCTATTGCCACTCAAATTAAACAGAGAGCATTATCATATGCTCTAATAAATGATGTCCTTTATAAACGATCTTTTGATCAAATGTGGTTAAGATGCCTAAACCAAGTTGAAGCGAGATTGTTAAGGAGGTCCATTCAGGTTTATGTGGTGCACATCAATATTGACCTAAAATGAAAATGAAAATAAAAAGGATGGGTTATTATTGGCCGACAATGATGACCGATTGTCTTGACATTGCAAAGAAATGTCATCAATGCCAGATACATGGGGTAGTTTTACACTAGCCTCCAATTGTTTTACACCCAACTATTGCATCTTGGCCGTTTGAATGTTGGGGCACTGACATAGTGGGCCCTATAGATCCTCCGTCCTCCAAGGGACATCGATTTATTCTGGCATCTACTGACTATTTCTTCAAATGGGCAGAAGCGATACCACTTAGAGAAGTTAAGGCAGGACAAGTCCTTCATTTCTTTAAGACACATATCGTTTATAGATTTGGAATTCCTCGAAGGGTCATATCAGACAATGGATTGGCCTTTAAAAATGCAAAAATCAACAACTTTATCCAAAGACATGGGATAGACTGGAGGTATTCCACAATCTATTATCCTAAAGCCAATGGTTTAGCTGAATCTTTCAATAAAACTTTGGTTCAAATTTTGAAAAAGACATTAATCAACAGCCCAAGACAGTGGCATGAACGATTGATAGAAGCTTTATGGGCTTATAGAACTACATATCGAACGCCAACACGGTCTACACCGTTTGCTTTGGTATATGGTTCTGAAGCTATTTTACCACTTGAAGTTCAAATCCCTTCTCTCAGAGTTGCGATAGCAAATAAGATAACTGAAGAAGAAAATGTCAAACTACGACTTGAAGAACTTGAGAGTTTAGAAGGCAAACGTCTACAAACAAAACAAAATCTTGAACTGTATCAAGAAAAAATGATACGTGCCCATGACAAATTAGTTCGTCCCAGAACCTTTCGAATCGGTGAATTAGTTTTAGTTCTTCGAAGACCTATACCAGATCATCGAAAGATAGATGGAAAATTTGAACCAATATGGGAGGGCCCATATGTAATTGAAAAGACATATTCTGGAGGATCCTACCAACTGGTGGATTGTCAAGGAGAAAGAATCTTGCCTCCAATCAATGACCGTTTCCTGAAGAAATATTATGCGACATGATAATGACTTGTTTATAAACTGGGATAATAATAAAAAAATCCTTTCTTCAAATCATCTTTGTGATATGAATCTTGACTTCTATGTCTCATGACATCTATTTCGCTTATTAAACCAATGTTTATAAGCATCCTTCCTTAACGTAAATGTCTGAAATGTTACATTATCCTGTCATTTTTAGGAAAAATGTCTAACGAAAGACTTCTTTTCACATTCCAAAGTGGTGTTTGTCTGACCTTGGACCGACGATGTGTTGAAAAAGGATCTAGAATTCACTTTGATTTTGAACTTTCTCAAGTTGAATTACTCTATGACGGACATTTACTATCCATTGCTAATCAATAAGAAGCAAAAGGAAAACCATCTGTATTGGAGTTTAGGCTTTGTCAGCAAGCCAATGAAACAGAAAATCCTACCAACAATGGAAAACTGAAGTCAGATGGAATGGCATCCACTAGTGGGGTGAAGAAATCAACTTCTAGAATGACAAGAGCCCAAAGAAGAAATCGTAATAAAAGGCTCAAAAAGCTGGCAAAAAAAGAAAGACAAGACATGAAACAAATGGAAGAAGATGAAAAATTCAAATTTCTAATACTTGAGGACATCTCCAAAAGAGACGTATTATATCTTAGGGGAAGAAATGATCGAAGAGGAGGAAAGGATTGAAAGGACAGTATTCACTCCTATTCCCTATGAGCCAGCATTGGACCTCTCGACAACCGAAATAGTAAATGAAAAACGAATTGCTTCTCGAGAGGAGGTAAGACGTATCAGAGCTATCAGAAAACATGCATTCGAACAATTTCAACATATTAATGGTCAAACCATTAATATATTAGAAGGCATTCAATTGTTCACACAAGTTTTTGACGAAGTGACGAAGTGGAGCAAGGTGCTATCATCGAGCATGTGATGGATGCACGTGATCAAGGACGAGCCGGACAACTGAAAAGAAGGACATACTCCGAACCGAACAGATGGATTCGTGGGAAAGGTCACATGACAATTCAATACGGATGTTGTTACAATTATGCTGTGGACAAAGACGGCAATCCCTCAGGGATACTACGACACGAACAAGTAGTTCCACTACCGAGAGTCATAATTCAAATTATCAGTCGACTCATAATGTGGAATATAATGTCTGCTGATTGTATTCCGGACAGTTGCATTATGAATATATATGAGGAGGGCGACTATATACCACCTCATATTGACAGTCGGGATTTTGAAAGACCATTTTGCACTCTCTCCCTTATGAACAGATATTCTATTCTGTTTGGAAGAGAAATACAGATTGTGGACCCTGGAGAATTTCGTGGATCTTATCAAATTTTCTTACCATGGGGATCAGTTTTATTCCTACAAGACAATGGAGCTGATGTCCTCAAAACACTGCATACCAAGTGTGAGTCGACAGCGCATATCGATAAAACTAAGGAGAATGCGCCCTAAAAACGTCCCGATGGATGTAGACCAATACCAGAACTGGAGGATCTACAACCCTTGGAACTGCCATGACCACATGAAGGTTTAAACACCTAAGACATATTCTATGAACAGTGTCTCAGAGTGTTAGACATTTTATGGTAGGTCTAGCAGTATCTGAGAACTTTGACATAGTAGTTTGCAGTGTGTATGCGTGTATTGTGTAATACATCATGTACCCTGAACTTCTGACATCTATGTACATTATTGGAAGTGGAATGAAATCTTATGAGATATTTTCAAACTGATGCATCATCAGGTCCAAAAATGCCAAAATGAACTAAAATGACATGATGAATAACTTGTGATAACTAAAATGAGAATTAACATTCGACCTACATAGGTCAAATCCCCAGCAGATATCCCCAGTAAATATCTTAGTGAGTTCGCCACTCTCTCTGGTTATTAGATGTAAACCCTTTCCTGACATGAAAATCACGGCATTCTTTTAACCAAATATCGACATCCACATTTTGAGAAATGGAAAATGACATCCATTTTCTCTTTCTAGTTATTGGATGTAAGTCCTTTCCTAACACGAAAATCATGGCTTTCCTCTAACTAAATCAATATTGACATTTTGAGAAATACAATATGACATCCATTTTCTCTCTCTAGTTATTAGATGTACGTCCTTTCCTGACACGGAAATCATGGCTTTCCTCTAACTAAAATCGACATTGACATTTTGAGAAATGGAATATGACACCCATTTTCTCTCTCTTGTTATTGGATGTAATTCCTTTCCTGACACGGAAATCATGGCTTTCCTTTAACCAAATCTTGACATTGACATTTTGAGAAATTGAATATGACATCCATTTTCTCTCTCTGGTTATCAGATGTAAGCCCTTTCCTGACACGGAAATTACGACATTCCTTTAATTAAATATTGACATTGACATTTCGAGAAATGGAATATGACATCCATTTTCTCTCTCCGGCTATTGGATGTAAATCATTTTCCTGACACGGAAATCACGGTTTTCCTTTAAACAAATATCGATATTGACATTTTGAGAAATGGAATATGACATCCATTTTCTCTCCCTGTAAATCCCTTTCCAGACACGAAAAGGACATTCCTTCTCAGAACCGACATATGAGACATCTGACATTCTCGAAGAGCGGTATGACACCCACTCTTTTCCGATTATCATGAAACATTTCATCAGACCACTTCGGTCAACGCCAATATGTGCAGAATACTTATGCAGTATTCCACACATATTGGGGGCCCTTTTGTTGACCTCATTTTTACAACAATATTTTCACTTAAAATGACAACTTTGGTCAAAATGGTCAATCCAGACCCAATGACCAACCCTGTTGACCCCACAGGTGAACTTTTTTATCCAAAATGATAATTTTGGTCAAAATGGTCAGTCCTGATCCAATGACCAACCCTGTTGACCCCATAGGTCAACCTTTTTACCCAAAATGACAATTTTGGTCAAAATGGTCAATCCAGACCCAATAACCAACCCTGTTGACCCCATAGGTCAACCTTTATACAAAAAATGATAATTTTGGTCAAAATGGTCAATCCAGACCCAATGACCAACCCTGTTGACCCCACAGGTCAACCTTTTTACCTAAAATGACAATTTTAGTCAAAATGGTAATCCAGACCCAATGACCAACCCTGTTGACCCCACAGGTCAATATTTTTGCCTAAAATGACAATTTTGGTCAAAATGGTCAATCCATACCCAATGACCAACCTTATTGACCCCACAGGTCAACCTTTTTACCCAAAATGACAATTTTAGTCAAAATGGTCAATCTAGACCCTATGACCAACCCCGTTGATCCCATAAGATAACTTTTTGACTTAAAATGATAATTTTGGTCAAAATGACCAATCCAGATCCAATCACCAACCTTATTGATCCAATGGGTTAACACATGACCTAAAATGTCAATTTTGGTTAAAATGATCAATTTTTGATCAAATAACCAATGACATGTTTAAGACCACACAATGATAAAAATTAATCAACTTAATTTCAAAAATTATTTTGATTAATTAAATTGACTAATAATTTAATTTTTAATATTTTAATTAATCAAATGACATGATTAATTAAAATGAAAATTAAATTAAAAGTCATAAAATGACAAAATTAATCAAATAATTGATCTCAAAATTTTTTTGATTAATTAATTTGCTAATGAATCAATTTTCAAATTTTAATTAATGACATAATTAATTAAAATGAAAAATTAAATTCAAAAGCCATAAAATCCTAAAATCCACAAATTCATTAAAAAAAATGGAATTAATCAAATAATTAATTCCAAAATTATTTTTAATTAATTAATTATCTAATAATTTAATTTTCATGTTTTAATTAATGACATAATTAATTAACTTGAAAAGTTATAAAAAGAGACAAAAATCAATTTTAATGACATAGATATTAATCAAATAATTAATTTGGAATTATTTCCAATTAATTCTTGATTAATAAAATAATTTCTAATATTAATTAATGACATAACTAATTAAATATGGAAATTAAAATGAAGAGGGCATTTAATGGAATTTTTAAAACCTATGACATATGGTTTTCTAAAAATTCTAAAACTCTTTTATGACATCACACATGACCTCATATGTGTTGGACAAAACCCATATGACCCATTAAAGAGAAAACAACCCATGAATCACTCACATTTAACCATGGTAAAGGGCCATCATGACATGAAAAATGAGGTGGCAAAATCATGGTAATTTAAAGTGTGAGGTGTCTTGCCATGGTGAGGTTAGTTTAGCCACCTCCCTAGCCACCCAATAGTGAGGAGACAAAGCTTTAACCATCCTTCACACCATGGTTAAACTCATCATAACATTTCATGAAAAATATTAAGAGATGGGCTAATGTGTCACCACCTCATGAAATGATAAATGAGGTGTTGCAAGGAGAGGGTCTCAACCATTTGAGTCACCATGAACCTCCCACTTAGCCAATGGAATGGAAACAAAGAGGTTAAAATCCATCATGTCAAAATTTAAGCCAAAATTGCCATGAAATGTGCACTTGCTGAAGTGGCAAAATTCTCATGGAGGAAGAAGAGGTGAAGCTTGGTTTACATGGGGGAGGTTGTACTCTACAGCCCTAACTGTACTATGATCAAATTGAAGCTAACCAAGGTTAAGCCATAGCCATTCATGGCTATATATACCTCCCTTGGCCTAAAATACCAAGTGGAGAGAATGATCCCATAGAAACCTATTGGTTGCTCACAAAAAAACTTCCTAGGGACCTCAGCAACCTATTCCAATCAAACCTAAGCCATAGGGTTAGCCCAATCAAGCCAATTTGGCCAATATCCAAAATCAGCCAAAACTAGCCATTTTGCCAAAATTGCTCTCCAAGGCTAGCTACAAAACCAAATTGAAGTGACAAGGATCTTCTTTGGGAGTCCTAGAAGCTGACCATCAAGCCTGATCAAGCTCGACAAACTTGTGGCTAGGATATGGATTTATTTTCTCCAAAATATTTCATATATTCAAAATATCATGGGTTAAAATAGCCCAGAAATATATCATCACCGTATAAATACATTATATACATCTAGATGATTCAATAGGTTCAAACATCACTCAATTTTGTTGATAAATGAGAGAGATATTGAACTTTGAAGTTTAACGGTTCGAAAATTTTCGAATTAAATGAGGAATTATCTCCGCCGTCCGTTCCCGTGTTTTGGAACGGATGGCGCTGATCTAAGCCCACCGTGTTTGCTGTTCCACGCCATACACGAGATCATCCAGCTCGTTCGACGCGTACGAGGACGGGTGGCGCGTCCTGCTTTTTCTGGGTTAAATTAATTTAGAAAAACCTTAAAAACTTCAAAATTCCATTTCTTTTGATCCAGAGGTCATAAAAATAAAATAAAAATATCTCCAGAAAGCCCTGAAAGAGAAGAAAATTATTAGACCAAAATCATAATTTTATTCTTAGTATTTAATTTTTAATTAATTAAATACTCTCTGGAGTATTTAAATTATTAAAAATTATTTACAGGTCACAAAAATATGAAATGTTTAGGGAATGACCATTAAGTCCTTAGGCATATTTTCTAATTTTTCTAAGGCTAGGATAACTCTCTAGGATGTGATTTCCTAATTTCCATGATATTTTGTAATTAGTTTCAAAAATAATTATAAAATTAGAAAAATTGGAAGATTTAAATGCAAAATAATTGAGAACTTTAGGATAACAGAGAAGAATCCTAAAACAACAATTCCAAGTCATCAAATCAATCTAAAAGACATTTTGAAATAAGGTTAAGATTTATTAACTTTAAAATTAATAATTCAAAACTTCCTCTTCACATACTTAATCCATCTCATCATGGATTAAGCAAGTGATGAATCCAAACTTAAATGAACTCAAATCAAACAATAATTAGGTTTAAAGACAACTTAAACCTAGTTAAACCATTAAACCTTAGGGTTTAAGACAAAAATCAAAACCTTTTAATTACGTTTAAGGACATATTAAACTTAATTAATCAAAATCAAATCTTTTAATTAAGTTTAAGGACATATTAGACTATATTAATCAAAATCAAATCTTTTAATTAAGTTTAAGGACATACTAAACTTAATTAATCAAAAATCAAAACCTTTTAATTAAGTTTAAGGACATACTAAACTTAATTAATCAAAATCAAATCTTTTAATTAAGTTTAAGGACATAGTAAACTTAATTAACCAAAATCAAAACTTTTAATTAAGTCTAAAGACATATTAGACTTAATGAATTCAAAATCAAAACTCTTTAATTAAGTTTAAGGATATATTAAACTTAATTAATCAAAATCAAACCTTTAATTAAGTTTAAGGACATATTAAACTTAATTAATCAAAATCAAACCTTTTAATTAAGTTTAAGGACATATTAAACTTAATTAACCAAAATCAAATTCGACATTTCAAACCAAAATCGATATAAATTTGACATTCTAAACATTCCATCGACAAAATCGACATAAATCTGACATTTCAAACATAATCGACATAAATTTGACATTTCAAACAAGATTTGACATAATCGACATAAATTTGATATTGCAAACCTAAATCGACATAATTGACATAAATTTGACATTTCAAACAAAGTTTGACATAAAATTGGCATTTCAAATGCAAATTTGACAAACACCGATATCAATCCAAATATTTAAAACGACGTTAACTAACATTCAGGATATGTTAAATCAAAACATTCTACAAAATTCTAAGACAATGAATGTGACACTATTTCTGACAATGTTTCCTTTGCGGGATGAAGACAAATTTTGTTTAGATTTCCTTTGCATGTTATAGGGTGTGCTAACTCTGTTTTGCAGAACGACATTCTGGACGAACAATGACAAAACCAAAACTTTTAGGTTAGCCACAAAACCTAAACTTTCAACAAAACAATGACAAAACCAAAACTTTTAAGTTAGCCACAAAACCTAAAACTTTCAACAAAACAATGAAATTGACAACAATAACAAAATCAAAACTTTTAAGTTAGCCACAAAACCTAAAACTTTTAACAAAACAACGATATCAACAACAATGACAAAACCAAAAATTTTAGGTTAGCCACAGAACCTAAAACTTTCGACAAATAAAACAACATGACATGAAAAAGACATAAAACAACGACATTTGGGATTGATAGTGGTTACATCTTTCTCTAAAAACAAAAAATATTTCCAAAAAACTAGTGATCAACATTAATCAAAAGTTTTCTTAGACAATTATAAATTGTCTAAGATTTAATTAACTATAGAAGCTTGCTGCTATAGGAGAATTAAAGAACCCATGACAGAATCTCTCATTGACACTTCACGATCTTCTCTATATAGAAACTCTAGGATATGACATTCTAGGATCTTCTTTATAAGGATTATCACAAAACATCTTCTTTTTCTCTGTTTTATATTAGCCCTAAATTTCTTGATTCCTTTATAGGATTCATAGAAATAAGATTAGGGCAATATCAAAACAGAGTGGCGACTCCATGACATTGACATGAGAATTGACGGCGACGACATCCAAGCGACCCTACTCCGCTCGCCATCAAGAGACATGAAGAGAAGACTAGCCACGCATTATCGAGAAAACCATAGACAGAAAATTCATGCAGATATTCATTGCAAGAATAAACAAGAGTAAAATATACAATAAAACCTTTACTCTCCAAAAGAGTAGCAGCTTTCCCTCTCATAAAATAAATCTCTCAATAGCTTACAAGAATCTTAAAAGAAGCAACTCCTCTTGAGGTTTCGATACAAACGAAGGAGAAAATCCTAAGAGAAATGCTTTCTTTGATCAACAATCTACCTTTCTTACAACCTTCAACTGCTTATGATATTAATATTGGCCTTATAAGTTAATTTTTATACAAAGCTAAGTAAAGGCAAGAAAATTCTTGCCAAAAATGATTCCTGCAAACTGGAGCGAGTTTGCTGCGAAGATGACAAGCGTGTGTTAGGTACAACACGAGTGCACTGTGACTAGGATGAGGGTGCACTTAAGGTTAAACAGATGAGTAGGTGTGGGAGCATAGGTACTGGTGTGGGTATTTTACACTGGGCGAGGGGCATTGTACATTGCTTGGGCACGACAGAGTTAAAGCAGGCATGTTGTATTGGCGGTATGGGTGCACTGATCTGGATTCCTTATATTGTGCTCCGTTTTTTTTTCTGTTTTGCTCCAAATTTTTCGTTCACCCTATCCCATACATACTTAAGATAAAAATGACTTTTTCAAGTATATTATTAATCAAAATGATGTAAAAATATGGGAAAATGTGCTACCTAAATATCACATATTTCACTCTTATCAAATCCCTCGAACTTACCCATTACTTTCCCTCAAGTAACCACATAACTCGGTTGAAATTTGATGAATATAATTGGTACTCTTGTAGGTTTATAACTCTTCCATATGTTTATCAAGCTAAATAAAAGTGTTTAAATTTCTTCGTAGATCAATTAGCTTTAATAATTAATAAATTAACCTTTCATTAAATCCCTTCATTCTAAACCTTAATAAAATCTTATAGATCATTAAATTGAGGTAATTTAAGTCTCTTTCACTAACCTTGAATTTTTAAAACAATTTCAGTAGATATTAGCCAACTCAACATTAGTTAACTCTTTTCTTTGAGGATGAATAAAAAAGGGTTTTATTAAAGAATCATGGAGAAGCATTAGCACTTAAGTCCCACTAGACACCCTTATGATTATTTTTCTTTGAATAATTTTTGTGCCAACCTCAAGCTTCTCCTCAAACGTTTTTCACTTTTTTTTTTCTTTTTTTCTTCTTTTTCATTCCATTTTCTTTTTCTACTTGCTATATCTGGTTGGCATTTTTTTTATTTTTAATTTTAATGGTGAATGGTAGTGTTCCTTAAGTAATAAAACTCAACATTTAAATATTTTAATGTAAAACCTTTTTAGATTATCTTTTCCATTAAACTTATGATAATGCTAACTTGATTAAAATTAATTAAAAAATATTGAAACATTCATGGTTTTCTACCAAACACTTAAATCACACCTTTTTAACAATCTATGAGTTCTCTTAAGTAAAGTTTGAAGTTATTAAATTATGAATCTCATTATTACTCATTAATGTTAATCTTTTCTAAATGATATTTATCTTATTTTACTTGACTATGATAAGAGTTTGAAATAAATCAAACTTCATAATAAAAATTGCCAAATTTAATTTTAATTCTCTACTAAGTTATGTGAGCTACCTTTTAGGTTCATAATAAGATACATTTTTTTTGTTCATCACATATATAACATGAAGTAACAGTAGAAATAAAAGCCATGTAAGTGCAAGAAGGGAGTAAATAGTTTCCATAAACCTCAAAACATACAAATCAAAACTCAGCAGGTAAAAATCTTAAAAGTAGGTAAGAAAATACAGTGTAGTAAGAATTTTAATATAAGGTTTGCCATTTGATAGAGAAACATGATTCAAAACTACTCCAAATTAAGATTCAAAACAAATTTCAAAACAATAGTAGAAAGTAAAAATATGCTCAACATATCAAATAATACTTTGGTTGCTTCCCAAAATAGTGATTGATTTAACATCCTTAGCCAAATGAAAGAGTCTTCCTCCAGGATCAAAATTCAAATTTAGTAATCTCCAATCAATCGTCCAATATTTTGTAGGTCCTGAAGCTTTTACTAAGTCCTCAAAATTTAATTTTTCTTGCAAATTTTCCCTCGCAAATCAATAACAGTCTTCTAGAGGGCATGTAGGGGGTTTATTCAGATGATCATTCTTAAGGGTATTTTTCAAATCCAAAATTCTCCTAATTATTTTTTCTATTTGAATATCAATGTTTTCCTCACAAGTTGCAAGAAATGGTCCCGATAAGATAATTCAAGGTTTCTTAAATTTTTTGCTTGGGTTCTCTTTAAATTTTTTAGGTTTGGGACTAATTTTACTGGGTCACTCTTCTGCCTAGGGTTGTCTTCCAACTCTTCCCCTTGGGATACTTCTATGGTGATACGAAAGGCTAAAAAATCTTCTTCACACTGCAAGGGGGTTCCTTGAAAAGTGTAGCAGATTCACCCTCAGTCATCCTCTAACAAAACGCATCCAACATATCTTGCTCTTTAAGGTCTAAATTCTCTTATTCTGCAACTTAGCTATCAACTACTCCTCCATCTCTTTGGGTTCATTGCTTAAAGTTCAGCTAACTGCCCAACGTGATTTTGTATGTTTTTAAGGGCTTGGCTTTGTAACTCCTTCCCCATGTTTTTCACTAATTCTTTCAAATACTCATTTTCTTCAAGGTAGTCACTATCTTGGTTATTCCAACTTCATACATGATCGATTTGGGGGCTCTCCATTGTTGGTTGTCTACACTATGTTTATTATTATTCCAATTGAAGCTTGGCTAAGTAGACCAACTTTGGGTGTAGATGCTTGATTCATTCCACAAATTTACCAACAACTCCTCTAATGACAGTTTCTTCCCTAAATTTAGGTTTCAAAGTAACTTCTCAGGGTTGAGTTTGGCAATTGTGATCCATGTCCCTGTTGTTCCAAATTTCTACAAGCTTGGCTTGAGTTTTCCCCTAAATGTGGTTTTCTACACTAATGTCATTACTGTTCCAATTAGAGGTTGGATAATCAATGCAGTTGGGATTGTAGGTATTGAACAAAGGGTGATAAAACCTAGCTCCTATGTCAGGGAGATAAAGATTGTGAAGAGTAGCCATTAATGTGTTGTTATACTCTTCAAAAGATCTAAAATAACTTTCATGAGGATATGTCATTTCAATGTTTTAAACATTTTTTTTTTCAAAAATATAAATAAACACAAGAACAAAATAAAAAGTAAAACAAAATAAAGTTAAAAGAACAAAATATTTTTGTCTTTCTGGCTAATTTAAATTTTTTCAGCTTTTTAGTTTTTCAGCACCTGCAAGAAATAAAACAGAAACACAGATGAAATACAAAAAATTGAAAATACAAAATAAAACAATTAAATAATAACGTTAAACTTAGTCCTAAATATTTCAACAAAAGTTTTTTCTAAAAGCAGAAATAATTATTAGCACATTTTCCAGGCAACTATGCCAAAAATGTGATGCGCCAAAACTTACCGGTGGGCAAGTCAACCGTGCAACTCAAGTGCACGTGTCAAGTAGAAATGTAGTTAAAGACTACCGCATATCGATCCCACAGGGAAAGTGAAATTATTATTTCAGCAGAAAAATCTCTAACTTACAAATCTGATAAGTTAGATTGGTGGTTTAACAAAGAAGGTTTTTAAGTCTTAAGCCTAATGAAACAAAATAGATAGCAGGTAGCAAAGACAAAAAAAGTGGGAAAAGATATTAAGAGTTCTTTCAAAACAGAATAGGCTCATGCCTCTGTGATTCGGGGATTGTGGTGATCATGGATTTCTTAAATATTTTCCTACGTGATTGTTGCCCATCAGCGATATGTTACTCCTTATGCCTATGTCTAGGTTAAATGAAACCTGGAGCCAGAAGTTTGGGCTTCCTCAATCCCCATGGCATCCTAGGTGAATATTTTGATCCCTAGAAAGGTTGCAGAATTCCACTAGAATATGTTTATTCACTTGGAATTCTTTGGTTAACCCTTCATTTCCACTACACGACGAGTGGGTGTGTGGGTACTGATGCAGGGGCTTTACACTGGGTGCGGGGGTGCCAGAGTTAAAGCGAGCAAGTTTTATTGGCAGTGCGAGTGCGCTGGTCTGAATTCCTTATAGTGTGCTTATTTTTTGCTCCAAATTCTCCGTTCACCCTGTCCCCTGCAAATTTAAGACAAAATATATTTCTCAAGAATAATATTTTTCACTCTTATCACCCATCCCCTGGGACTAAAGGGAAACCCTAGCATGACGTAACCCACGATTACTGTGAAATGTTTTCTAAATCGCTTTGACACTATGAAATTCTCCACACTCCAAGATCATGGCACTCAAGGAAGATATTTGGTTATAAGGTTGGTTATAGTCGAGGGATATCAATGTGCCCAGGACAACAAAAGTCATGGGCATCCAAACTGGGGATGTTATTTCTAAATTTTAGGTTAGTCCAACCATTACGATTTCTAATAGAGTTCGGGCTCTACTTCCATCTATAAATCTTTTTTACCCGACTCTATCCTATAATATAGGAACTTCAACAACATCAGTCAGGCAGATTAAATGTTCCTAAGTTATCTGTTTGAACCTATCCGTTCAATTGAAACTCATTACCAACCTTTTTAAACTCATTATCAATCATCATCCTTTGGTAAACCTTTCCTAAACAGTTAAATCTCTTTGTATGGGTCTTTTCATGAATCATCAAACTATAATTCACATGCTTTTAAGCTTAATTCTTTTAATTTGGATCTTTTCTTCACCTCCAACACTTCAATTCTAAAATTTCAATTTTAATAGTCGAAATCATTATTTAAAAAAGAGTACAGTTCCAGAGATATAAATAACTGAGTGCTTACCCATGTAAGGAGCGCGACCTCTCAGTAAAATAAACTTTATCTTACACCCATAAGGTAAGAGAAGAAAAAACTTGGTTTTCTAAACTTACGAAGGTCTTCATCATCCGAGTGATCAGACCTTAAGGTTATATTTCAATCTTTCAGAAAGATATATTATTCTTTAAATATTATATTTGGTCATCTTAATAGAAGGCTTACGAAAATTCTATGATGTGTGAAGACACAAAAATCTCTCACCGAAACTTCTTTCTGACAACTGCTTATTATCTATCAGGAGTTGCGTGTATCCTTCACACATTCAAGCTACTCACCTTCCCTTTTGACTTTCCATTTTATAATGGATCTACCATGTTTACCGAATTTTCAAGTCCCACCCCATACCTTTAATCTTCATGTTCTTAGCGGACTTTCATTTAAATCATTTTTAATGAGTAGGATTTTAAGGACATGTTCTATCCTTAGCGAAAACTTTTTCAAATTAAATCTAATCTCAATTTCATTAAAAATTTCAAAAGTTCTGCAATGGACTGTTGAAATCTTTTACGTACATCGTTATAGGAAATGTCTCATAAACTAATACTCCCTTGAAAATGGAAGCAATCTGGCCTTTGATTCAAGCCATCTTAACGGCAAGTTCCCGATCAATTTTGAGATGGGCATCGACAGTTATAAATATAAATAAAAAATATTCCGGTATTAAGCATGTAATTATATAAGAATTGTGTGGTATGCATGTAAATTTTCCATTAAATAAGCCACTGCAAACTATGTACTATATACATCACAAAGGGGACAAATCAGAAAAACTACAAAAAAAATGATTTAAGATTTTACTGCCTGAAAAATAAGAAGAATTACTTGTTACACTTTCTGTTTCCTCCCACCACTAGAATCTGCAAAGAAGTGTTCCTGCATGAAACCTCACCTAAAAATGTTATCCAAATGGTCCCACCGCGTTATAAATATGACTGCATATTGAATATACCCGCTGAATGACAATTTCATCTTCCCAAAGGCCAACTCTTTTTTCTTTTTTAATACAATGAACAAATTATATATACAAAAGGCGCTCAAACGGTTTCATGCTAAATTGGTGCGCAACTACTTTGACATCTGGGGGCGCATTGTAAGGAGCTGAACATGAACTACTTTAAAACCTTTCACAAATGCCTCAGATACTGTTCACAGCATCACTGCATCATACTGCTACCACTGCATATGCTAAAGATCAAAGAAACTTTGGTGCTCGACCTCATAAAGATCATCTAATACAGAACAAACTGCATATGCTAGAGATGGACTGCTACTTGATTGAATGTGATGAGTATCATTTTGGGATACAAAAGTGGGGAAAAATGTTGCTCCGTTTCAACTGCTTTAGTATTTGAAATGGCTGGATGGGCTCCACTCCATGATGCCACACGTTGGGAGATGGAGACATTGCCAATTGACAAACTTTGTGATGCGGGACTAAGTTGATGATGGAGAAAATATTGATTCTTGGACAACAAAAGGGAAAGGTTCTTCAGTTATGGTGGTTTCATGGGTGCTTGATCTTGTAGAAGCATCACTTGTCTGGTCTTCATAACTTGCAGGAGAAGAAGGAATGAAGAAGTTGGCACCAGACAAAGGCTTTACAGATGGAGCAGAGGGCGACTGGAACGTGCTTGTAACAGATCCATCACGTTTGTTGAAAGTATCTACGTACCTATGAAACAAGAGGAAAAGGGGATGCTCTACTATCAAGAGATCTAAAATATGAAAGACTGGGGAAAATGACAAAAAGCTATTTAAAAAAAGAAATTGCCTTGATCGGACCCCCCCTTTGTTGCGAGCTGAGAACTGATTTTGGCTTGGTGGCACGGGTGGCAAGCCAAACACTTGTTCTGATGGAGCATCAAGTTGTTTTTCTAGCTTAGCATCCATAAGAAGGCCATTACTCTTCAAGGCATTCTTCACATCATAATCTGATTTACCATTCTGGAAAGAAGCAGCTATAGGAGGTGGTGGAAGGAAAGCTTCTGAAGCTGGAAGCTCAGCACCTTCCTCCACCCATCTCTTGAGTTTTTCATCATAATAGAATTTGTTGCTCTCGCCAAGTTTTGCCTTGAATGAGAATTTCAAAAAATATGTATCAAATTGATAAGAAGAATATAGAGAAGATAGAAATAAAAACAATCTTGGGAGGAAACCTGGCGATTAGGTCTAGTCCGTGAAACCCAACCAATGGTCTTCTGAAGAAGCTGAAAGCCAAAGCGTCCAAAGCGTGATGGTCCACCAGATATTGATGCATTGCCTTGTCCATATGAGCCGTCGTTCTTTGATGAGTTCAGCACAGAAAAATAATATAAGAGTACTGAAAAGAAAGAGGCACTTCATAGACAATTAGCATTTATCTATAATAAAGAAACAAGGGAGAAACAAGGCCAAAGTGAATAAGATGCAAAGATTCAATAACTACTCGATTGGTTCAGAACTATTCTAATCAAGCATGCTTGCGAAAAAAGTTGGGGGAATTTACATACATAGCACACAATTCTTACGTAATTGCATATATCACACCTTAACTTTCATATTTATACGCATAGCACTCAAATCGTTCATATTTACATATTACCACTTTTTAAAATGAAATACACCTTTTCAGGCATAGGTTTAAAGCACCAAAATACTGTACATGTAAATATGAAAGTTTAGGTTTGAGATATGTAACTACATAAGAATGTGCTACATATGCAATCTTCCCAAGTTTTCTTAGCCAAATGAACCAAGAAGGTTACCTTTTTTGTGCTTCCAAAATTTGGCTCAGAAATGCTTCTGTTGTGCGCGACCTTCCCACTGCTGTCACCTGTCCACTCACTTATCGCCTCTATTGAAGGTGAAGACATCAAAGATGTAATGGCCGTTGCTGACTGGCTACTTGATACCTTTTGGCCTAGAGAGTTACTATCTCTGTCTTCTCCACTTTTCTTTAGCGTTGGTGGAAGAGGTGGTAAACCAATCATGCGGTGTATGGAACGGTCAATGGAGTTGAACAGTTTGCCCACAAGTTTGGTTGGTGCCAAGTTTGTGCTGTATCCACTCTGAAAACAAGATTAGAAAGAGATGAAACACAGGAGATATATAGAGAGAGAGGACGAGAAAGGGGGGCGGGTGGGGGATTGTAGTTTCTTGCTAAGAAAACCTGTTGGTGGTTTCTCAATCTTTCCTCCAAAGATGAGAACAATGCCCTCCACAACTCTACCTCCGGAGAGCGGCCAGAATATTTCAACATCTTCATGGATGCTTGGCAATACCTTAAGCAAAGAATATAACCATGTAAAGTATTAATTAATCAGGGAAAAACAGCAATCATACCACTCACCTTAGTGAATCAGATACTTTTCCCACTTCAGCCAGCATGTAAGCATAAACAAGTTTGTATGGTTGAAAAGGTAACAAGACAAACTGCGAGTTTCCAAGGACCTTTGAATATTCATATATTTCAGTCCTCTGTAGAATGCCACGCCGCATTGAATCAGATTAGGCAATTAACAAAATAAACCATAGATCAAGAAAGATTTATGTTTCTTATGCATCCCAGACTGCAAAGAAGAAACATATAAGCAAAAATAAACAGTTAAAATTAGCTTTTAGTAAAGTTTGTTCTCTCCAATAAAAAGCAAAACCAATATGAATAACAAAATATATTCACAAAGGGTCAAAAATGCAGAATACTAGATTATTATGTGCCAAACAAATGAAGAACACCTATTAAAATGTAATACGTACAAAAAAAATTTCAAAAATAGAAAAAAGGCTTCTGCAAAGCACAGTATTTCATGATAACAGTAACGCAAACCATGAATTAAAAAAAAAGAAAGAAATCAAAACAAGGCATTAGACGTAGCTGTCGGCCGCTTTAAGGAGCTTTGGGCTTGAGGATTTAATTTAATTTATATATATGTATTGATTTTTGAAAATAACATTTTAAGTTTTAAAATATGAGAGTGAGAAAGGACGAATCTCATTCGTTTGGCAGTTTGAATGAACGAGCGTAATATCGCGAGTAACGCATCTATTCCAAGAATAGACACCTCTACTCGACAATATCGCTTCGATCAAATAAACCACAAAATTCATGACATCCGTTCGTGCCTCGTAACCTTTATGTGAATCGACAAATTCCCTATTTAATACGAAAGCACTAAATAGGGTTTATATTATCGCAGTCTTTAAAACTCCCTATGAGCATGGCCTGATAGTTAATTACTCCTCGGATGACCGAAATCACTCGAGAGAACTCTCGATTTAGATCTCGGGCTTCTATCTTCACGAAGTAAAAGGTAGGATTTTCCAACGAAATTTGAGAGTAGGAAATCCGATAGGTGAAGGGCGCGAGGAGGAGCAGGTTATTTACGAGTCAAAGAAAAGAAGGGTAGGGGATGTCACAGATCTCGAGGAGCGCCTCGAGGACGTCCTGGACTCATCCTAAGGTTGGGTTTTAAATTTTTGGAAAGAGATTTTATTTTGATTTAATCCCGCAAATTAATTATAGGGATTACGTTTGAATAATGTCACATTTATCGAACTACACTGAAAGACAGGGAGGGTTTACGTCGTATAAGGCGACAACCTCGGAAGCCCAAGCGATTAGGGCTTATATCGCACGGGAGAGCTGTCTGAAAGGCCTAAAAAGAAAGGTGAGGGTTTATGTCTCGCGGGACGGACTACCTCGAAACTCAAGGCCATTGTTTAAAGCCAAGGAATGGGTTTACTTGATGTCGACATCGGGTTTTACTTGAAGAAGATGGCGTCGTCGCCCACCGTGCTCTAAGCTCCACGTCAGTAAGCGGGAATCGCGAGTTTAGATTTCAGTCTTAAGTTAAAGTGAGCATGCGAGTCGTTTATTTATTTTTATCGTAACGAGTGAGTGTGTGCTGATGATGACATAAGTAGCGAAAAGAAAGCAAGAAACGGGAGCATGCTTAAGCTATGCGAGAAGTAACATCGCTATAACGGAGTAAGACATCTTGAGCAGGGAGAAAGATACGTGAAGTGTCAAACATGCTCAAGTAAGATATGTATCGAAAGTAAACGGCTGGATCAACGAGAGTATATCGTTGAAAAGTAAAACATCGCCGAGTGTATAACAAGAAGGAAAGTAAAGATCTATCACAGAAGATCAGTATGCTTTCTTTATCCCTACACATGTATTACTTGTTTATTATCATTTTTATTTCCTGCACGTAGACTTATCGATACTTAAAAGAGCGAGGAGTAGTAGTAAGTGAAAACAACCTACAACTAAACGAAGTCTTATGGTGAGTACAAAGAAAGTAAAGTCCGAAAACTCAACAATGAAAACGAAGGAAAACGCCGAGAAAGCGAGGAAAAATCGCAGAAGAAAAAGGAAACAAAGTAAAACCGTAGGAAATCACGAGAAAATACTGAAAGAAACCTACAAGTAAAGCCTACAAGTGTCCCGTAAGCACGGTGGTGTTTCGGACTCAGTAGCCATGCTAATATCCGGACTTGAGTGTCGACTACTATCCCAACTTTCTGCAGAAAGCAGTCCTAATCCGACTCGGATAGCCAACCATGGACTTTTATAAGTTTTCACACATTTCATTTTTTTTTTTTTTTCATGCAAGCAAAAGCTGTAGGTAGATGAGACATGTAGTATGCGGTGGAGCAATTTTGTATTTTTCGAAACATATGTATTTTTGTTTTAAAGTATTTCGACCACGGGTTGACTACCAATCAGGACTGAGACTACGAACTTTAGATCATCGGCGATAGAAACCCGAGGACGGCCGAATGGTTCCGTGACTCTCGCTCTACTCTCACGAGTCTTCGAGACAGGCGGCCCATTCCATGGCTCTCGTAATTTTTCTCGTTTTGCAACCGCATCATCGTCCCCACCGCACTTACAGCGCTGCTGATGAGCGCATATATAACCCGAGGAGGTTATATATGCACACCTACATGTCCCTCGTATGTGTGTGGGTTAAGCAAAACAAGGTGAAACCAGGGACGAGGGGTCGAAAGGAGGACGGAAAGCGACTCACTTAACACGACTTCGAAAGAAGTGAGTCGATTTCCAATAATCAAAGCAGTAAATCACCCCGCACTTCCCGACCGCCCACACATGTCCCGAGAAAAGGACTAAAGGCACCTCGACGCTCTCGGAGAAGGCGAAGACTGACCCCTAAGAACGCACTCCCTTTTCCCAAATAACTTGTAAAGTCATGAAAAACATAAGAAGAAAGCCACTGCTCGGGTCCTAAACTCTAGGCCACATTGATTTTCAATTCCTGGAACACAAACTTCCCCGGTACGTTCTCTTACGGGCTCGGGATTCAAGCTATAGTAATAGGAGAATCAGTAATCTTTTAATACATAAGAAAGAGAATGGACAAGCCATAAGCCACCAAACTAGCATCAATTTCACCGAATAAATCTTCCAAGACATATTTCAAATATCGTGCTCAATTTATTTCCCACAAGTAAGCTAGGAAGCTCTTCCAAATTTCATTAAATCAATTTCATAAGCAAATGTAGCAAGGAACAAAGCCTCCATCACAACAATCACCCCAATAAGGCTCTCGGTCGTGCTAACAAAGAACAAAGGCTCACGGCCTAAGTCGCAACAGGGAAGCAATAAAGCCCCAAAGAACTCAAACTACCACCATAAAGCTCACGCGCCAAGGCCCAACAAAAAGAGAGGAAGGTAGAATCTCCCCACGATTCATCACACCACGAATGAGGCCCACGGCCAAGCCTCAACAAACTATCCATACTAATTCAAGTTCACCACAAATGCATAGGAATGAATCCATAGGGCAGACCAAGCCATTCAACCTCACCTACGACCTTAAAAGAAGCACAAACCGAGCCCAGCAAAGACCCAAACCCGAGCCATTCAAAGGCTGCACCAGGGGAAGCTGCAGGAACAGCAGGAACCAAAACCGAGCCCCCAAACCAAGAGCAAAGGGAGCAGCTGCAAGAGCAGCAAACAGGAAAAACGAGCCCCCAAATGTGCAATGGGGCTAGCTGCAAGAGCAAAGCAAACAAGAAAAAATGAGCCCTCAAATGTGCAATGGGGCTAGCTGCAAGAGCAACAAACAGTAAAAACGAGCCCCCAAATGTGCAATGGGGCTAGCTGCAAGAGCAGCAAAACAGGAAAAAAAAACGAGCCCTCAAATGTGCAATGGGGCCAGCTGCAAGAGCAGCAAAATACAAGAAACCGAGCAGCAGCAGGGCTTGAAACAGCCTCAGAACCGAGAGAAAAAAAACAAGGCTCAAAGTACCCCAGAGTTGAGAGAACAACATGGGTTGAAACCGGGAAAACAAAGCCAACAAAAACAGCTCCCAAAGCTAGAAAACAGAAGCCAAAAGGAACAGCCACCCCAAGCCCCCTTTAGGATAAAACAAATTTGCTTAGGAGTACAATGAGCCCAGATAAAATTTAAATTCAGCTAAACATAAAGTCCAAGTAAGCACTTCCATATATCCAACATATCCCAACATAGAGCTTCAATGTATTTCAAATGCAAGTAAGTGTAAAGCCTCTTTAACTCAATTTAAACTCTTCCATAACATGCCTTTGTAATAAAGAAGAAGTAGAAGGAGCAAGAAGCAAGCTCCACATGCATATAAAACTAAATAAACCATTCCATGCTCCACATCAAGCTAACATGAGTAAATGAAAGAGAGGAGCCATAGCATGCCATATTAACCATGAAACCATGTCTAACTAAGAAAAGCAGTGTGTAGATAGCCTTCAAGGTAAAAGCTAGGGCTAGAGGAGCTCATACCTCAAGTGAGAGCTAAGCAAATCAACACCTCAACTCAACAACAGTGAACAAACGGCACGACCCAGGCTCCAAAACCGAGCAGCCGAGTCTCGAGAACCTCAGGGAGCAAAGCCAACAGCACCCCTACCTCACTCAAACTAAGCTCAGGAAGAACCGTGAGTAGCAGAGAAGAAGAAGAGGGAGGAGGAGGAGAGAAAAGCAATGGCAGCACACTCAAAACCAGCCAACCAAAACAACCCAACCTTAGACCACTCCTCAAAATGAGGCTTATATAGCCGGCCCAAAGAAGAAGAAGAAGCCACGGACTTACCTGGGAGTCTCGGCAAGAGTAGAAGAGAGACGGGAGAGAGTGGCGACAAAGTCGCTGAAAAGGGCGACAATGGAGGCAGGGAAGGCCGAAAGCGTCTGCCACGGGCAGAGGGCCAGGGGAAGTGGCAAGGACAGCAGGGACCAGGGTCGAAACCGCGCGAGAGGAGCCAGGCGAGGGCTCGGCCGAAGAAGATGGCACCCGGCTCGGGATCGAGAAAGAGAGGCGAGGCCTCATGTGTGAGGCACGAGTGAGGGAAATAGGATTTTAGGGTTTTAATAGGATTTTAAAAGAAAATAAAATTTATTTTAATAAAATAACGGCAAATTTTCGCGTCGCGAACCCTCGCTCCAAACACGACAAGTTATACGTCTTTTCCTAGCAAATTCGACGTTCCGGACGCAACGGCGCAGTCCGTTTCGCGATCCGAGGCTGTTCGGAGAACCTCGTCACCGGTCGAGTCGAAAGTGCATCAAATTCGATCTCGCTGAAATTCGACTTCGATGTCGCTCGTTCCGCATTCCGACTTCGACCTCGATCCGTCGAGAATAATTTGAAGACGTCGAGGCCGTGGCTCGAGGAATTTGTGCTTCGGTAGTGCGGAAAATGTGCACGAGGCTATCCTACAGGTCCAGGTGGTCCTATAGGAACTCGATTTGGAGTCCTAACGCTAATTCCAACCTACTCGCCGTGAGCTAGAGGTCAGGAACTCCGTCCGGGACTCCAAAAGAGTGTCGAAGTGGTTTCGATCATTCTAAAGCGAGGTGGGCCCAGTGCTAGGAATCTAAGATCGTCGGGGAAGCTCCTAAAGCTAAAACCCTAAATCCTAGGAGGAAAACTAAACCTCGACAAAAACGAGGTCAACAGCAGCTAGTTACAAAACAAATATGTCAGTGTTAAACATCAATTGAGGATTTCAGTGTGCATCAGTGCGACAGAACTCAAATCTCATTAAATGTTATCTAAAAGATGATCCTAGAAGAAAGTACATAATAAGTGAAACAGAACACGATAAGAAAAAGGCAATATCCGTGAACGAAAGCAATTATTCCTAAGGAAAGTAAGAAATAACTACACATGGGAAGAGCAACAATACAAAAGAATCAGAAAAGAAATACGTCAAGGAAGAGAAAATATCATTCAAATGTCTCTACAAATGGACGTAGTCCAGGAAAAATTATTTAATCTAGAAAAATACTTGCAGATGTAACACTGTGGTTAGCATGATTAATTTGAGCAACATAAGCAATTTGATCAGAAACAGATAAAAATGCTATTTACAACTTGATATTGCAAAACCCGAAATCCGATTCAAAAATCTAAATATCAAATCTTCTCATCCACATTTCCAGCCAAAAAGCAAAATTCAACTGGGGGGGGGGGATGTTGGCGTGGTAGCAGGACAGCCTACTGGGAGGTGTTGGAGATGGTCGGCGGCCTGGATTTGGAGGAAGGGCAGACTGTTGGGATGTGTTGGAGACGGCCGGCGACCTGCAGGAAGGGAGTTGGAGGAAGGCAGCGTGCTGTAATGGTGTAGGGGATGGTGGACAGCGAACTGGAAGAGGTCGGCACAGGTAGCGACAAGCCCTCGGAAGAGTGGAAAGCAACCTGGAAGATGTCTCCGGCGGTCGAGACAGCACCCAGCAGAATGAACAGCAACCTGGAAGGTGCGGGATGAGATGGCAGCAACAGGATAGCTGTTGGAGGCAGCGAACAGTAACAGGGAAGATGATTGGGGTGGTTGGCGGGAGGCAGGGACATCAGGTAGGTGGCTGTAAGACCGGTGTTGCAGCGGAGAGGATAGCTTGTCACTTCTGGAAGCAGGGCCAGAGGGTTGCGGAAAGATAAATATCTCTTCGGGGTCAAACTAAAGCCGGAGCACCACCCGAACCCTTCAAGACAATCACCTCCTCGGACAAGTTATTGGCCCAAAGGTAGCACTCATCCAAATATGAACCCTAAAGCACTCAACAACACATATATATATAGGGAATTTGTAAACATGATAGGTAGTGCTTAGAAAAGGAAAGAAATAGAAAAGGCCAGCATATAATAGGTAGGAAATAAAATAGGAGAATCATGAAAAAAAGAAGGGAAGTGGGACGAAAATGAAAAAGGAAAGGGGAGAAGGGTTGGAATGTCGTATTGTACCAACTACAGCACTGTGTTCGCGGCACTGTAGCAACTACAATGCCGCGACCCGGGAAAGCTCCCACGTCAATCTATCGGGGTTGAGGAAGTTTCAACCTTATTTGTCGAAGCTTTTAGGGCAGAAAAAAATTTTGGAATTGGGTAGGAATGGATGTGAGGGACCTTAGAATAAGACTACAAATGATATCAAAACAAGTAGGGAAATCAGCAAAAACGAAGCAAATTTTTATTGATATTGAATTAGGGTTACAACACGACACAAACGGAAAAGGGAAATACGATGAGATACTAATCTCCGGCTAGGACCAGAAAAGAAGATCCGTGATGTTGGTGGCGTCAGCGAAGTGTTAAGGGAGCGGATCAAGGCCGAAGGTTGTGCAAGGGGATCGAAGGGGTGATTTGGGAGGCCAATAGGTAGGTTGGCGCAAACGTGGAGTGGTTGGAAAACAAGATTTGCTACAAGAAATGTAGTGGTTGGGGCGGGGATGAAGTCTAAGAAACTGGACACAAGGTTTAAGTTGTTTGGGGAGGGCGACTGGGTTCTGGGATGAAGTATGGGAAGATGGACAGCAGGTTATGCCGCAGGGAAGGGCCGGCTGGGTGCTAGGAGGAAGTCTGGGAAGCTGGACAATAAGGTTATACTATTGGGGAAAGGTGGTTGGGTGTTGGTATGAAGTATGGGCTCTAGCTTGTTACAATACAAGTCCCTCTGTTTGTAATAGCTGGTAGGAACTTGTGTTGTGTCTCTCGCTTCATCTTCAGATTTTCTCGTTCTCTCCGACTCTCCCAACCATGACTGAGGTTAACCACCCATCGGATTTCATCCTCAATGTATGCAAGCCTCCGTTGAAGTTAGCGGATCTCTCGCCGAATCTCCTCCCGGGCGGCATGTATCTGCTTATTAGCATGGTTATGGTTTAGGGTTGGGAGGTGAACGATGGTGTTTCACCATAATTGAAGATATAGAAAATTTGATTGGGGATTGCTCATTTTGAAAAATTGTCGGTGGGCACGGTAAGGCAGAAGGATGCATATCTTACAGAGATCAAGCTACAACCAAAGCAACACCCAAACCCTTGTAGAAAGTCACCACCTCGAACGAGTTACAGCCAGAGCAACTTCTCGTCGTTGAATACAACCATTGGATGGGAGGAACGCTTCAAAGGTAGCACCAAGAAATATGCACTCATCAAAAACTGAACCCTAAAGTACTCAAGAACACATATAGAATAGGAATTTATATATATAATAGGTAATGCTTAGGAAAGGAAATGAAAGAAATAGAAAATACAAGAATATAATAGGTAGGAAATAAAATAGGAGTACCATGAAAAGGAAGGGAAGAGGGAGGGAAACGAAAAAGGAAAGGGGAGAAAGCTTGGACCGTGGGACTGTAGCAGCAACAGTCCCGCATCCCCAGCATTGTAGCTACAGTGTTGTGGCCCAGGGAAGCTCCCGCGCCACAGCTTATATATTAGATATCCCTAAATTTGCATGATCTCTTGATTAAGATTTCAAGCCACAAGATTTGGATATAGAGGAATAAAAAGTTTCAAAAGCAAATAAATTTATAGAATATACTAATAACTCAAAAATATAATAGTGTCATCATATAACAAAAAGCATATCACATAAAAAAATCAAACTAAATTAGGCAAACAAATAAATGGTAACTTATTTAGCTACCAATTCTAAAATTAATAACATATACAATTTAATATATTCAGAATATAGGCATAAAACAAACTATTTATCAAGTCATTAACCTCGGCAAAAAATTGAAACATATTATAAAAATTCAACGCTACAGCATAATATCATAATATGGCTAAAAATGAAAAAGATAATATCACACAACAAAAATGTTAGAACATTCAAATTAAGTGAAAAACAAGTAAAAGACAAACATAAATAACTAACTAGTTCTAAAAGTAATAAAAATGAAGATGCAATACATCAAGAATAAGAATACTAGGCAACACAACAAGACATATATCAAACTAAGTCATTTAATTAGCACCTCGGCATCACTGAAAAACTAGCCATTATATTTCTTTTGCTCTATGTTTTAAATACATACAACAGAACAACTCCAATTATAAATTGTGTTCGATGAAGCATGGATTCAAGGATGATGAATACAAACTTAAAAATAAATTAATCAATGTTAAAATGATTCAAATAAATTATTTATATTATTCTAAATTCATTAATAATTTTTTGAATTTATTTGACTTTCTTTTATATTTATTTCATTCATTGGTATTTTATTTAAATAAATTATAATAATTAGTAACAATGCATTAAACATTTATTTCAAACTGTAATAGATTGCTATTATTGTTATTATTAAATTTATACAAGAAGTTCATAATTACATTATTAAATTGTCAATTACAAACCAAGCGTACTTAAATATTCTAAATTAAAATAATTTTCTTATACTTTAATTTTTTTAAAGGTTTTGAATTTTTATTTTTGCTTAAACTTTTATTATAGCTTATTAACACGTCTATGCTTCTTCACAAAAAATGTCATCTTTTAATCTTTATTTGATATATTTATAAATTAATAATAATTATCAATTATGATTAATAAGATAAAAATGCTATTTTTAAGGAAATTGGTCTTAATTCTTAGTCTATTGGATTCATTGAGTTGTTACATATGATTGCATATTACATAATATATTTTTGATTTAAAAAGACTTATTATGATTTTCTAAAACACTAACTATTTCGCCTTAAATCTATGCAAAATAGTTCACATAGGACCACATTTAATTGTGTACAATGGAGGCTTTAACTGAACCTCAGAATGCCTACTAATAGCTATTTTATGGAGTCACTAGAGAGGTTTTTAGCAAGATTTTTTAAGACTTTATTTAAACTTTTATTAGCAGTTTCTTTGCCTATAAATAAGAGATGGAATAAGAAGTAAATTAAGGAGGTTATGAAACATTTGGTAAGTTAACATGTAATATCATTTGGAGTAAAAATATTAAAGAAAATATAACTGTTACAAAAATTCAAGTTTCCTTTGCACCTCATGTATTGATCTCTTCACCTCTCAATACTTAAGATTATATTGTAAATAACTTTGTATTTTTACAATTTAGTACATGCATGTGAATAGTGCATAATAGCATGCAATATAGGCAATAGCATTGCATGGCACACCTCACATGACATTTGTGTAGCAAGACATGAGTCATCAAAAAAACATGCACCGTATGCGCTTTAATGTAATATATCTCATGACGCATTATTTTAGGGCTTAAATAAATTTAGTATATTTAATTGTATTATTTTACTATTAAATTTATAGAACTTCAATGTTCTTTTTTTTTTGTGTTATAAAAATTATCTCTCAAAATAAAACCCCCCAACCTTGAAGACTCTCACACATGAAACTACCACGTAGTAGACCTCATCGAGTGGGTGAGAGGAGAGTAAAGGGGGAACAACAAGCAAAATTGATGAATATGACGAGCTATTATTCCTCTTGTAAAATGATATCAGAAGTAAAGATGTAATTATGCGGATGCATTTACTTCATCTTATGATACAAGACCCCCAAAAAGAAAACTTATAATACAATTCTAGGCTCTTGGATCTTCTCTTTCTTTCTGAGTCGAAAGCAGAATTCTTTATCATTGAAGCTTGAACACGTGAAAAAGCAAGGTCATCGTGCATCCTTGAACCGATAATTATATTTCGACTAAACTAGCTCCTCATCCTCGGGACCAACAAGGGGTAGTATAGGATTACTCATCTGTTGTCCATAGATTACGCCTTTTGGCCTAATCTTAAACCCTAACTCACTCTTCGTGGACAAACCCTGCGGAAGAACTCTTAGGTTTTTGGGGCATTGGATACTCACCAATAGTTGCATTACTCAAGCCAACATTCTCGCTTCTTCTTTGTCCACAACTGCTTGCGTGGAGGAGAATGCTCCCTTAATGATGCATTTTCACATCCCACAGCTTCCGCAGATCGATTAGCCCCGCAGACCTTCGGCACAAGAGCGCTTGAGCAATGAGTTATTAAGCAGTCTTTCAAGGGTGGCTTCTTCTCGCCAAACCTCTTGGTTGTCTTTACAACCCTACCACCTTTATCACTGAACAATCATTTAGGGGCCTTGTTGGTGATCCGGGTTATTTCCCTCTTGATGATGAAACTTATCCCCTATTATCTCTCTGGCCGACTTTGACCATTATTTGGGGTCATATTTAGCATTCAGAGTTTGCCTCAATTTGGTACAGCTCTGACTGCCCACATCCAAAATAATGCTTTGCCCCAAGATGTTCAATCAACTACTGCACCTCAATGCATTTGGGGGAGAACCCACTAGCTCTGAGTTGGAGTGGCATTTCACCCTAAACCACAATTCATCCGCTGATTCTTCAACATTAATTCACCCTAAACCACAATTCATCTGTTGATTCTTCAACATTAATCAGTTTGGACCTTCACATAGTTTCACCCAAGCTTCATCATCTTCATAATAGATCACCTTGGTTCGGGACCATAAGCAATGGCTCTCGCCTATGAGACTCCTACGGCTACAATGAATTCCCTTAACCAAGCCACTGCTTATGAGACACGGGCTCATTCTTCAATAGGCACGAGGTCAAAGATCACATTCTCCTCCAATGCTTGGGAGCTCATGGTTTAATGTTCTATTTCACTCCCCGATGAGGGTTCTTTTCACCTTTCCCTCACAGTACTACTTTATTATCGGTCAACCCGGAGTAATAGCCTTGCAAAATAGTCCTTGTTGATTCACATGGGATTCCACAAGGCCTAATCTACTCATGTCAGAGTGTAAGCTCGTGATGCTTTTGGCTACTGGACTCTCGCCATCTAGGGTGTAGCACTCCATCGCTTCACCTAGCAGCATGACGCTCGTATTGCTCTCCCACAATCCCATTTTCAGGATTTAGATTGCTCCCATTTTGCTCGCCGCTACAACGAAAATCGCTTTTGCTTTCTTTTCCTCTGTCTATTAAGATGTTTCAGTTCGCCAAGTTGTCTCTTGCCTGCCCATAGAACCAGCAGCAGCTCGAAAGGTTAACCTATTCGGGAATCTCATAATCTATGCTTTTTTTCAACTCTCCAAAGTATTTCGTCGCTTACTACGCCCTTACTCATCTCTGGGTGCCTAGGTATCCACCACAAGTCTTTCCTTGTATGAACCTCGCCATTCACATGAAGGCTATGCCATCCTAAGATCCTGCTAAATGGAAGGATTGAAGGTCATAGAAATACAAAAATTTTGCATTTTGGATTCTGCTTCTATTTGGCTTGAATAATTTGTGAACCAATCCATCCAAATTAAGTAATTGCACACCCCTATGCTTGCGTGGTAGTTTGATGATTACTAGCTCATGCACTATACTTATTCAGTAGTCATCTCTACTTGTATTTAACCTTGATAAACTCACAATTATCATTGTTTATTTTATAATCAGCGTAATTCTTGTTGTGACAGAAGTGTGACTAAAACTGAATACATGGAATGTAATTTTAGTAATAGCAGGCCTAGTGACAGAAGTGTAACTTTGGGTGATCAAATTATTAAAAGGTGTGAACGATTTAGATATCTCGGGTCCATTGTTCAAAGTGATGGTGATATAGATGGGGATGTTAATAGTAGAATTCAGGTTGGTTGGTTGAAGTGGAGGAATGTGTCCGGCCTATTGTATGATAGAAAAGTACCGCTTAGACTGAAAGGAAAATTTTATAAGATGGTGGTGAAACCTGCAATGCTCTATGGTGCTGAATGTTGGCCTTTAAAAGAGAAGCATAATGTTAAGTTAAGTGTTGCCAAGATGAGAATGATTAGGTGGATGAGTGGCTTTACACTTAGAGACAAATTGCGAAATGAATATATCTGTAATAGGGTTGATGTTGCACCAGTGACGGATAAAATTAGAGAGAATCGCCTTAGATGGTTTGGACACATTAAACGTCGACCACCTGATGATCCGATTAGGAGAGTAGATGTTTTAGATACAACTTATGTTAAGAAAGGCAGAGATAGACCTAGGAAAACTTGGGCTTATTGCATAAAAAATGATCTTAATTTATTAGAATTAAACGAAAATTTGACACTAAATAGGACGCAATGGAGAAAAAAAATTCATGTAGCCGACCCCACTTAGTGGGATTAAGGCTTTGTTGTTGTTGTTGTTGTAATTCTTGTTGTGTTGACGTTATCAAGTGAGGGGAATATGTGCAATTTGCTTCTCTTAAAGGGCTATTTTCTATCTTCTTATTGTAGGGTAAACATGTATATTATGAATTTTATTTTGTTATTTTGGAGGCTTGGAGTCTATTTAAAGCCTCCTACCCCTGATAGTTTCATTGATTAATGCAGTAAAATGTTAATTTTAAAGAAGGGAGAGGGGGTGGGGGGGGGGGGGGGGGCGGTCGGCGTATGTTCCTTGTTTCATGGAGAGGTGCAAAGGATGTTGAAGTCACTGTATCATAATCGAACATTGAGATTCAGGAGGGTTCTCTAGATGGCTAATGGTAAAAGGAGAGCAGTTATTGACCTACTTTTGGGCCGTTGCAGCAATGTGGCAACACGAGATCCACTTAAGAGCCGTGTGAACAAGTTGAAATGCCAACGGATCTTCTTCTGGCCTTCTTGCAACTCATTGGTAGGACCAAGGAGCAATTAGAAGCAGGTGAGTAGGCTTCTTGCAGTTCTCGGTTTGCTGCAAATAAAAAATTCTAGCTCGTGTGAGAAGTCTTCCTTAGTTGTTAGCAGGTTCTTAGACTATAGTTCAAGCTCAAGCTACATTGGGACATTGGTAGGGGACAAAGGAGGACAGCAGTTACTCCAAGATTGTAAATTATTCATCCAGCAGGAATCCACATAAGGAGGAATCAACCAATTAATTCCAGATGAAGGGAACATCCTACCGAAAAAAAAAATGATGTTTATTCCTCTTACAAGTTTTCTGACAATCTTTATTCTCGATCCTCTGTTGGTGTTATGTGTGGACAATTGTGTTGTATTGCTTTGCCGTTTGATAATCCTAAGATATCATAGCTTGTGTAATAGTGTTAATATATTTATATTGAGCTTGCTGGTTATAACGCTCTTACCATATCTTATATTCAACATGAAAGCACACTCTTATAAGTTGAGATAAAAAGTCTACATGAGCTTGTGCTGAGAAAAATTTATCTGAGTGCCTATTGCCTATTCACTCACATTAGCATAAACAATCATATCCACTCACATTAGCATAAACAATCATATCCACTCACATTAGCATAACCAATCATATCCACTCACATTGTGTGTATTTATGGTTACACATTTAAATTGCATTGGTTCATTATAAGCTTGCGTGCTGTTTTTGTTATGTGAGATTATATGCAATGTGCTTATGGTTCACTCTCCTGTTAGAATCAATAATCTTATAAACATCTCATTTACCCACACTTATATGTTCGTATGTATTTGTTTTTGGCTAGATTATTTAATTACTTCAGCATTCTTGATTGTAAGCATTTAGAGTTTGAAAGAACCCTAAAATAAAGTTATTAATGAAAATATTACATGAGTAAGCAGGTGCACGCACACGCCAAATCACATTCATTATTGCATGGGCATAGACAGTGCAAAGCAATCGTTCAGCAAAAAATATTTCGTTCTCAGAAAATAAAAGGCAGAACAACAACCAATAATTTGCATAGTCCAAGTAAAACCAACCCGTTTGTATCAATAACTTTTTCAATCAAATGCATCAAGAAAAATGACAGGCTAGATGGAAAAAGTAAAATTGGCTATACAAATGCATAGGTACCAACATGCTAAATAATAAATTTTCTTGCCGGGCAAGAAAACAAACAAATAGTTTATGAAAGCAAAAGACCACAGTGACCAGATACATCTGTAATAACAAAGGCAATTTTTATGAACCTGAATGGAATCTGGACAAGCGTATGTTCGAGTATTCTTCAAGTGGTCAGCACCAATTAGACAGAGCCTTGCACTGTCAGAGTATGGCTCGAAGTTTACTTCTGCAAGCAAGTAGCAGGCATGCGCAGCAGTTACCTATATCAAAGATAAAATATTATGTAGAGACTATAGTAACATAAATTAAAATAGCCAGCAAACCACAGTAAGAATACAGACCTCTCCTCTCTCCTTCCATAGGCTATCTCCAAGATGAATAATGACAAGTTCGTCATCCTTTGTTCTGTTTGAAGCAATTATTGCAAGATTCTCTTGCCAGTCATCTAGCAAGTCATTCGGTTGAATCTGACCAGTCAAATTGCCAAATGAGAAAATAATAATAGTGAAGTCCCTTGGTCCATGCGAATGCTAAATCAAGTTACTAAAAAAGAGATGCACCAAAACAGCCCACAACTCTAATAAATAAAGGAAAATTCCAATTTACAATATATTAAATTTGTAGGGTCAGACATGCAGAATCACAGACAGGCAAAGCAGGGGTCAGTATATTCTGTAAGTGTATTCAAGTTCACTACTTACCTCAGAACATTGGTATGGTTTATTAACAGCACTAGATGAGCCACTGGTGGAGCTATGTGCAGAAAACACATCTGCAGGTTGCCCAGCAATAAGAAGGAATAAAGTTCTTAGTGGTGAACCAAATACAAACTGTCGAAGTGCCATTTGCTTCACAGTGTCAGCATAGAACTGCATTCATTTAATGAGAAAAAGAAAACTATCTGGTTTACTTGAAAAGAGAAAACATACATGGATGCCAATAAAATCATCATGGAATTATGCCAAATGGCACCAAAAAGAAACAACAGTGACAACCTGCTCACCAAGCTGTGCTGCAAGAACAACAGCAGTGCCCCACAATTCGCCCTCTTGCGCACATTGAAGTGCCTCTTTTCTTCTTCCAGAAACCAAAAGATTTTGTACCTCAGTAGCAGTATCCTAAAACGAATATAAAATATGATTTCAAAATCAATACTAGAAGTTCTTTTAGCAAAGCAAAGTTTATGAGAAAAACTAATACCCGTATATTTGCTTCAGAGGGTGGATTGGTCATGCAATGCATGGAAGAATCACCACCAACAGGGGCATTGCTCCTCTTAGCAGATGCAAACAGTTTTGAAACTGCTGACTCTGGGCCATCACTTCCCTAACCATAGTAAGAGAGCCCAACTCAAATTAAAACTTCACATATACTTAAATAGTTGCAGAAATGTTGAAGGAAATTTTGAAATCTGCGCAGATACTACAATAAAAATCATTCTTTTAGCTTCTCAAAGGAATAAGAATTAGTATCTAATTTATTCATGCTCACGTAAAACAATGACAAAAAATAACATAAGATAATAGCAACTCACTTCTATAGCAAATTAAAGGATCGGTAAACTTCCAGAATCATTATCATCAGCATCAGCCTAATTCCAATTATTTGTGGTTGGTGTTATGAATCCTCATTTTCACTTGCTCTTGTTAAATGTTATCGAGGTGTACATATTCTCCATAAATTATATACATATAATCTATTGTGTAACTATTTTTCATATTAATCCTCTGACACTAACATTTTCAACTAGTCAAATGGGCCTATTTTGTACACATTCATTGCACATGTCAAATTACAATTTTTTTTCATTCATCTTATATTCAATAAATGTCACTCCAAGTTTACCTCTGATTTAGTAATTCATTAATTTATCCTTCTTAATTTTCTCATATCCATCTCAACATTCTCATTTCTAACACATTCATCATACCTATCAATGAATTTATAAACCAATTTTTGGATCCATACAACATCGCCAACCTAATTGCTATTTTATTAATATACCCTTAAGCCTCCATGATATCCACTTATCAAACAATTCTTGAGGCATTTCTCCATTTTAACATCCAACCCAAAATATATAAGTTACATTCTCATACCTCTATTATCTATTTAATATAAGCAAAATACTTAAACATTTCACGCCTTAATATTAAACTAGCTTACAATAATATTAATGATATTTGTTAACATCATAGCATTAAAATTAAATATCATACTTTCAATCTTTGTTCTACTAATTCTAAATGCTCTTTTTTCTAGACATTTCCCTATTACTATAAAATTTTTATCTTACAAATTAAAATGATATCATTTTCATAAAACACTAAGATGCCTCCTTTTGAATATCCTTTATAGATATCCGCATAACCAATATAAAAATATATGAACAAACTGTTAGAAATTGATATGAATCTATAATAATTTGAAATTCTTACATCACTTTACCACCACTTCTGATGCTATTTAGTACTTTGTCATATATATCTTTAATAATGAATCACAACCAAATTTCTATATCAAAGCATGCCAAATCAATTCTCATCGTATGCCTTCACAAGATCAATTAAAAACACAAGATATTTCTTTATTTGTGTTCTATACATTGTTATTAATTATCTTAACACTTCTATGGCAACTTTTTTTGAGATTAGAACAAATTGATTCTCTAAAATTGATCATATTTTTCTAAGATTATAATTCTTTACTTGCTCCCCTAGCTTCATTGAATGAGTCATAAACTTAATTCCTCTATAACAACAATAATCTTGAGCATAAATTTGTTCTTTTGATGCCAAAATACTCTTCTTTAATTATTTAGAATTCTTAGACTGTAAATTTTTATTAGTTAATCAAATCACTGCAGTATCTCTAACAACTCTCAAATCATGATAGAAATTACAACCGGACTAAAGCCATGCCTTTATGAATCAAGTATAGAGGCAATACCATTCCTTTTTTAGAATCTATAATATACTTCATTATAATATTTGTTACGCTCTTCCAAGGTAATTTCTTCCTTAAATCTCTCATTTAGGGAAAGAAAATCAATTTATTTCTCAAAGTTACTTCCTTGGCGTCTTCATATTTAACTACTATATCATTATCTTGACTCTTAATACATCTAATTTAATTAAAACCCTTAGATCCTATATCTCTTAAATCATCCAGAGACACAAACAGTGGTTATTTTGTTTATATGCAAAATTGTTGGCCATACTAATAATCAAGCAGTTAAACTCATCACCACCTTAAAGTAATTGCATGTTGCCTCCCAACAATTAAGAAAAATAGCATCATAAAGACCACAAACAATTAATACAACAAAATTTAAATTCAAGGTAAACCTTTATAAATGGAAATGACTGAAGTTACAAAAGCTAAGAAAATCATCAAGATGAAAGTTAGAACAAAGAAATACAAAGTTGTGCATAGCCAGCAAGCGTAAAGATACGTAAATAATTACAAAGAGGTAAATATCCTTTAAGTATACAATCACAAAGAAGAAAATCAATCACCAGCTTGATTTAACTTGTCGGATATGACCTAGAAACTCACAGCTGAATCAAACAAAAGTTATGATGAACAGTATTTACTATCTTTTGCGTAAAGCTTTCTTGCATGAAAAAATAGATACACACTATATAATATATACTCATATAGACAAGCGCAAATACATAAATCAACAAACTCAGATATAAAACCAGTTGTGCCCCATTCAAGTAAAAATAAAAGCCAAAATGCAAAAAAGAAAAAAAAAAGGACATCTTCACATTGCATGTTTACAAATGATTTTTAGTTCTAAAATTCTCCAAATGAGATAATTAAAACAACATCATTCCTTCCAACAAAACTACCCCAAGCTACATTCAAATGATTTTTCATGATCATTAATTGTTGATCAAAGCTATCTAAAATTTCCAAATGAAAAGACAAAGACTATGTGATTTAAAAGAATTGGAGGGAATGCAATATCATTTTAAATCATAATTTCATTTATGGAGTATTGGATCCTAAATTGTTTGTCGATCACACCAAAACCTTACTAGCAAAAAAAAGATAAAGAGAATAAAAGAGAGAGGAATTAGAGTAAAAAGCTCTAAAATTACAAAACAATAGGTCCGAGAATAGAAAATCTCCTAGAATTACATGAAATTACATAAGATGGCATAACCTGGCTCTTCCCATGACCCATTATTTATAGTTGGGTCAGGGCTTGAGCGCTATGGGAAAAACATGTTGAATTACATAAATTATATAGCCAGATCCATTGATTCTAGAAGCAAAATATACAAGGCATTTAACCTAACAAAGCATTTGAGCTAATAGCCAACTTACTGTAAAGAAGACATTGATCCCATTGAAGAAGTTACTAACTAATTCCTGCAGTTGGATGACTATGTTATCCATTCAAAGAGTTCATTGTCAGTTCAACGAGTTCATCATGAGTCTGGTAGGTTTATCATAAATCTGGCAAGTTTTCTATGAGTTTAGTTGGCGAGTTCACTATAAGTTTGGCTGTCAAGATTGTAGTCATAGAGGTCTAGACTCTTGATTGAACTTATATCAAAAAACCCTCAAAATTTAAGAATATTTACATGTACATTTAATTCCCTGATTATCTTGGTTTTTTGAAAAAAAATTTGATAAAAAGCAAAAGAATAATAACCAAAAATATTATACTCTTATTAGATAACAATATCATTATTTTTGCACTACTCTGTGGAGAAAATTTTCACTTTGCCTGATTTTGTAACACACTTTATATGTGATAAGTGAGTTAGCATAATATTTTTGTCTTTGCATACATATATTTGAAGGAAATATTAGTGACATGTATTTAAAATACAGTCAACATTGATGTTTGTGTAGAATTTGACATTAATTTCATTTTTGTCCATGCCAGCAAGATCCATGCGCTATAAATAGAAATACCCAGCATCAATTTAGGGTTGTCAGTCTTCATATATTTTCCTGTTCTTCATTGTGCCTTGCAACTCCATCTTCAAAATGATCATTCCTAAAGACAAGATGAAATATTCAAAGCACTCTATAGTTGTTAATATCTTAAAGAGAAGAAAGAGAGAAAAAGGTGATAGTTCAATAGAGAGAAAAGTAAATCTTGAGCTTGTTGGGGAAAATAAGAAGAGAGATCAAGTTCTGACTTAATTAACGACTTGTCCTATTGAATATGTAGATGCTCTGCCTCCTCAACCAAACGAAAATTCTTCCAAATTAGTTGATGTATTAAATCACATTAATGATACGCTTGTTCGGGAAACTAGAGGTATTCATTAAATTATTTAAGGTATTTTTCAATACTAATTAGTTATATATTTCTTGAAGGTGGCTCCAGCAATTTCAATTAGTCTGGTAGAGCAACTTGCTCTAGTGACTATGGAGCTTGTTGGCGAGAAGAGACTGAAAAAGATATTGAGTCAAAGGATTTCTCCTTAAAATTTTCTAGTAACATTGAAGTGTATTACACGATGAGCAAGCTTTAAGGCGAGGACCAGGGCAGCTTGGGAGCTAGAGCAAACATACAACAGCTTCTGTAAGTACATCTCAGAAAACTAATTGGGTTAATTATTTATTACAACATTTTGAGGAACATACGCCTAATTTATCAATATAAATCTCTTCTAGTATCATCCCTTGGAGAGCCGAGAGTAAGGAATAGATATTTTTCCTTCAAAGCCACCTCCAGAAACTAGCTAAAATCATCATAAAATAGCACTTATCATTCATTGGATAAGAAAGGTCATGAGGTGGCTGTTGACCTCACTTTTGTCGAGGTTTAGCTTTCCTCCTAGGATTTAGGGTTCTAGCTTTAGGAGCTTCCCCGACGATCTTAGATTCTTAGCAATGGGCCTACCTCGTTTTGGAATGCTCGAAACCACTTCGACACTCTTTTGGAATCCCGGACGAAATTCCCGACCTCTAGCTCACAGACGAGTAGGTTGGAATTGGCGTTAGGACTCCAAATCGAGTTCCTATAGGACCACCGGACCTTAGGATAGCCTCGTGCACATTTTCTCGCACCACCGAGCACAAATTCCGCGAGCCACGGCCTCGACGTCTTCAAATTCTCCGCAACGGATCAAGATCAAGGTCAGAATGCCAGAACGAGCGCCATCAAGGTCAGAATTTCGACGAGACCGAATTTGACGCACTTTCGACTCGACCAGTGACGAGGTTCTCCGAACGACCTCGGATCGCGAAACGGACTCCGCCATTGAGTCCGGGACGTCGAATTTGCTAGGAAAGGACGTATAACTTGCTATGTTTTCGAACGCGAGTCCGCAACACAAAATTTGGCGTAATTTAATAAAATAAGTTTTATTTTATTTTAAAACCCTTTTAAAACCCTAAATTCTACTTCCTCACTCACGCCTCACGCACAAGGCCTCGCCTCTCCCTCTCAATCACGAGTCTGGCGTCGTTTTATTCGGCCGAGCCTTTCCCCGTCTCGCTCCTCTTGCGCGGTTTCGACCCTGGTCCCTACTGTCCTCGCCACTTCCCCTGGCTCTGCCCGTGACAGTGCTTTCGGCCTTCTCTGCCGCCACTCTCGCCCCCTGTCGCCACTCTTTTCAGCGACTTTTGTCGCCACTTTCTCCCGCCTCCTACTCTAACCGACGCCTCAGGTAAGTGTGAGTGCGTGGTTTTCTTCTTCCTTGGGCCGGCTATATAAGCTCCTCCTAGGGTTTGGAACTAAGGTTGGATGAGTCTTGATTGGTAAAGGGGGTGCTGTCATTGCCTTTTCTCTACCTCTTTCTCCTTTCTTCTTCCCTGCTGCTCACGGTTTTCCTTGAGCTTGTGTGTGTGTGACGTGGTGAGTGCTGTTAGCCTTGCTCCCTGAAATTCTTGGAGCTTTGGCCGCTCGGTTTTGAGCCCAGATTTTGCCGTTCGTTCACTGTTGTTGAGCTGTGGTGTTGATTCGCTTAAGCTTTCATTGAGGTATGAGCTCCTCTAGCTCTGGCATTTATATTTGAGGCCATATATATATTGTTTTTCTCGGATTGGACATGGTTTCATGGTTAAATAGCATGCTATTGCTCCTCTCTTTCACTTACTCATGTTAGCTTGATGTGAAGCATGGAGAGTTTGTTTAGTATTACATGCATGTGAGGTGTACTTCTTGCTCTTCTTACTTCTTCTTCACTAAAAGAGCATGTTAAGGAAAGATTTAAGTTGACTTAAAAGAACTCTATGCTTATTTTCATTTGAAATACACCAAGGCTCTATACTTGGATATGTTGGATGTATGGAAATGCTTATGCAAGCTTTATGTTTAGCTAAATTTTAAGCCTCATCTTGGCTCGTTATGGTCCTACTTGAAAGCACATTTTGTTTCATTTTAAAAGGGTTTGGGGCTATTTTGGTTGGCTTTGTTCCTTGATTTTGGCTCCTGCTGTCTCTCGGTTTTGCCCCTATGACTGGGCTGATTTCCCTGTTTTGCGGTTTTCTCGATTTTGGATTGTTTGAGCCCTACTTTGGCTCGGTTTTGGTTGAATCCTGCTGTACTCCCGATTCTAAACTCGATTTGGGATTTGGTTGTAGCCTCATATGGCTCAGCTCTCTGTTAGTCTTGCTGTTTTTCCTGTTTAATTCAAAGCTGGATTTGCCCCTAACTTAGCTATGGTTCAGGTTGGCTACTTTAGCTTTCTCTAGCTTTGGCTTCACGTTGGGGGCTGTTGTGATTTAGAGCTGGGCTTGTTTCAGCCTCACTGTAGCGGGGTTTTGGCTCTTTTGACATCTCCGGTTTTAATCTTACGCTGGGACTGTTTTAATTTAAATTTGGGCTGGTTTGAGCCCTGCTGTTTTCTCGGTTTTGGGCTGGTTTGAGCCCTGTTGTTGCTCGGTTTTTGGTCCTTGGACCTTTTCTGAGTTGGTTTGATATTGGGGTTGTTTTGCCTTGAGGCTGGGATAATTCCTTCAGCCAGGTAGTGGCTCGGGTTTGGCTTTGTGTGAGCTGGATTCGGTTCCTGTGGTAGATAGTCATTTAGGCCTTGGAGTTGGGCTATGTTCTTAGCCATAGTGGCCCGGGCTTGAGTTCTGCTTTGGGTGCGGTTGAGGCTTGCTGAAGTTGTATGTTGGGCTCAATTTAGAATGCATTTGGGCTTGAGTTTGGGTCTATGTGGGGCTCGGGTTTGTGCTTCTCGTGGGCCAGAGAGGGGCTGAATTATTTGGTTACCTAGTGAACTTAATCTTATGTATTTGTGGTGAGCTGGAATTGATTAGATGGATTTGGAGATATCTCTTATCTGCTTCAATTAATTTCTGAGATTTAAATGTCAGGGTTTGATTAAGGAATATATGAGCATAAGCCATAGCAGTCACTTGAGGGATTGATGTTGATATGTGTGGCCTTTGTTTCAACACTTGTCTAAGGCCTGATTTTATAGCATGAAAGGGAGTTGGATCTTGAATTTAAAAATAGCAAAATCTTGGAATTTTGTGATAGCACTCTCAGTTTAGTGGCCTGGAGTCTAGGACCCGAGCAGTGGCTTTCTCTTTATGTTTTTCTTGACTTTACGATCTTTGTTCGGAAAAAATGGTGTGTTCCTAGGGGTCTAGTCCACATCCTCTCCGGGAGCGTCGTGGTGCCTTTAGGTCCTTTTTCTAGGGCATGTGAGGACGGTCGGGAGTTCAGGGTGATTTACTTGTTTTCAATTATTAGAAATCGGTTCACTTTCTTTTACGAATTTGTGTTAGGTGAACCGCTTTCCCTCTTTTTTTCCTTGACCTCTCGTCCCTAGTTTTCACCTTGTTTTCGGCTCAAAGCACACACCTACGGGGAAGTGTAGGTGTGCACATATAACCCCCTGGGTTATATGTGGCCATCAAGCCAGTTGTAAGTGCAGTGGGGACATTGATAAGACTCGCAAAAGAAAAATTACGAGAATCATAGAATGGGGCCGCCGACTCGGCAGACTCAGTAGAGAGTAGAGCGAGAACCACGGAACCGGTTCGCCCGTCCTCGGGGTTTCTATCGCCGATGATCTGCAGGATGTTCGTAGTCCTAGTCCTATTAGGGTAGTCAACCTGTGGACCAAAAAATATTTTAAAAACAATAAAAATACATATGTTTGAAAAATACAAAATCACCTCCACTACTACACGACCTACCTACCTACGGTTTTACTTCGTATGCAAACGAAAAAATGAAATGTGTGAAAAATTTATAAAGGTCCACGGTTAGTTATTCGAGTCGGATTAGGCTCGCTTTCCGCAGAAGTTGGTGCAGTAGTCGGCACTCAAGTCCGGATATTAGCATAGCTCCGAGTCCAGTAACACCACCGCGCTTACTGGTCTTTCTTCCGGATGCTCCATCGCTTTCTTACGGTTTGTCGTGAGTTTAGCGGGCCATCTGTGAGTTTCTTCCGGTGTTCTTTGCGGTTTTCTACGACTTTGTTTTGTTTTCGTTCGTGACTTTTCTCGGAGTTTTCTACGGACATTCTTTTTCTTTCTTTCTCGATTTTCTGGTTTTTCTCTCACGATTTTTTTTTCGTTTTCTCGCCGTCTTTCTTTCGTTTTTACTGTTAAGTTTTCGCACTTTGCTTCCTTTGTACGTACCATAGTACTCCTGTTGAGCTAGGTTCCTGCCCACTACTTTTACTCTTGTTTTTTCCTGCGCTAACGACTCTTCTGCATGAAATAAGAAAAATATGAAAATAATAATAAATAGGTAATAGATGCGCGCGGATGAAGCAAAGCATACAAGATCTCTCCGCAACACTCGTCATTTACTTTATTTATCGTTATACTGCTTTACTTTTCAAGACATACTCCTGCTAGTCTAAACTTCGTTTACTTTCAGTTTATACTTGTTTAGCATGTTTACTTTTCAAAGATATATCCCCGCTAGATTAGTTTGCTTACTTTCGATACACATACTTGCTTAGCATATTTTACTTGTCAGTAAGACGTTATTCTCGCTAGTTAAGCATATTTCCGCTTAGCTAAGCATACTGTCATTGTGATAGGTGCTTTTATGTTATTCACTATAAGACGCTCCCGTTTACTCGCTTTTCTACACTCGTACATCGTTGACACACACTCACTTGCAATAAAATGAAATAAATGGTTTCCATGTCCACTTTAATTTAAAACTTTAACTTAAATTATGACCTTGCTACGACGTGGAGCTTGGAGCACGGTGAGCAGCACGGTCATCTTCTCCAGCAAAACCTGTGTCGACATCAGCAAAACCCCCTTCTTTAGCTTAAATAACAAGCTTTAGGATTTCAAGGTAGTCCGCCCAACGCGACATAAACCCTCACCTTTTCTTTGTAGCCTTTGACAGCCTCTCCCGTGCGATATAAGCCCTAACTCGCTTAGGTTTCCGAGGTTGTCGTCCGATACGACGTAAGCTCTCCTCGTCTTTCGAGTAGTTTGCATAATCAGGACATTATGCAAACGTAATTCCTATAATTAATTTGCAGGATTGAAATTAAAATAAATCTATTTCCAAAATTTAAAGCCCAACCATAAGATAGTCTGGGACGTCCTCGAGGTCCTCCTCGAGATCTGTGACATCCCCTACCCTTCTTTCTTTGACTCCAGAAATAACCGTTCCTTCGTATCTTTCACCTATCGGATTTCCTACTACCTCATTTCGATGAAAACCCTACTTTTGAATTCATGAAGATAGAACCCGCAATCTAAATCGAGAGCTTCTCTCAAGTCGACTTCGGCCGTTTGAGGGTAATTAACTACGAGTGCTTGCATCTATAGGGAGTTTTAAAGACTCAGATAATATAAACCCTATTTAATTCTTTTGTATTAAATAAGAGAATTTGTTCGATCCATATAAAGGTTCGCGAGACTCGAACGGATGTCATGAATTTTGTGGTTTATTTGATCGAGCGATATTGTCGAGTAGGGTGTCTATTCTTTAGAATAGATGCGTTACTCGCGATATTACGCTCGTTCATCCAAACTACTTAACGACTGAGATCTGTTCTTTCTCATTCTCATATTTTAAAACTTAAAATTTTATTTTCAAAAATCAATACATATATATAAATTAAATTAAATCCTCAAGCCCTTCTTTTAAGCGTGCCGATAGCTGGCAAAGAAACCAAATTGAGTCCGCCACTATTAAAGAGAACTCCCGTGATGCTCATAAGAGAAAGTTCATATAATGCTCACAACTCTACCTCAAACTCGCCAAGGAGTCAGTTGAAGTTATCAGGGAAAATTTAAGAGATGATAAGCAAGATGGTTGCAACGAATTTGCCTTTATCATTTTTAATAACTCGCGTTGAGTTGGTAATATCAAAAAAAAATGATGAAAGGACGGGACTTCTAAAAAATCGTCAATTATTTGTTTTCTAGTTTTCTAATTCAAATATAGAAATTATTTCTACAACCCATGAAATGAAGTCACCGTTCAGGGGATTGTTATCAGCCCGCTGTCTGAAGCGAGTTCTCGTCTCCAATTTCCTAAGTAGACACTTATATATTCTTGCTTCAACTTCTAAATCTGAGCCTCCACTTGTTCTCCCCCTACTGTGACTTATCCAATGACCATTATTTCAAATATTGCATCGACTACAGCTCTTATTTTTGCCACTTTAGTTGTTGAACTAAACACAAATCATCCTTCTAGTGGAATCACAATTGATGCAGAGCTACCTAGACGACATGTACAAAACAAAAGGAAAAAAAAAAGGTAAAGTGTGCAGGAAGGCAAGAAAAAAGAAGTTGGCGAGTCTCCTTGGAAGAAATTTCAAGTTCACCTTGCCAATTCCAAAAAGAAAGCCTTCTGAAGGAGTGAAGATCAGAACTTGACATTTATTGATTACTCTGTTGATCCCAAGTTGCCAGAGGACAGTATTTCTTCAACAGCATTATGTCTAAATCTCGCCATACTCTCTATTACAATAGAAAATAAAATTGCTGAAATTTCACTCAATGATTTCATCCAACAACAATGAAAATAAATACAATGAGTTGGCAGTATAATTATATATTAGAGTCATCATCAGCGACAACTAAAAGTATCAAAGCAACAAGCCGCAAAGATCCAAACTCTCAATGATACTCACATAAATTTGAAAGCAGCTTTGTTCAACGAGAAAGCCCCCAAGGAAATAGCTTTGGAAAAATGTTGAAAATTTAAGGAATGAGTTATTTGAAAAGGAAAATTCCCTGGCTTTAGTGAATACTTTGGTCAAGAACATGTGAAGAGATTTAAGCTGTTGTAATTAAAATAATCAACCTTGAAGATTAGTTGAAGTAATTGAAGAATAAGGAACTAGAACATGAAATCACAAGGAGCCTTGACTGAAAGAGAGAGAAAACTTATAGACTGCTGAAGTATTCCTTTTAAGCTTTAAGGCAGCTGGCCATGTGTGCAGAACTTTTATCTGTCCAATTTTAAAATGGTAGGGCTACCAAGCTTATGCTAATAGAGAAAAAAATTCAACTGTTTACAAAAACATAAAATCGTTTTTTTCTTTTACAGTTGAAGAAAAAAGCTCTGATAAAGAGAGCATGGATTCATAATTGAATAAATTGCAACACTTTTTCATTTATTTTTCTTTTCCTTTCTAATGAATAGAGTGTGGCTATGCAACACTTTTTCATGTATTTTTCTTTTTATAGTTTCCCGTGTAAAAGGAACACTGGCTCATGTATTTGATATTTGACGTAGTTTACTCATGTGGAACACAAGTCCCTGAGCACAAATTGTCAAGTTGTAGCATCAAACTTTTTTCAGAACTAAATTCTTCCCATGATGAATTTTTTTTTGCTTCGACGTTAAAATTGTAATATTTAGCTACACTTCTTTTTTTTCTTCTTTCTTAGTAGATGATTGAATTTTGAGCTCTTCAAGCAAATCCAATATAGTCTTTAATCACTTTTCATTAAAATCTCTTCATTCATCAAATTCTCCTTAAAATTAGTGGTGACTACTATTTTCTGATGTTATAAATTATATTTGATAGGTAACAGGACCTCTACATCACATGACAATAGAAACAAGATTACCCCAATTGCTAGTGATATAATTCATAGAACCCAAAATAATAATGGTAATACTTCTGCCCATTTGCATTTAATGCCTTCAACTTTCCTTAGCAAAAAATTCAAAATCTGCTTGTTGGCAACTTTTACTTACCCATTTGACATTAGATGATGAGCGGAAGCAAATTGTAGATAATTTAGTGGTTTTGATAGAAATCTATATTTTTTTATATAAAAATTGTAGCTCATTCTCAGTAATGATCATCAATGGTATTTCATATCAACAAATAATACCTACCTAGATAAAGTTATGAACAACCTGTATAATTCTTGTCGCTAATATTTTTTGTTTATTCCACTTAGTGAAATAATCATTCATCACAATGATAATTTTTTTATCCATTTAATGGTAGAAAAGGATTAATTGAGTCAATTTCCCCGACTGTAAATGGCCAAGAACTAGAGATGGGTTGTAATTTATGAGATAGCTAAAGTTGTATTGAAGTGATTTTTTTTATATTGAAGGAGTATTTTTGAAAAATCTTTAGAATCATTTAGCCAAAAATAGCCTTAAAATTCTATTTTCCAAAAATTCGCCATTAATAAGCAAATGTTTAACGACTTTTCTTTTAGACCTTTTTGGATCACTAACATAAGATATGATAGTTTTTTACGTCAAATATTCAATAAATGAACCCACCCAACTCGATACGACCTGATTGTCGATTTCCATGAATTAAGCTTCTTCAATACTCTACCACCAGCTAATTTTAAAGCTGGTCCTATATCAAGATTTTTTAGTTTAGAAAGCATATTAGAGAGCTGATTTTGCTCTCTTGAATTTTGTTCACTTCTTAAAGTGCTTAAAATTCTCAAGTTCAATTTTAACATTGAAAAAGATATATTTTACATAAAATTTTCTCTTGTTTTATAATGTCTATTCACTTGATTAATAATCAACTGTCAATGTGAATAAACTATTAGATGTTTTGCTCTAACTCCAACATCAAATTGGAAACCAATATTTAACGCCTCATTCTTCACTTTATTATTGTGATTTTAAAATTTATTTTTACTAGATGAGCCAATATAATTCTTCTTGGACCCTTTAATGTTATTCCAATTCGAATTCCAATTACATGACTACTTGAGGCTATCCACACATATAGTTCACAGAAGTCAGTCTTTGCCTCTTCACTTGCTCCTATAATAGTAAAATCAGCCAATGTCTAAACCTTTATACCAATCCTTCGCACTTAAGATATCTATAATTAGCTTAACTCCATTGCCCTGACTTCAATAGATTGCATTTGAAATTAATACCAGAGTTTCCATGCCGTAAGTAGAAAAGCAAATGCCAACTTCTCTATGATAGGGTTATCTTCAAATCCACAAAGAAATTTACTCACATAGTAGATCGATCATTGTTTATTTCCATCTTCTCGGGGCTATATTGAGCTCATAGCTTCTTTACCATCTACAAGTTATTACAATAAGTTTTCTCTATGTTGTAGAACTTGAATTAATGGTGATATCAATAAGAGCAACTTCAATTATTGATAGGTACTTTCACATTCTTAACCCCAAAATAATGTTTGGCGCTTCATAACATTTTAGAGTGATAAGTATCTTTCTACAGCTTTAGAAACGAAATGACTTAACCCTGTAATTCAGCCAATAAGCTTCTATCAGTTCAGCTTTCTCATTCATGACATCTCTAAAATTGTTTGTACTTTTCATGTTCATTTTGATTCATTCTTGAGTAAGCAAAAAACCCAAAAAAATTCTCATGATCCAGTACCAAAAGTACATTTAATTGATTGAGTCTCATGTTTTATTTTCTAAGAACTAAGAATAGCTCCATCAAGTATATGTTGTTATGGAGTCTTGATATTCAATAATAAGCCATCAACATAAGATTCAATATTCCTTCCATTCTATTCTTTAAAAAGCTAATCCATCATTTTCTACTATAGTGCATTTGCATAATCAAAGGCCGTTATATTATAACAAAACAACCCATCACTTATAATAAATATTGTTTTCTAATAATCTACAGAATGTATTTTTATTTCATAATAGTCAAAGAATGCATTAAGAAAACTCATAACTAGAAAGTCTAATGCAAAGTTGATTAGAGCATAAATCCTAAAAAATAAATAACTATTTTTTTGTGCAAGCCAAGTACATATATGTAAAGCAATTACAAATCATTCAGTTGCTATTTGACTTTTGAAAAATCACCACATTAGAAACTCGCATTGAATATTGAAGCTCTCAAAAAAAAAACCAATAATGAACTAGTGAATTACCTCAAACAAAGTAACAAGAATTGTTGTGTATTATGTTTAATTAGCCCCCTATATTGTCGACATTCAGCTTGTGACTAGCCATATTGATGTTGACGCCTAACATTTCTGCTAGTAAACAAGCAAAATCATTCATATCCTCTTTCAGTCTTTTAACTAACTAGCCTTGCAATCCTCATCAAAAGAAGCGCTAATTCGTATTTCTGATTGTGATAATCAACAAGTGATACTTCAATCACCTTAGCAGTCTTTTGGCTAACTACCCTTGCAATCTTCAATAAAATAAGTGCTAAGTAGTAAATTCCAACTGTGATAATCAACAACTGATACTTCAATCACCATAGCAGTTTCAAGTCTTAACCCATGCTAAATTTTAAGATTAAGGACTTTTTGCAAATTTTCAACAACCTTTAAGTAGATACATTTGATTAAAGCAAACTGTATCTTCAAGTCACTGCCTGATCTCTAGCCAAAATTTTCATGATAACATGATAGATAGAGGCAAGAACCTGAAAATTGTTTTATAGTGATCGAATAAAGATGATATTGCAAGTTGTCAATGTCGATTATCCTGAAGTAGTCACTGTAGTGAATTGTCTTTTTCCTTCTTCCCAAGTATTGGCAACGTAATCATTCCATTTAGTTCTCTTCTTTCTCCAGAAAAGTTGATAATGGTGCCAGATAGGCAAGAATCACTAATATTTATTATATAAAACATTATTTAAAATTATGTTCACTAAACGCCCTGTATCAATTAAGATGGTGCCAATTTAATAATTTACAATCAGGGTAATAAACAATTGAAACATCTTAAGGATTTCCATTTAACAATCTTTCAACTTTAAAAAATTTATATATACCACCTCTGCAACATGCCTTATTGATGTACTGGCTAAATTCACCTCTTTCAACCAGAATTGTTTAAGATTTGCTCGTCTAGAGCTTCTTTAGATCCAAGAAAAATGGTTATAACTAATCTAGCAACATGTATGGCTTGTGCTAGATTGAGTTAATTTCTCAACTCTTCTATTGGTACGTTTCTCAATCTCCTCAAATCCGCCAGAATAAACTTTCAATTTTTCTATCTTGATTAGGTTTTCGAATGAACTATGAAGATGCAGACAATCCTCTATATCATGCAAGTAATCTCTATGAAAAGTGCTATCTGATGGATCCCTTGGATATCTTGAGTCAATCTTTGTTAGGATGATTTTTATAAGCTCAACTATCAAAACACATAGCAAAGTGAATGTCATATGGAGGTTAGTGGACAGTGGCAATTTTTCCCTTCTTCATCCATCATCTCGGTTTTGATTTTAAGTTCACCTCTCTGAGTGATGGAATCGTTGGCATCAATATCATTTTCGTGGAAGATGGTGTGAATTATCCTTTACCCTTTAAACCTTTGGGTGACTTCATTGGTTCCTATGAAATCATTGAAATTTTCTTATCAAATCAAAATTTCTCAATCGAAATGCAAATGACACATCTGTCTCACAGTTGTACTCCCCTCTCATTGGCAATCGCTATTGACAAATTATAGTAACTCGGTCAAAGTTTTTTATTATTGCAATCCAATCACATTTTGAAATGGTCATTCCCTCAAACTTTGAGTGTGGCTTGAGCCACGGATTCTATTTGGGGCATCTCCCTCAAGGACCTCATAATGAAGTTCCTCAGTAATCTTCATGGCTCCTACCTCAATAAGCCTATGAATTTCCAAGCGTCTGTGAATTGAGAAATAAGCAACCACTTGAACATGGTGAACGAAGTAATTGTCCCAAGTGGAATGCGAGAAAACTTATTCGAAAGAAATTCTTAAAATTTATACGAAAACCTCAATAAGAGTCATGATGTGGAATCTTGGGACGTGTGTCAATTGTTGCTCCCTCTTCTCAGCAAATCTCTACTCACAGCAAGATGTGGGTAAAAATCTCCTTCACCGTCCGAGAAGTACATTTCATCAATTGTTGGAGTGAAAGATAATGCTCTTCCATAGAAATGCCTCTTTGATAACATAATCTGATGGCTCTCGTAATGAAGTCTAAGGTTGCTCTGTGAATCTACTCTAAGTTTCCTTAAACTATCTTCCCAATCGTTGCCTCTATCTCAGCTAGCTATCATGTAGTCACAAAGTCTTGGTGCTTCATGTGGGCTAAAGTCCCAAGTTTGCTTCTCTATGATACTTTTTGCATCTCTTCTGATTTTTGTCATAGATATATGCTCAGTACAATTTTGAGTATGTTAGATCATAAATTATCTGTGAGATACAACAGAACCTAACTACCAATAAGTGAATAATAGAAGAGAATATAAAGAGGGAAATTTAGAGTAAGAAAATATGGAATAGATTTGAGTACCAAAAAATACCTTGAATTATGTAAGTTTACATAACAATGTATAACCTAGGCTGCTCAAACCTATTATTCCTAGGTTGGGGTGAGAGCTTACTGCAACAAAGAAAATCTACTTATTGAGTTATATAAACAATAAAAAATAAAACAAGATTTAATGAGAAACTATGGTAAACTATATGAGAAATGTAACATAATCGAGTATTTGGACCTATTGTCAAATTGTTAAAAAGAAATCTCTAATCTCACCTGAGAAATTCACCACTAGTTCCTCAAAACCTGGGCCACTATGCTTTCATTTAATCAATTTAATGATTCCAACCTGAACTCGGCGAGTTCACCATGAATCTGACAAGTTCAATATGAGTTTAGTTGTTGCAATCGAGTTCATAGGATAATGGACTAACTCTGAGCAAACTCATGTCGACTTGGCCAAGTTTATGCAATTAGGCCTCTAGGATCTTTAGTGTCTAGGGTGTTTGGTTGCAATATATCTAAGAAATGTTAACAAATATATATTATATTTGGTAATTATCAACCTAATCCTATGGAAAAGAAAGGAAGAGAAACATATCTTGTCACTAATGTGACTCAAAAGTCAAATCTTTACAAGAAACAAAAACTCAAATTCTCATCAGCTTACTATAAAATTGAAAAAACTCTTACCTCAATTTCTCCAAAATTAAATTGGATGAAAATAATTCGGGGCATTTACCTTCATACCACTTAATTCCTATGTATTTACATATCTCACATCTATACTTATTACATTTATACCACCCAAATCTTTTTTATCACATAAAAAATACCACCATTTTAACTTTTAGAAAGTGAATACACATTTTAAGCATAAAAAAGGTGGTATGCATGTAAAAAATTGAAGTTTAGGTGTTAGATATGTAAATACATAAGAATTGACTGGTATGTATATAATTTTCAATTCAGCTCCACAATTTCAGTTTCCTTTATTTCCCCTTTTTCAAATCCTTTTAACCAAGTAGGCCATAAAAAGTGACCGCAACAATCTTTATAGTCCATGCAAGCCATTAATCAGACCAACAGATACACGACAAGCATGTTCCCCACCTAGCGTGACCAGGCTTTTGATATCATCACAAATACAATATACATTTTTCTTGTGCATTTGATGGCTGGCAAAACCACCAAATAATTTTACAAATTTTGGTTCCTACCATTTTTCATAACTAAAGATCAAGATTAACTTTAATGATTTGTGTTTTGCAGGTCCTATGATCAAAACCTAATGAAATTGAACCATTAAAGTTTCACCTGAGAAGACAACAAACTACCAACATGAGCGTTCTTAAGGCTTTGAGGACAAAATCCAACATAAAGGAAAAATTATAATTCTACTCGAGTGAAACGCAGCCTAAACGCACACATGCAAGCACCCACATATATTTTTTATGCTTGCAGGTCTATAAATCCACATAAACATAGTAACCCAACAGACATACCGATCTATATAGTAACTAGCTGGATTTATAGTTAACGAACAAAATAAATCAAAACACGAATTGCAATTGAATTCAGTAAGCACTTAAAAGTAAGAAATCATTTTTATTGAAAAATAAATGACATAAGAAGTAAATCATACCTCATGTGAGAGGTTGATGCCATATGGAGATCGAAGCCTGCCATTGTGTTGACACAATATTTTCAGTAAAGAAAGAAGCAAATTTAGAGGTAAACCATTTTGGAAATCCATGCTTGAAGATTCACTACTTGTTGTCCTGTCATTTATCCATTTATTTAAATCTTTGGCTGCCGCATTCCCACCAACAAGTGGCCCAGGAAAGGATTCGTGGCATAAAGCATGAAAGTAACCAACGGAAGAGTTCAAAGAGTCTGCTTTATTCATCACAACATCCACCAAGGTATGAATCAAAATCACACCTCCTGCACTTCCCTTCAATGCATCAAAAAAAAAAAAAATGAAGTCGCAGAAAAGATATAGAAAACTAAGAATGATAAATAGTTATCATATTAGCTTGAACATATTGACAATTTTGCTCCAAAACAATTAAATTGAAAGCTCACCTGACTTCCAGAAACCGAACTTGAGTTTGAAATGTTGTCATCCTTCATGACTACAATCTTTCCACCAAATCCAAAAGTAACCAATGCATGTGGAGGACGCCCAGCATTAGGAGTATATGAAAATTGTGAATAAATAGAATTTGCACACAGCTTCATGTTAGGATGATTAACGTGATCAATGCTTTCTGAAGAAACATAACTCGAAGCAGAAGTCAAGTTGGTTCTGCCATAGTTAAGCTTCAAAATCGGTTCTAAATTGATAGAATCTATTTGCTTATCTGGATGACTTCCTATACTAGTTTGCTCCTGCCACATGCTTGGAAGACCATATCCACCGCCAGAAGCATTCCAATGACCTTCATGACCAGTCTTCTCCTCCCACCTGCTCTGTTTATTAAAGCCACTAGCAGATACATTCCAGTCACCTTTTTGTCTACTTTTCTCCAGCATTGCTGATGGACCAGATTGTGCATGACTGCCATATAAGAGGGGCTGTTCATCTATGCTCAATCCAGCTAAAACATTCGCATCCTTGGTCACCAATCCTTGAGTTGCATTTGAAGCATCATGAAGAGCATGATTATATGACTCAAGAGTGTGCCACATTTGTGAGATTGTATCATAATACCATCCCGGATAATGAGGATCAAACACCATACTAGGAGTATAGCCTATGCTAACTTGAGGACCCTGATTATTGCTGTTAGATACACTGGCCTTCTCGGAAATGGCTTCTGAAACTGGCTGAGTAGTCTGCTGAAGATTCACAGCATCCAATATCTCCGGTACCGGTCCTTCAAAGGCATTCTGAACTTTATCTAAAGCATTCACATTGGCAGCAAACCGGTCCTGAGTCACATTTGAAGCATCATCAAGGGCATGATTATATGACTCAAGGGTGTACCATGATTGTGTGAACATGTCATAATACCATTCTGGATATTGAGGATCAAACACCATATTAGGAGGGTATTGATTCCTATTGTTTAAGGCACAGCTCTCCTCAAATACGGTTTCCAAAACTGGATGACTATTTTGCTGAAGATTCACAACATCTCGCATCTCCGATGCTGACCCATCAGAGGCATTGAGAACTTCAGCTAAAGCATTCTCATTGGTAGTCAGTGGTGGGTCTTGAGTTGCATTTGAAGCACAATGAAGGGCGTGATTATATGATTCGAGAGTGCACCACATTTTTGTGATTGTGTCATAATACCATTCTGGATATTGAGAATCAAACACCATATTAGAAGGGTAGTCTTGGTTATTTTGAGAAACATGATTCCTACTCTTTGAGATGCTGTTTACCTCAGATTTAGTTTCCAAATCTGGCTCGCTAGTCTGCTGAAGATTCACAGCATCCAATATCTCCAATATTGACCCTTCAGATGTGTTGTGAACTTTAGCTTCACTGCTTCTTTGGGTATTTGTACTGACAATAAAGAAATTATCAGACTTGGTATCTGCAGTAGCATTACAATCATCTAGTTGATAACACTGCCCAGTAATTGTGCTGTGCCTCCAGCCAGGGTAAAGATTTTCACAGTTCTTCATTTCTTTTAACCCTGCATTTTGTTCACCAACGGAGTTATAAGGTTGAGCATATTGTTGCTCATATGAACCTTCATTCGAGCCTATGTTTTCGGTTGTGTTTTCTATTAAGGGTGATTTAGACTCAGCAAAAGGTTCTGGGTTAACCAACCCACAATCTCCATTACCAAAGAAAAAATCAGATTCAAAATCGCCGAGTCCAAACTGCTGGGAATCAGCACTGAAAGCACTCCATTGTACCTCCTTAAAACTAGCCCCCTTTGTGCCAACAGTTGCCCCCCCAATCAAGTCTTCAGATTGTTGTCCAATGGAAGAACCATTCTTGTAAGCCTCTAAGAAACTCAAAGATTGGTTATCCTTCTGGCCATTTACTTCAGATGAAGACCCAGAATCATCCACCTCCCCAAGACTAAAATTCGACGGCGCCCTGACCATGTCTTCAGGCTCCGAGTGAGATAGACTATCTCCATAATGCCCATCAACATCCTTACTAAAGAACTCCCCATTCATCCGCTCAGCCTTTAACCGAGGAGAAATAGATGCCATGGGATCACGGAAACATGAGCTAACAAGATAACAAATTGCTCCTACCCTAAAAAATAAGATTGTAACTAAACGGATACTCCCAATGATTCAGCCATACACGCACTCATCTATAAACCCTAAGATCGGCTGACCATTCCAACCCCTAGCCGATCACAGGTATGAGATCCTACGCCGCGGTATGTGCAAAGTGTATCCAGGTAAATGGAATCCAGATCAACTGCTAACTAGTGTGAATCAAGAAAGCCATTAAAAGACAAAATTACGCCTTTTTTCTGAGATTAAGCAGCAAAATACGGTTGAGGGCGAACAAAGGAAAACTTTACCAGCCGCGTTGAGGTGGGGAAGTGAGAGCCGAGCTTGATAAGAGACGGCGTAACCTAAGCAATTTCAGCAGTGCATCAATGCTATTGAATCTTCTTAATCCCTCATTGTTTCCCAGCTCTCGCATGTCGTGGCCTTCTTCTACCTCAAACAGTGGAGCAATACACGGTTAATCCAAAGGACTGGTTTAATTATGCACCTGTACTATAACTGAATTTTAATTTGTTAAGAGACAAAAAAAAAGGAGAAATTTACTGAATACCACACAACTCCCATGTATTAATATATTGACCGCACATAAATTAATATTTACATTTATAACATTTGATGCTATAATTTATGCACGAAAAAAAGAAAAAATGCATCTTACTTTTAAAAATTTAGTAATAGGGTTAATTTTGATGTAAGATTAAAGCTCTGAGTGTTAAGTTTATAAATATAAAAGTTTAGTTATATTGTTATGTAAATAGATGAGAATTGACTTGTATTTACGTAAATGTCCTAAATAAAAAAGAAGGTTTTTTTCATAAATAAAGTTAGGGTGAGTTTGGGGCAGTTTATGAGTTGTGGCGGCTTTTGAAAATGCTGCCTCGCCATTTGAAAATTGTGTTTGCATAGCTTATCTGAAAATGCAGTTGATTTTTTATACTAAACGCGGAACACTGATCGAACACCGTGGTCCGTGTTTCTAGATAAACGGCTTATCTGGATAAACACAAACTGACCAAAACGCACCTTAGTGGTGGTATGATAAGGACATTAGTAGTTGTAATAAATCTTAAAAAATCAAATTTTTTGAATAATGTCGATAACCTTATTTAGTAAATCCAAGATTTAAACAAAATCGTGAAGTTATTGAGAATAATTTGACATTTTTTTCTTTCTAACAAGATTTATGTAAAATTCAACTTAAATCTATGATCATATTGCCCCTTAAAAGGACAATTATGTAAAATTTAGTAAATGCATTGAATTCTTAGATTTAGCAAATCTGTGATGTAGTTCTGAATAAAGCCAAATTAGAATTTAAGGGGTTAGATTTATGTGTGTGAATTATATCAATTGGTTCCTGATTAAAATTTTCTACCATACAACTCTCAATTTTTAATATTTATATTTATGCTAATTTACCTTTGTATTTTAATCTAGGCTAAATGACTATATAAATGATGCATTCATTATTGAGTAGTTAAATAACATAATCAAAATCATCTTTTATTGATTTTATAACACTTGATATTAAGTATATGTTAAAAAAAAAGACACTATAATACACTTGTGAGTATAAGGTTGTTGGAGCCTCAAAGACAGGGTTATGGTTCTCTAGAGTTAGAGTTTAGCTCACAATCATTCAATTCCCTCAAGATAAGAAATGTTATTTTATTTGTTTCTTTTTTTTTTTTACCATATAAAATAGATTGAATAATAGTCAATTACACAAATATAATAAATAATATAGATAGCCTAGTTTTACTAAGCTTTGCATCAGTGTTGGGTTTTATTTTCGCTTCAACACGGGGCCTTTGAATGTCCCATAAATTTGAAAATTTTGGTTGTTCAAATAATCAAACATATTATCGAAAGTAATAAATTGTCTTGAAATGTGGAAATACAACTTTTGCGATGTGTTTGATTGTTCAAACTAAGAAAACATTGGATATTTGCACTTGTCTATAACTAAACCCCATAGATCATTTTTCGTATCTAATCTGAAGTCTAAACAGTATTTCGATTAGTTATTCTTCCTATAAGAGCAAACTTCTATAGTTAATTAAATCTTAAGTAATCGAAGTTACTTAAGAAAGTCACGATTAAGGCTGAGTTTTTGTCCTCAAGAAATTTCTAAGTTTAGGTTTCCATGATTGACATTATATTTCCAAATGGGAAAGGCTCAAAAGTTCAAAAGTTGTTAATGGAAGCCAAAAGGGGGAATGGTAGGGCACACTCAAAGATATCGAGGAAACATTAGTAATATCCTAGACTATCCTTTGTTTGATACTTGACTTTTTTGAAAAAAAGTTAATGTTTCAACCTGATGTTTTATTAGAATATTAGGACTTACACTGCAAGACATACAATCATGTAGGAACTAAAGTTGAGAATTTACGTTGTAACTTAATGAACAACCATGGAGTCCTAGGGTGAAGTTCACTGGGAGAAGTGAAACTTCGGAGCCCTAACCTAAAATAAGGGAAACATGAAATGCAACGAACATACAACCTTGTCTGGAATGGGTTGACATCTAAACCACCTAATCAAATTCAAAATCATACATGGTCGGTCTCAATGATGCAAGATAGTGTTGGTTGTTATTTATTAGGAGTAATAGGTCTGATGACTTGATATAAATCAAGTTCCTTAAATATGCGTGGTATGCATATGTCCTAAGACTAATACGAACATATTTCAAAATTTCAAATTTAAGTGTTTTATACCTCACCACACTCAAATGTTTTATTTTAATTAGTGTTGAGTGCATCAAAGCAATCTGTATAATGGGTTATACAAGTCCTTGGTGATGAATATAGGATTTGCTTAAAAGCCAGTCAGTACACATAGACATAGTGTTTCATACGAGTCAAAACACCCCTTTGTGAGGGCCCGAAGAGAAGGAATAGGAGCAATATGTTATGCATATGTCCACAGATGTTATTGTTCATGTTCTTAAATTGAAAAAAAAAAATCTACTCTGTTTTATTTGGAGTCAATCGAGGTTGTTTAGATATATGATTGCTCTATGGTTGTGAATGCAATGATCTATGGGTTTTATTTTGGTTGAGTTTTGTTTTGAAAATTCAAGTTGAAGTTGCTTAGACTAGGGTAGAAGGTTTAATCCTTAGGTTAGTCTACCGGTAATTCAAGAAAAAGGCATAAATGCAAATATCGACCTATAATTTGGGCAAACCTATCAAATGAATACATACAAATTAATGATATGGGTGCCAACCCTAACTTATGTCAGACTCGTCAACTAACATCATATGAGCTACCGTTGATAGTTTAATTGAGGTTTAACTTTTTCTTTATGTTTCATCTTCTTTTGGATAGTCGGTCAATTGACCATAATTCTTCTTAACTCTATAAAAGAAAAGAATACTCAAAGGAAAGATCCTTGGTTACTACATCAGCTTATTTATTTATAGCAGCCCTAAAAAACAGAGTTAACACACTCTAATAACATATAAAGTAAATCTAAGGAGGCATTTTGTATTTTATATTTTGGTAGCCCTACAAAATAAAGTTAGAATTTTTGTGAGAGAAATAAATGTTCTTATTTTGATTATTATTTTTCTTTACTTAAGACAACTCGATCAAGATGCTCATGGCTTTTCGTCATCTGGAGGTAGACAAGTTCCCTGATCTACTTAGCCTAAAGAGGCAGACAAGTCTACTCCAACCGAAAAATTCTTTTCAATAATCATGGGTTGCATCATCCAAGAGATCTTCGTAGATCCGAGCAACATGGTTACAGTTGTGTTCAGTGATCTTTATTTAGTAGGGTTTTATTTAAGTTTAAGTGTCTTTTTCGAATTTTAGGAGTTAAAAAAATTGAGTTTGATTAAGACTTCTTAGTAGATTAAATTTTGAGATTTATTTTTATTTTATTTTGGATGTTGCAATGACTCAGTCAAGATCCCATGGTTCGGTTCTCCCGGGGTCATTGGGTTTATGGATTGATTAGTCATGAGTGACTGGAAGGTACTTCGTTAGCAACCATGAGTTTCCTCCTCCGAAGTTCCCTCTCAAACAAGGTTGTGTTTTATAGTTAAAATTTAAGTTTTAATGATTTTTAGGGTGTGTTTTATATTATGTTTTTTATGTTTGTTACAAATTTTATACTTTAACCCATATTATCTCTAGAGTGTGTTTTTAAGTTAAGTGCACTTTTATTCTATTATGAAAGGTCAAACACTTCTTAACTTGGTTTACTGTTATCAATTTTAAGTTTATTTCAGGTTAACTTAGGTTAGACCAAATTGGTTTAAGTTTATATGGATTGGCCCAGGTTGGATTGATTTCAATTATCCTAAGTTAGGCTGGGTTGACCCAGATTTGCTTTAAGTTTGATTTGTTAGCCCAGGTTAGACCGGGTAAACCCAAGTTTATTTAAGTTTGATGTGAGATAGCCTAGCTTAGAATAAATTAACCTAGATTTTATCTGAGTTTGATTTGGGTTAGTCCAGGTTAGGTCGGGTTTACCCATGTTTCATTTGAGTTTGATTTGGGTTAGCCTGTGTTAGTCCAGGTTAGGTCGGGTTGACCCAGGTTTGATTTCGGTTAGCCCGAGTTAAGTTAGGATGACTTGGGTTTGTTTAAGTTTGATTTTCGTTAGCTCAGGTTAGGTTGGGTTGACCCAGGTTTGTTTAAGTTTGATTTAGGTTAGCCACGGCTAGGTCGGATTGACCCTAGTATGTTTAAGTTTGATTTAAGTTAGCTCAGATTAGGCTGGGTTGATCCAAGTTGAACATATTTTTTTAATTTAAGTTAGCCTTAAGGTAAGTTTAAAATTCAATTAATTCAGGTTAGACTTGAGTTAAGTTTTAGAATTTGGTTAATTCAATTCTATGTTGAGTTAGACCTGAACTATGTTTAGATTTAGTTAAGTCAAGTCTATGTTAGATTTGACTTGAACTTGGTTTAGATTTTGGTTAAGTTGGGACCTATGTTGAGTTTAAAGTTAGGTATAGCGTTAGGTCTAAATTGGGTTAGGCTTGAGTTAAGATTTGTAGTTGGGTTGAGTTAGGGCAAGCTTAAATTTTGGTTAAATTAAGGCTAAGTTAGGTTAAACTTGAGTTGAGTTTTAGGTTATGTTTGGATTAGGTCCAAGTTGTTTTAGACCTAAGTTAAGATTAAGGTTTTTGTTGATTTAGGTCTAAGTTATGTTAGACCTAAGCTTAATTAAAGATTGAGTTGAGTTATGTCTGATTTAGGTTAGACCCAAGCTTAACTAATGTTTGATTGAGTTAGGTCTAATTCGGGTTAGTCCCAAGTTAAGTTTTAAAATTGAGCAAAGTTAGATCTAAGTTGGGTTAGACCTGAACTAAGTGCAGGGTTTAATTGTTAAGGAAATTTCATGATTAAAGGGATAATTATGAAATTAAGTTTCTTTATATCTAGCTTAATGTCTTCATTAGGATGTAATCCTAAGATTTTCTAAGTTAATTTTTGTGGTTAATTTATATTTACAAAATAACTTGGGCTAAAATGTAAAGTTTGCAATTTTTTAACATTGCCCCTGATATTTAAATTTCATTATTAAATTTCCAGAGGTGAAAATCGTTATTTTAATGTTTAGAGTTACAGTCATGATTTTTTTAATTTCCATTTTAATTTATTTATTTTTATTTATATTTTATTTTTTGTAATTATTTAAAAAAAATTTATTTTGATAGGAAATTAAATATTTTTGTGTTGTGGATGTCTCCTGACTTTGGAAAAATAAGGGAACATCCCTAAGGATAGAGGGAATAATCCCTAAAAATTTTATATTTTTCTTATTTATATTTAATTTTTTTTATAATTAAAATACCTTTTGAGATATTTAATTAATTAAAAATTAAATATAGTTTGATTATTTTATTTTTTGCTTTTATTATTTTCTCCTCCGTTAACTAAGTTCATAAATACTTTTATTTTTTGATTAGTTTTATTTGTTGAGTTATGAATTTTTATAGTTTATAAGCATTTTTTTAGATTTAATTAATTCGAAAATCCCGAATTTCTTGCTTAACCATGTGGCGACCATGTCAACCTTGTTTACTTCAAAGCTCCATGTGTCATCCCACTATGGGTTGCGTTTTCCACGTGGATCGCTGAGCTGACATCAATCCGCTGTGTCGATCCAATCTCGTGTCTGCTTAGTTTGATTTCTAATGTCAGTTTCAAATACACAGAAAAGGTTTACATCTGTTCATCATCCCCACGAGATAGAGAACACATAATTGTCTGCACTCCAGGGTTAAGATCTCCATCAATACTTTTCATGGGGTTCATTCCTATAGCTTCATCTGGGTGAGATGAATCTATCTATAGGGTTAAGTGGGCATGCATTGTTCATTTTCTTCATAAAAGACAAAATTGAGGCTAAATTTAGGAGTTTTGAACCCATATCTTGTCCCAAGAGGTGCAGTCTCGATTGAGGTTGACGAAAATGATCGTCTCGATGCCACGAAGCTTCCTCTTGCTTCAATTTGGATTTAAATTGGTCTTAGCAATGATTTAGATCACATGGGGCCATGGCCTGGTCAAGGATTATGATAAAGGGTGTTGGAAGGTCTACTTTTGATTGAGGAAGGGATGTTGAGCCTCCGTGAAGCTTTTGGAATGCTTAATTGGGAGTTTGAAAGGGTTTGATGTCAAGGTCGTAAGCTTCCTTGGATTTCAATTGAGGGTTTAGGGCAATGGTGGTGATATGGAGGCTTGGAAATCGTGGGAATGGGTCGCTCTTGACTACGGTAATGTTTTGTTATTGGGAGTTCAGGGTTTGGAAGTTTGGTTGGGGAGATTATTATGTGTAGAGCTCTCGAGTTGGGGCTATTTATAGCCATGTAGGAAAGCCCTGAGGTGCTTGGGGATCTTTTGGAGGCTCCTCAGAGGATGGATAGAGAAATTTCATGAGCTTGCGTAGAGGGATGAAATATTTCTCCATTTTTGATGTTTTTACCATGGTGAGCTCCAATGGCGATGGAGGAGGCATGGCCAATGCATAAGAGGATTGGGAAAGGTTTGGATTTGGTGGTTTGACTCAGTTTTAGTCATCCATGACTCCCCTTGAGTTTGATTTGGGTTAGTTTGACCAAGATGACACTTGGTGGTTCACTTAGTTAAGTGTGCATGGTTTACCCTTTAGTGTTTGGTTTATGTTTAATTTACACTTAATTAATTCTTATTTGGGTTGTAATGTCATGAGGGGTTATTTGGGTAATGTGAGTCTTAAGTTTGCCTTTTAAGGTTATAAGGCTTGGGCTTAAGTTTGGGCCTTGAATGGTGGTCTTGTCTTTGGATGGTTAGGCTTATCATTTAAACCCTTTAGGATTAACTAATCTAGCTAATTAAATTAATCAATTTAATATATGATTTCATTTGTTCTAATTAGGTTTGATCTAAGTTCAACTTGATAATCTTAGTGCTTTTGGTATGGGCTCAAGTTAACTACTCTTTGGTGGTTTGATGTTTTAATAATTTAATTTATTTTAATTTTGCATTAACTATGTTTGATTTTAATTTCCTTTAAGGGTGTAAAATATTTTTGAAGTTTAGGGTTGAATTTAGTGTATTTAAGTGGTTATTTTTTCTTAAGCTTTCTTTAAGTTTAGTGTAGGCATTAGGTGGGCTCAAACCTAACCCTGGTGGCTTAATTGTCTTTTCATTTAAATTTTTGATGTTAGGATTTTCTTATTTCAGTTTTGGTATTGGTACAAAGAGTAAACCTTTTTCTAGCCTAGAACTAGCCTCATGACCAATAGGCTTTTTCTTGATCAGAGAGGGTATTGGGGGTAGTCAGTAGGTCATCACAAGGGTTCCTAGTACTCTAGGCTCCATGGGTTGCCCAGGGCATCCTCCACTTATAGAAATTCAACTTCGGCTTCTACCAGTTTCAACCCTCATCATACTAACCAATAGTTGAGGATTTGGGTTTAAACTCATGAAATCCTAAGTGAATATAGAATTGGTTAGAAGTTCTATGTGGGCGAGTTTCATCTCTAAGCATCTAAGAAGGTTACTAGAAAACCCTAAGGGTAGTTTCTAGGCTTCTATAGAGAGAAAAAAAGATCTTCACAAAAGTGAGGCTAATAATCTGGTACTAATGAATTAATTCTTATATTCTCCAACTTTTTTTAATTTCACTTGGATACAGGCATTTCTATTAAAAATTCAGACAATAAGGCAAGTATTATTATTTTTAGTTGATTTTTCTTTTATATTTATCTCAATATTTTAATCTTTATAGTATTTGGAAGTAATTATATATTTAATCCAAAAGTACATGGGACTTCTATCAACATTACCATAAAAAGGATTAATCAAAACTTTTGATCGCTTGCTTAAGTTATGTATGGATTTAAGTGATTTCATATGAATTAGAGTTGGGAAGCAAACCATAATTCTCAAAGTAATTAATAATAAAAAAATAGAAAAAAATATATGCTTCTTTTAGTGCCCACTAAAAAATCTACAACATTTTTATTAACAATTTTTATCCTCTATCCTCATTAATCCATACAAATAAAGTGCATTTTTGCTCATTTAGTGTTCTCCCATTTCTTAAGATTTTTGACATTCTTAACTTTTGATTGACTATTTTTGTCACCCCCTCAAGCACAAGTGTTACTCTTAAAATAATTCTTAAATATATGAATTTTTTTTAACTACTAAAACTTTATTAGTTGTGGGATGATTATGACACCCAAAGAGGGGTAAATTATAACTTTAAGAGATGAATTAATTAATTAGAATAATTAATACGATTTCAAAGTTAATTTATACACATATGAACTAGCATAAAATTCAAATACTTGTAAGTAAATAAAAGAAGTAATAAGCACAATATTTTTATGTGGCCTATGCTCAGGCTAGTTAGCTCAAGAGCTAAAAATCCACTAAATCTCATATTTGCCAACAAACATTACTTTTTCAAACTGAGAAAGCTGCTTACAGCATAATTACTCTCTTAACTGGGTGAGTTACAAAAATATTTTCATCAATTCAAAAAGCTTAGATAAAGAGAAATTTTATATTACTTTTTGTAGATTACACAAGCTCAAAAATAAAATGACTTAAAAGCAAGTCAAGTTGAATTTACAAAGTGTTGTTAATCACCTCAAAACATACATTTAGATTGTAGTAGTTGTAACTATAAAATATTTTTATATTTACTTTAAAGAAATAATATTATTACAACTTTAAGTTAAAGGAGCTTACTTTAATTCTTTAAATAGAAATTTACCATTTATATTAATATATATAATATAATATTTTTATAATTTGTTAGATTGAGAATGTAGATCTATTCTAGAATAAAATTGCCTACTTCTAATTTTATGGATGAATAAATTTAACCATTAAAACTTAATCTAAGGTACTCAAAAATAGTATTTCATATAATAATGGAGATTTAAAGGAAAAAAAAAGAGTAGCCATGAAATATTTAAAGTAAGAAAAAAAAGTAAAAAAAAAAAAGAGAAAGTTTGCTAGATTAGTGTGTTGATGATTCCACACCGATTTATTTGAGCTTGGAATAAAATAGTGCACTGGAATTAAAATCAAGACTCATCTCCTTAAAATTTTTCTTGAAAAGAAAGAAAGAAGTTAATATGTGTTATAATTTTGAGAGTGAAAGATTGATATTGACAAATAATGTTATTTATAGGTAAAGTTTAATTTTAATACATAATAATATTCTAATATTATTTTTTAAAATAATAATTTAATACTCAATAGAAAATTGATTTTTTAAGTAATTATTAAATTTAAAAAATTTAAATAACTCCAAATAGGTATATAATGACTACCCAATTCAAAAGAAAAGAGGTAGCATTTAAAAAATTTTAAAAAATTCAATTATAATAAAAGACAAATTATGTAACAAATCACATCTACAAAATTAAGTGAATCTAATAAAGTAAATAAAAATTTAAAAAATGTGCTTTTGATGAGATATTTGCAAAGTTAAAAATTTAATTTTTCATATATCAGTTCTTAAATTTATTATTTAATCTCCAAAAATTATTAAATAATTTAGTTAAAAACTCATATTTATCAAAATATATCATTAAAAATCAAATTAAACTAAAATAAAATATACTAACTATTTTTAATATCCCAATTTAATTATCATTATATAAGTTTTATAAATTTGATGACATGTTTGAAATATTTTAAAAACATTCAAATTTAATTAATTATTAAAATTGATTGATATCTAACTTAGTTTGATAATATTTAATTTAAAAAAAAAGAATATAACAGATCATGAATAAAACAAACTATAAAAGTAAGCTTTTGTATGCCTATAAAACCAAATTATTGTAGTTAGAGAGCTAAATTTCTAGTGGTATCATTCTTCCACGTTCAAATCAAAATCATCTTTGAGGCGTGCAATGAAAAAAGTCCATAAAAGAAGCCCTCTTTCATGAAAAATTATTGTATCAGGACACCTGATACAAATTTGCATTTGGTGTCCAATGAAAGGATGCCACGTGTCAACCCCGACTCGAACTGTGTATGCCAGTAGGTCCAAATTGTCATGTGGCCTCTTCTTATTGGACACCTTAAGCAAATTTACGTCAATAATCGCTCTTCTTCCACGTCCGATGCGCGGGAAAAAGTCAGCATACATATTAGAAACACTCAAGCATATATTTATTATCATAAAAGTAATAAAGTGGATCTTAAGGCATATAAAGCCAACAATCTCCCCCTTTTTTATGATAAAAAAATTATGATGGGATTTAAATTCTACCACAAGTTTAGTTGGATATGGCTTGCATAAAACAATACCACTGATATAATATGAAATATAATTACTATAGCATCAATGCGTATACAACAATTAAAAATATCATGTTCATTTGTTGCTTTAAGTAAACATAGGCATTAAAATATGACTTGAGTAAACATTAAACTTGAGAGTTTAAATCCCCAAATTTAAAGGAATCAAGGAAAAAGTGGAGCCCTTGCATCAGCATTAAAGGTCGTTGAGAAATTCTTAACTCCGTTAATTTTAACCCAGATGTCTTAAGTGATACTAAAAGTTGAAAATAATGAGGCGAATGCAATTGGAGTTTGTGTCATGGAGGATGTTTTTTATCATTACAATCGTGGATGATTTTTTATTGCTGTTTGGGGGAATATTTGTAGGGATAAAGTGATATTTTGTCTTCTTGGCATTGAATGAAAATCTTGCGCGCGCGTGTGTATATATATATCTATATATCTATATATATATATAAAGGAATGGCCAGAGGTTATTTTACGCGCCTTCGACCACCCTTAATGTGTCTAACAATTCGAGTACCACCTCCTTAAGGCCAACTGTGCCAGAGAATATTCAAACCCCCGAACTGAAGGGTCTTATACCGTAGATGCCAACTAACAGACCGGGGTACGCGGTACTTATATGTATATAAAAAAAAAACTGAGGCTCATTTGACTCTGCAAATAATTTCTTGAAACTTTCAACTATATGTTTAATATTTGATTCTGGTCTACTTGGCCTCAATGCTTATGCTCTTGATATTTTTTCAGAGAAGTCTGATGAAAATAAAATTCAGATGACTGCAAATTGTAATTTAGAAGTTCATAATTTGAATAGTTAGATGTTTCAATATCCAAATATTTCATTGATATTAGTAACCTTACAAGGTATGAAATTGAAATTATTCTTTCGGTTAAGAGTGAATTTACAGTTTTTTTTTCCCTTCTCTTTTGCTGAATGAATTACATCCTTCGCTTCATTTCTAACTATTCATATAATCTCACCCTTCTCATATTTTGGCATACATTTGCAAGCAACTCTATGCATGAAGCCCTGTCATGACATCTTATAAATCAAATCTTGTAATAATTGCAATGGCCTTCACTCTTACCATCCCCACCATAAGAGAACTGTACTTAGAGCAAATTAAGACAAATTTTAGCTAAATATGTATTTCAAAGTGCTCATAAATAGGAAAATAATACTGTAAAATCAATCATTAAGTACAAATTTAAACCGGCACTACGTAACAGTTAAACGACATAATAAAATAAAAAGACCAATCCTTACCTTATATTTACACTTGCATTACTTCATGTCTTTCTTCCTGTTTTTCTATGTCGCTCGCATTTCTTAACTCTCAATCCCTTTTCTTTATTTTGCTCGCACTTCATCGCTAATACTTCACACCTGAAGATTAGGTTGTCTCATTGTGATAGTGGAAAAAATATTATATTAAGAGTCCAATGGTGGGGCGCCATGTATCAAGTGGGCCCCACCATTTTTAACACTGACCAATGCCAGTATATTACAGTGTGGCCCACTTGACACGTGGCCCCCTCCCCCCCAACGGACGCAAATTGCAGCCAAAGTCTGGATGTAATATTTTTTCATGATAGTGAGCCGAATCCTATTCAGTTAGTTTCGTTCGTAGTTGGCGAGCCGAATCATCTTTAGTTCTTTCTGTTTGTCCTCGATGAGTGGAATACTCTAATTTTTTGTTCTTTAGCTCGTAACATCCTCTCTCTCACGATTTGCAATTTTTAGGACTATTCATTTGTCTCTGGTGAGCAGAGGTTTCTCCCCACTGGTCTCTATAGTCATTACTATGTAGTTTTGTTCATAGCCTCGTTTCTCCCTGTTTACCTCATATTTTTCTCTCTTTCTAGAATTTAGGGTATAGTCTTACAATTCCCTAGTGGCTTTGCGTAGAAGATTAGTGTTAGGATTGATACCAACTAGAAATTGAATCATTTCTTGATTTCTTATAGCTTCATGTGTTTGACCTTAAAACTTCAACCATTAGTTGAGCTTATTGAGGTCAAATTATTAAAACACAAGTTGAGTTCTTATATTTTAGTAAACCTTTGACTACAGAGCCATAGATCTTGTGTCAGATCTTTTCATGGGGCACTTCACTCACCTTCACTCATTTTGGATTACTCTTTTAACTTTTAGAGTACTCATTTGATTATGAAGTTCGTCTTAGATTAAAAGAAGACTCATTCTGTCATAAAATAATCAGAATAAAAAAATTACCAAAATTCTAAAATTTTCAAAATTAAAATAAATAAAAATTCATTAAAGAATCATTAAATCACTTGAAATTAAAATTAGCATAATTTAAAATTTCAAAACCCATAAATAAAATTTTGCAAAATTAATAAAAAATTAAGTTTTCAAAATGAATCAATAAATTGAAAAATCTTAAAAATGAATGAAAACTTGAAAATTATAAAAAAATATTTTAAAATAACAAAAATTCAAAAAAATAATGAAAATAAGAAAATAGAAATGAAAATTTCATAGTCAAACAAATCAATATAACTTTAAAAAATAATTCAATAATCAAAGTTAATAATAAAATTTAACAAAATGAATAAATTTTAATCTATATTTTTTTACAGTTCAATATACCTTATTTTAATATAAATGAACATTTTAAATGTTTATGTGGCAACTTGCAAACAAATTGCTTGGGGATGGCAAATTTTATGGAAATTTAAATGAGTAATTATTTTCATAATTTGATTAAACTAATCATGCTCGCCTTTAGTATTTGAATTTTTCAAAACCAGGAAAACATGAAATCTCTTACTTGCCAATTTACAAAATCACGTGTAAGTTCCGACATGCAAGTTCCTTTTGGCATACATAGAAGCAAGAACTGTGAACATCATCACCCAATAAGCTAAAAAGAAGAAATCAGTTATATTCATAAATATTGCATCAGAACTGTTGTGAAACTTAGGGCAAAGAAAAGCAATAAGTAAGAATCGACACAAAACAGAAGAAAACACAGAGATTTAACAAAGTTCGGCAAAGACACCTACGTCCTCAGGAGCAGAGCGGCGAATTCACTATTTTGAGGAATTACAATGGTTCGGTTCACATACTCATAGGGTTACACATCTATTTATAGATAAAACCCACAGATAAATTACTAACGCGCTCTTGCTTTCTCTTGACCTTACAATAGTTTTTGTGAGGTCTAAACTTCCTCTTAGTACATAAGATCAAGCCATAGGGTTTCCCCTTGACTATCTTAGAAGATTAGAAATGGATCCCACCACTTAGAAACTCAAACCACTTCCTTGCTCTCCTTGGAATTCCACATAGATGCTCATGAACCTCCAAGTTAATGGGAAGGTTAAAACCAATGTTTGGGAGGTCAGGGATGAGTCTCCATAGGATGGTCAAGCCTTAGGGCTAACCCTGGGTGGTCCGGTCTTGGTTAGTCTAGCTTGCACACACTACACTTTGGCACACACCCCAAATCCTGAACTCATTTACACCTATCTTGATTTGACCTCCCGACTCTTTGGAGGACTCACATGGGTGGATCCAAACCCCAGCCCCGTCTAAGAGGGTTAGAAACAACATGTTGAGTATCCAAAATGAGTCCTCATGTGGCTCCTGTGAGTTTAAAATGGCTTCATGGCTTACTTACCCACTTTAGCCCAAATTTCCCAAAATTTTCCAAAGCCACCAATCAGTCCTGAAAATGACACCAAAATATTCCTTGTGTCGCACTGAGAATTTTGACTGTAAACTTGCCATATCTCCAGACAGCTTTTTGGCATCTCGGTACCAAAATAAAAGATACTTAAGAAAACGCCCCGAGGCTCGTAAAACTTTTCACATTGATAAAAAATGACCCAGGACACTATCATTTTACTCTAAATTCCTTCTTAAATCACCTCGAGCCTTTAAATCAGCTTTTTAAGCACTTTGACCAAAATTACCAAAATACCCCTCCATAACCCAAAATTCCAAAAATTTCAAAAAATCCCAAAAATTCCCAAAACCCTCTAAATATTTCCAATTTCAATTTAAACCACTTTATTTGACCCAACTTGATCATTTTGACCCAATTTTATCAAAAGCCCCAATTTGCCCTTAAGGCCCAAATTTCCCCAAATCCAAGCCTAATCTTGGCCCAATTGATCTTAATCCCGTCCAATTTCAACCACAAATAAAAATTCAATATCCCTAGTCCCAATCTCAATCAAAATCAAGCTCAATTTGACCCCCATTTAAACCCAACTTCACCCAAAACTTGAAAGTCCCAAAATTGACTAAGTAATCCAACTCACCCAAATTGAACCCAATGTCAATCAAATTCTCCTCAAATTGAATTCTAAACTCTTCATAACATTCCCATAAACCAAATGCAATATTCAATTGCCTCCAATTTGGGCCCAAACTTCACCCAAATCCAACCAAAACTAAAATCCCCAATTTTGCCCCAAATTGATCACATGACCAAAATCCACCAAGTTGAATGACCTAAGCCCAAAATTTCCACCCAATTAAAGTTGAAGACCCTTCATAACATTCCCTTAGACCTTTTTGAACATTCAATTGAACCTTAACCTCACCCTAACCTAGTCCAAGCACAAGCTAGCCCAAAACCCCTAAATTTGACCATGTGACCGAAATCCACTAATATGACCATGCTATTTAATTCAAAATCACTTCAAATATGTTCTAAACTCTTTATGGAATATTCCTACACCAAACTCAATATTCAAGTGAGCCAAATTTTGACCCAAGTCCAACCCAAACTCAAGCCCAAACTTTAATCCATTTTAAAAGCCTAAATTCAAGCCCATGTTTTAATTCATTTCAAATAACCCAAATTTTGTTTAAAAGCCCACATGACATTTATTCTCCTCTTCCATTTCATTGAAATCATCTCCTAAGTTTTAATTTCATGATCAAATCAATCTAATTTTGGCCTCATGAAAATTTTCCCCAAATTCATCAAATTTCTAAAAATCCCTTCTCATGCAAATTCCAAAGCCAAATGAAGCCTTGCCCCACACCACATGTTAGCCATGGGAGCCTTTGACTTATCATCACTCCCCAAATGGCAAAGGGAGGAGTCCATCTAATGACCTCTTGAAAAGTCATTTACCTTACCCATGCTTCTCCCTAACCCAAATTGAGTCTAAATTATCTTGGATGGGGACTTCTCCACCCAAAATGAAGCTGAACCAAATCATCTTCTTTTCAGCCCAAACCAGCTTTGGAAGAGTGAACCAAGCCTAAATCACAACTTGACCCAATTGAGCCAAAAATGGCCCTTACACCAATTCTATTTCAATCCAAGCCTTTACACTTGGCAAGACTCAATTGACTTCACCAATCTCGATCCCTGACCCCCCTGACCTGATGGTTACCTATGCCTTGGCCGGCCAGCCACCAGGTCACTGGAAAACACCATGGAAAAAAGCCCCAACTTGATTCAAAAATTAATTTAAACCTTGCTGAGCTATCCCAACCCAATTGGCCATTGGAGCTCTTCATCCCCACGTCAAGACAACTAATTTCAACCCTAAGCTTGCCCTGAGGTCCACCATGGCTCCTCTATTTAAACTCACATCTCATGGCCAAGAAGGGGAGATGAAAATTTACCTTGGGGAGACTCTGCCAAATTATTCCCAGAACTTCTCCTAGCACTCCTAAGCTCAACCTAACCATTCTCAAGCACTCTCCTCCACTACCCAAGCTCAATTTTGAAGCCCAAAATTGTGCACGAAACATGACAACCCTCCAAACTCCACCAAAATCAAATTAGCTTTGCCCACACCATCCTCACAACAAGGAACTTCCCCCACAAAATCCTCATCACCAAGCCACCCTAAACTAGACATTGGCCAACCACATAAATCGGACTTGGTCGAATTCATACATAGGCATTTCACTACAGCAAGGGACTTCAACCGTAGGCTCTTTGGACTCCTACAAAGCTTCTCCAAGCATCCAATTGAGGCCTCACCTCTTAGACAAAGGTATTAAAATTTATCCCCAAGCCAAGCTTATTTTAATTCTTCATGAAGATTTACTTAATTTAAATGCATCATCACTATATGGATGTGTTCTTCTATGTTATATGAGCATTTAAAAAAAAACTGCACTCAATTTTGTTAAGAATCGAGAGAAATATTAAGGTTTGAAAGTGGACGGCTTTGGGTGCATTCCAATTGGAGAAGATGAACCGCGACCGTCTGATCTTGCGCGTATCGGATGGGCGGCCCTGATGGAGTCGGATGGGAATCTGGTTCGTGAACACGCCACCACCAGAACCAAGGGAAGCTAGATACGTGGCCCCTATTAGAAGGGTGATGCCTGAATATTTATGCTTACGATTTAGATATGAAATTTATGATTTATAATATGTCATTCTACGTAAGTATACATATCTTTTATCAAGTAATATAAGACTTTCTGATTAAGCCCCAAGATATCGAACCCATAGGAAAATGTGTAAAAATTTAAAGAAATAAGAAAACAACTTTTTACTTTTTTAATTTATTTTTGTAAGTATGTTTTATGGTTTTAATTTCAAAAAGTTGTTTTTGATATTTTTAATAACAAGTTTAAGCAGGAAATGAAATTATCAATACTCTAAACATGATATAAAAGTTATAGGAATCAAATATCTTTTTCTTTCTTCAATGAATCAGTAATAATTATGGAATTTTAAGTTATGGAAGTATTTAAATGTATTGTGCCAGATATGAGCAATTATATTCTTTACCCTTATTTGGTTCTAAAAAGAAAATTGGTTAATTTGAAATTTTAAAATTTTGTAGATGGGTTAGGCAGGGAAGATACCAGCTGTCACTCTAGAGTTCCCCTATTCCCTCCACCTGGGAGCTAACATCTCATAACAAAATTTAAAATAACAAACCAAATTAGGGGGCTTTAGCCTGTCGCTCTAAAGTCCTCTAATTTTACTCCCCAATAAAGCATATCTCCCTATATATTTGCATTCAATCATATGGACTACAATTCTCACCCATATAATTGCATGTGATTCTTTCCAATTATTTTTTGAGACAATACCGCATTGGATCTTACATAATCTCACAACAAATTTTAACATCTTAATTGGCCAAATCAAGAAGTAAATTAAGTTCAAGGAATCATCACAATTTATTCCAGCATTAAACACTTATACTTCCCACAATATTACTTCCATAATTTAATTACTTCATCATCTAAGAAAGAAAAAGATAAACTAAACTACTCAGATTTCATGAAGTAAATACAAAAAAAACTTGATATGAAAGCATAAAACATAATGAAAACACAACAATCTTACTTAAAAACAAAATGTAAAAAAAAGATAAATACTTATCTGAAAATCCTCTCCACCAGATTCTGGAAGTTCCTTTGGAATTTTGCTTTCCACGATACAACTCTACAGAGGTTGGTGGCCAACTCTGGTGACTCTAATAAAGACTTTAAACTTCAATAAAAACTAGATATAAGGATAAAAGAAAATTGGTGAGAATAAAGCTTCACACCAACCCTTTTTCCTTTCTTACTCTCTACTCTCTACTATAGAAAAGAAGAACTCTAAAACTTAACACACTCTAATAAACTCTAATAACGCACACTGAATAATAATCCTTTCAACACACACTTACAAATTACGAGGCTTCATTTTTATAATTTTCGAAAAGGTGCCTTGGTGTCTCTTCAAATCATGTCCAGATTCAATGTATCCACCAAAAAATGCATCCATTCATTCACAAGTTAAGGAAGTCACCACCAAAAGTTGCTTCAAACACCCCTTGAAAATGACGCCAAAATTTGTTTAAATTCAATTTTTAGCTGTGGCGCTTAAGCGCCAGCACTTTGGCGCCAGAGGCTAAATTTCTCAAACTTCATAATTTTGCTCCAAATTTGGTCATTTTTCACTCCTTTCATCATAATTAATTATTTTCATCATACCTGCAAGAAAAACACAAAATACCTTCCATTAAAGTGCAATATCATCAAAAATAGGTGTAAAAATGTGCATAAAACACTATATATTTTAGGTGTATTAAAATCCCCTAAACTTAAAATGTTACTTGTCCTCAAGTGAGTCTTAACCATAAAAATTTTAACATGTAAATTATGTAAATGAGTTTCTTTAGGAAGATTTCAAAATTTTGTTCTAGAAATGAAATAATCCAATTTAAAAAAGATTTTAGTAATAAGACCAATTTAAAGTTTAGAAAGTTCTTAAGTAAAGGATAATGAAAATAAAGGTTTCTATCTAATTCAGAAATACTTATAGATTTTTCAAAATATAGGATTCAAATATTTTATTTTTCTTTACTTAAAAAATTTAATTCAGAATAATTTTACTTACTATATTATAACCTTAAGTTTTAGATTTTCTCAAAACTTATATTTTAAACTTTAGGTATGGAACCAATTTTGATTAGGCCCTTAAATCCTCAAGCTTGTCCTTTCTTTTCACATATTATTTTTCACTTTTTTTCTCTTTTTCTTTTTCTTTTTCTTTTCTATTCTTTTCTTTTCTTTTTTCTCTTCTCTCTTTTTTTATTTTTTATTTTTTTATTTTTTTTTATAAGACATGGATTACTGTATCTGGATAGGCCTTTAATGATTTTGAATTCAACCCTTTCATTTAAAATAAAGGTCTGATATTTATCTTTCACTTAAAAATCAAAATAATAGTGTTGAAAATTAATCTTCAATAAAAAAAGTTTAAGTTTTGAAAAATAAAAGTTAAATCTTCTATTTATCCAAAAATTCAACATTTATTACTAAAGATAGTTTAACTATATTTAAGATTTGTTTATTAAGAACATTTTAACTTTAAAATTTTCATTATTACTATAAATTTTAACTAAATTCTTTTATTCATTTCTATATTCAAAATTTTGTTTCCTTAATATAACTTCATATACATAATTATTTTCAATCAAAAACCAACTTTATTTTAAGAATTCTTGAGAACAAATAAAATTTTAGGTTTTTGAAAAATTTAGTTTTTAAATCCCCCCCCCCCCCCCCCCGCACTTCAATTTTTAGTCATGATAAAAACATTTAAGCATAAGAAATGATACATGAGTGAGAATTAAAAAGCTAAAATAACATGCTTGCAGGAATTTCAATATCCTAAATATGCAAGTATAATATTTTTAAAGACAAACAGGAGTAAAATGAATCTAAATTCAGATTTTCATAAAAGAAAATTTTCAACAGTTTTAAACCTAATTATTGTTTGATTTGAGTTGGATTCATTACTTGCTTAATCCATGATGAGATGAATTAAATATGTGAAGAGAAGGTTTTGAATTATTAATTTTAAAATTAATAAATCTTAACCATATTTCAACATGTCTTTTAGATTGTTTTGATGACTTGAGAATTGTTGTTTTAGGATTGTTGTATGTTATCCTAATGTTCTCAATCATTTTGCATTTAAATTTTCCAATTTTCCAAATTTTATAATTATTTATGAAAATAATTACAAATTATCATGGAAATTAGGAAATCATATCCTAGAGAGCTATCCTAGCCTTAGAAAAATCAGAAGATGTGCCTAAGGACTTAAAGGTAATTCCCTAAAAATTTCATATTTTTCTGACTTGTAAATAATTTTTAATAATTAAAATACCCGGAGAGTATTTAATTAATTAAAAATTAAATACTGAGAATAAAATTATGATTTTAGTCTCATAATTTTCTTCTCTTCAAGAGTTTTCCAGAGGTATTTTTATTTTATTTTTGTGACCTATGGATCAAAATATATGGATTTTTGAAGTTATTAAGGTTTCCCTGAATTAATCCAGCCCAGAAAAATCCAGGCGCTGCCACGCGTCCTGGTACCGTCGAACAGGAGGGAGGATCCGGTGCGCAGCGTAGAACAGTGAACACATGATGCATAGATCAGCGTCGTCCGTTCCAAAACACGGGAACAGACGGCGGAGATGATTCCCCATTTAATTCAAAAAATTTCAAACCGTTAAACTTCAAACTTCAATATTTCACTCATTTCTCAACGAAATTGAGTGATTTTTGAACCTATGGAATCATATGGACGTATAGAATGTATATATATGGTGATGATACATTTCTAGGCTAGTTTAACCCATGATATTTTGAAAATATGAATTATTTTGGAGAAAATAAATCCATACCTTGGCCATAAGTGTATCAAGCTTGATCATACCTTATGGCTGGCTTCTAGGACTCCCAAGGAAGATCTTTGCTGCTCCAATTTCGTTTTATAGCTAGCATTGGAGGATAATTTTGAGAAAGTGGCTAATTTGGGCTGATTTTAGATTTTGATCAAATTGGCTTGATTGGGCTAACTCTATGGCTTGGGTTTGGTTGGGATAGATTGCTAAGGTTCATAGGAAGAATTTTTGTGTTGGGGACCAAGTGGTTTGAGCAGCCTATGGGTCTCTACCAATTTTTTTCTTCTTGTGTATGGGTTCGGGTATGAGGTATATATAGCCATGGGGAGGCTTGGCTAAGCTTAAATCTATTTAGGGGAGGTGTTATCTGATGTCATGATTGCTGAGGATTGAATTCCAGCTGGAGGATAAGTTTAATTCACTTCCCCAAGGTTAACTCATATTGAGTTTAGCTGTGGTGAGAGCTTAACTCTTTATTTGGCTTGCTTCCATTGGCTCATCTATGAGGTGGAGGGAATTTCATATTTTGGCTGAATATTTGTTCATCCAAGTAATGCTTTAGATTTAGGGGAAAGGTGACACTTAACCCTCTTACTCACCTCATGCATGGTTTTGCCATGATTGCACTTAACCATGGGTTTAAATTTTGTCTCTCTCCCATTGGTTATGGAGAAGGTGAGTGATGACTCAATGTATGAAGCTCTTTTTCATTCACCATGTCACTTAGGATTTAATAGGAGCATGTCAAATAAGCTCCATTACTCATTTCATGCATGATTTCATCATTACCTAATTTTACCATGGTTAATGTTTAATCCATGCTAACCTCCTTTCTCATTGGATGCATAGGGTAGTGATCAAAATTATTTTTAAAGTGGCTAGCCACCTCATCTTAGAGAGAGGTGACTCATGCTTTGAAATGAAGGGGAGATGACACCTCATTTCATTTATCATGATTTTTTCATGATGGCCTTTAACCATGGTTAAATGTGAGTAATTCATGGGTTGTTTTCTTTTTAATGAGTCATGTGTGATGTCATAAAAGAGTTTTTTAGAATTTTTAGAAAACCATATGTCATATGTTTTAAAAATTCTATTTAATGCCCTCTTCATTTTAATTTTTGTATTTAATTAATTATGTTATTAAATAAATATTAGAAATTATTTTATTAATCAATAATTAATTGAAAATAATTCCAAATTAATTATTTGATTAATAACCATATCATTAAAATTGATTTTTGTCTCTTTTCATGACTTTTCAATTTAATTTTCATTTTAATTAATTAAGTCATTAATTAAAATATGAAAATTAAATCATTGATCAATTAATTAATAATTTTGGAATTAATCATTTGATTAATTCCATTATTTTTAATAAATTTGTGGATTTTGAGATTTTATGGCTTTTGAATTTAATTTTTCATTTTAATTAATTATGTCATTAATTAAAATTTGAAAATTAATTCATTAGCAAATAAATTAATCAAAATAATTTTGAGATCAATTATTTGATTAATTTTGTCATTTTATGACTTTTAATTTAATTTTTATTTTTATTAATCATGTCATTTGATTAATTAAAATATTAAAAATTAAATTATTAGTCAATTTAACCAATCAAAATAATTTTTGAAATTAATTTGATTAATTTTTGTCATGTCATTGGTTATTTGATAAAAAATTGGTCATTTTAACCAAAATTAGCTTTTTGGGTCATGTATTGACCCATTGGGTCAATAAGGTTGGTGATTGGATCTGGATTGGTTATTTTAACCAAAAATATCATTTTAGGTCAAAAGGTTGACCTATGGGGTCAACAGGATTGGTCATAGGGTCTGGATTAACCATTTTGGCCAAAATTATCATTTTGGATGAAAAGATTGACCTGTGGGGTCAACAGGGTTGGTCATTGGGTCAGGATTGACCATTTTAACAAAAATTGTCATTTTAGGTAAAAAAGTTTACTTGTGGGGTCAACAGGGTTGGTCATTGGGTCAGGATTGACCATTTTTACCAAAGTTGTCATTTTGGATAAAAAGGTTGACCTGTGAGGTCAACAGGGTTGGTCATTGGGTCAGGATTGACCATTTTGACAAAAATTGTCTTTTTAGATCAAAAGGTTGACCTATGGGGTCAATCAGGGTTCTTCATTGGGTCTGGATTGACAATTTTGACCAAAGTTGAATTTTTAGGTAAAGATGTTGACCTGTGGGGTCAACAGGGTTGGTCATTGGGTCAGGATTGACCATTTTGACCAAAATTATCATTTTGGGTCAAAAGGTTGACCTATGTGATCAACAGGGTTGGTCATTGGGTCTGGATTGACCATTTTGACCAAAATTGTGCTTTTAGGTAAAAAGGTAGACTTGTTGGGTTAATAGGGTTGGTCATTGGGTCAGAATTGACCATTTTGACCAAAATTATCATTTTGGGTAAAAAGGTTGACCTGTGGGGTCAACAGGGTTGGTCATAGGGTCTGGATTGACCATTTTGACCAAATTTGTCATTTTGGGTAAAAAAGTTGACCTGTGGGGTCAACAGGGTTGGTCATTGGGTTTGGATTGACCATTTTGACCAAAATTGTCATTTTGGGTAAAAAGGTTGACCTGTGGGGTCAACAGGGTTGGTCATTCTGAATTGACCATTTTGACCAAGATTGTCATTTTGGGTCAAAAGGTTGACCTGTTGGGTCAACAGGTTTGGTCATTGGGTCAGGATTGACCATTTTGACCAAGATTGTCATTTTAGGTAAAAATGTTGACCTGTGGGGTCAACAGGGTTGGTCATTGGGTCTGGATTGACCATTTTGACCAAAATTGTCATTTTGGGTAAAAAGGTTGACCTGTGGGGTCAACAGGGTTGGTCATAGGGTTTAGATTGACCATTTTGACCAAATTTATCATTTTGGGTAAAAAGGTTGACCTGTGGGGTCAACAGAGTTGGTCATTGGGTCTGGATTGACCATTTTGACCAAATTTGTCATTTTGGGTAAAAAAGGTTGACCTGTGGGGTCAACAGGGTTGGTCATTGGGTCTGGATTGACCATTTTGACCAAGATTGTCATTTTGGGTCAAAAGGTTGACCTATGGGGTCAACAGGGTTGGTCATTCGGTCTGGATTGACCATTTTGATCAAAATTGTCATTTTGGGTAAAAAGGTTGACCTATGGCGTCAACAGGGTTGGTCATTGGGTTTGGATTGACCATTTTGACCAAGATTGTCATTTTGGATAAAAAGGTTGACCTATGGAGTCAACAAGGTTGGTCATTGGGTCTGGATTGACCATTTTGACCAAAATTGATATTTTAGGTAAAGAGGTTGACCTGTGGGGTTAACAGGGTCGGTCATTGAGTTAGGATTGACCATTTTGACCAAAATTGTCATTTTAGATAAAAATGTATTGACCCATTATAAAAATGAGGTCAACAAAAGGGCCCCCAATATGTGCGGAATACCACAGAAGTATTCTGCACATATTGGCGTTAACCGAAATGGTCCTAAGAAATGTCTCATAGTAATCAGGAAAGGAGTGGGTGTCATATCATTCTTAAGGAATGTCAGATGTCTCATATGTCGGTTCTGAGAAGGAACGTCCTTTTCGTGTCTGGAAAGGGACTTATATCCAATAATTCGTGAGAGAAAATGGATGTCATATTCCATTTCTCGAAATGTCAATGTCAATTTCGTGTTAAAGGAATGCCATTTCCCTATCAGGAAAGGACTTACACCCGATAGCAAAGGAGAGGATGAGTGTCAAACGTTGATATGTCAAATGTCACAATGTTGATATGTAAGATGTCGATAACAATTATTGATATATCAAAGGTCGAAATGTCAATGTGTCAAATGCTGATAATGATTGTTGATATGTTGAAATGTTGATATGTCAAATGTCGAAAGATCGATATCTTAAATGTCGATAACAATTGTCGATATGTCAAATGTCGAAAGGTTGATATGTCAAATGTCAAAACGTCGATATGTCAAATGTCAATATATCTGTTAAATGTGGAGATGTTAAATTATGGGAATGCCATAATTTCCATGGCAGGAAAAGACTTTCATCTGATAGCTATAAAGAGAAATGGATGTCGTATTCCATTCCTCAGAAATGCCAAATGTCAATGTCGAGTTGTCAGGAAATGAGTTATATTCGATAATTAGAAAAAGAAAATGGATGTCAAATTCCATTTCTTAGAACTGTCAAATGTCGATGTCAACTTTGAGAAGGAATGCTATGCGACTTACATTCTTTCTCAGAGAAAAAGTTAGAGGAATGCCATAATTCCGTGTCAGGAAAAGGTCTTATATCCAATAACTTAAAAAGAGAGTATATGTCGTACTTTCTCTTGAAAATGTCAAATATTGGTTTTGAGAAGGAATGCTATGCGACTTACATCCTGTCTCAAAATTATAGATAATGGAATGTCATATTTCCATGTCAGGAAAGGACTTATATCCATAGCTGGAGAGAAAGTATATGTCGTACTATCTCTTCAAATGTCAAATGTCGATTTTCAGAAGGAATGCTATGCGACTTATATCCTTTCTCAAATTTATAGCTAATGGAATGCCATGTTTCCGTGTCAGGAAGGAACTTATATCCATTGCTATAAAGAGAGTGGCAAACTCAGAAGGAAGAGTGTATCTGCTGGGGATTTAACCTTTACAGGTTGAAAGATGTTAATCATCACAAGTTTTTTTTTATTATTATGTATTTTTTATTATTATTATGTCATTTTTAACTCAAAATCTTTATTTTTGTCATTTTTGGAACTTTCGATGTATTGTAGACAATTGAGGAAAGAGAGCAAATGTCGTATTCAAAAAGTGTCAATGTCAAAATGTCGATTTTGGAATAGGAATGCGTATGAGACTTATATCATATCCAAAGGAAAATCGCTAAAGGAAAGCCAATATCTAATGGTCTTACATCCAATAGTGAAAAAGAGAGTAGATGTCATTTTACATTTAAGGAGGTCTTACACTATCTCTTAGAAATGTCAATGTCAAAATGTCAATTTTGGAATTGGAGTGCGTATGAGACTTATATCCTATCCAAAGAAAGATTGCTAAAGGAAAGCCAATGTCTAATGGTGTTACATCCAATAGTGAAAAAGAGAGTAGATGTCATCTTCCATTTGAGGAGGTCTTACACTATCTCTTAGAAATGTCAATGTCAAAATGTCAATTTTAGAATAGGAATGCGTATGAGACTTATATCCTATCCAATGAAAGATTGCTAAAGGAAAGCCAATGTCTGATGGTCTTATATCCAATAGCGAGAAAGAGTGTAGATGCCATCTTCCATTTAAGGAGGTCTTACACTATCTCTTAGAAATGTCAATGTCAAAATGTCAATTTTGGAATAGGAATGCGTATGAGATTTATATCCTATCCAAAGAAAGATTGCTAAAGGAAAGCCAATGTCTGATGATCTTATATCCAATAGCGAGAAAGAGTGTTGATGCCATCTTCCATTTAAGGAGGTATTACACTATCTCTTAGAAATGTCAATGTCTATGTGTCGGTTTTGGAATAGGAATGCATATAAGACTTATATCCTATCCAAAGAAAGATTGCTAAAGGAAAGCCAATGTCATGATGGTCTTATATCCAATAGCGAGAGAGTAGATGCCATCTTCCATTTAAGAAGGTCTTACACTATCTCTTAGAAATGTCAATATCGTTTTCTTTTTGTTTTGGTTGTTTGTTTCCCAATTTACAAAACAAGTCATTCATTTTTGTTTATGTCGCATCTTTTTCAAATACTTCCCATTGATTGGATGTATTATGTCTTCTTGGTAGTCTCCCAACTGATAGGATTTCCCCGAATGTGTCTTCAAGCATATGGGCCCTCCCATTAAGATAGGTGTTTGAAGTACTAAATCCAAATCCCTGATCTGAGTGTCCTAGGGTGAACCAAATTATCATGGGCCTATATAATGCTTGTCATTTTTCTAAGCTTCCAAGTTCTCCGAGCTGTAATTTCATATTTTCTTTTGTTATTATATCTGCTGATGTCATTTATAGGTAAGATCATTGCACTTCAAGTGGAAGCACAACTTAGGGCCCGTTCATTAGAGCAAATGAAGTCATTCATGTAGGTTTATGTAGCTTCCATTAATCACCAATTCTATAAAGATCATTCAGATTGTCTTTCAAAAATCACTTTGACATTTCCAAATTAGGATTGGGGTTGGATCTTTGGAAAATTATGACTTCAGAGTATAATTTCCATTAATCTCCAATAACAAAGCCATTTACCTTAGTTCTTTCTTTCTGGGTCTTAGGAAATTTTCAAAATTTTGATTATGTGATCAAAATATCTTTTCTCTTCTAAAGATATGTCTGAACCAATTAATACTCAACCAAAAGACGAGATCACTTAATTCTTTCCGGAATATAATATCAGAAGAATTTTATTAAGATAGTTTTTCAAGATTTATTAATTAGGGGAGAATTTGGACACCAATTTTTGATTTTATGCTCACCTCAAGCTTCTTCTTAGGGAATTACTATATCTGGTGGAGCATGTTAAGGATTTTGAATTTTTGAATTGAGACACCAATTTTTGATTTTTGTGCCCACCTCAAGCTTCTTCTCAGAAACATCTTTTTTTTCTTTTCTTCTTTTTTTTTGTTTTTGTTCTTTTTTTTGGTAGGGCACACTTTAATGATTTTGAATGCCTGAACTCAAACACCAATTTTTGGTACTCACCTCAAGCTTCTTCTCAGAGAATTACTATATATGGTGGAGCATATTTTAATGATTTTGAATGTCTAAACTCCCATAATTCATAGTTCTTAAATATTTCTTAAGACGAATTATGGGATATTATAACTCATTTAGAAGTCAGGACCCAATCACATGGCAGAAGATTAAGAGACTCATGACATCTTTAGTCAATTACTTGTATTTTAATCACAATATTTTTTTTTATTTAGGACCCAGTCCGAAGTTTTAAAATAAAGGGCCCAGTTATTAGGGCATTAATTTCATTTTCCCCTTGAAATCATAATTTTCTTGTCAAAATGTCAGAATTTTTGTCTTGGATTCTTCCTTTCCAGATTGTCTTTCTGTTATCGGAAATATTAAATCCAAAGATTTCAAATTTCATCCTTCCTCACAGATCAATTTTCATTTCTCCACAATGAACATGTTAGTTGACTAGTCCTAGAACTAAACTCAACATTCAACACATATCTGATTTTCATTCTAATTGATTTCTTTCTTCCTATCAAGCTGTCCTAATGAGAAAGGGAAATCCTTGATAGAATTCATTCAAAAGCGATCATCTTCCAAAATTTGATTAATGATTTTGATATTAGACTCTCTGGTCGATTGAAAAATCAGAACCTTGAAGGCAGGGAAAAAGATCAACTTTGGGGAATCCAGAGGAGTGGTTCAGAGGCTGCAAAAGCATAACCACAAAGAATAGGTTCATAGGTCATAAAGGCATAACCTAAAGGCGTGGTTTAGAGGCTGTAAAAAGCATAACCATGAAGAATAGGTTCAGAAGCCATAAAGGCATAACCTAGGGGAGTCGTTCAGAGGCTGTAAAAAGCATAACCACGAAGAATAGGTTCAGAGGCCATAAAGGCATAACCTAGGGAGTGGTTCAGAGGCTGTAAAAAGCATAACCACGAAGCCAGATAAACTAAACATGTTTGGCTGAGAAAGTATTTGCCTAAACTTATTCAAAAAGGCAATATCGATCTGTCTGACAATAGAATCGATGAAAACTCCATACCTGATCATATTCGAAACAGTATGTGAGGACTTGTAGTGTAAACTGGGTGGGAAGGAAGGGAATGTCTTTTATGTCATTTTGGTCTGTCGATTATGGAAATGTAAGATTCTAGGATTTGTTCGTCATGAACAAATCTTTGAATCGAAGACGTGTTAGTTCTATTTTACTCGAGATCGAGTAAGATATAGAACAAAAGAAAGGATAATTTAGCCCTTCAAAAGACATATTATCATAGTCACGAGGACAAATTGATTAACCGAAGATGGGGAGAGAGATTGTCCCCAGCGGAGTTGCCAATCTTTGATGGCGATGAAAATATATGGATCTACTTGCATCGTTATCAATTCTCGTATCATGTTAATGTCAAGGAGTCGCCATACTCTTTCTCTATCTATCACCCTAATTCTTATCTTACCTAGACTTATTGCCAGAAGTCTTTGAGAAAAGAAGGATTAATAATGATATAAATTAAGAGAAAAGAAGATTAAATGATAATCTCATAGAATAAGTCTTCAGATTGTGTAATTACTGAAGTTTTTCGTATGAGAAAATCATATGAAGATCTTGGGTAACCAGAGAGGTCTTGTAGGTAAAATACCTATCCTGAGTTCTTTAATCTCCTATAGGAGCAAGCTCCTATAGTTAATTACATCCTGAGCAATTAATACTGCCTAGGAAAACTCCCGATTAAGGTTAACATTTATCCTCGAAAAAGTGTAAGTGTTATTGTAGCAGTGCGTTTCTGAAGAATCGATACTACCAGAAAGTTTTATTTATGTTGGGTGTATGTCGTTGCTTTGTTATGTTTTGTTTTGTTGTTTTGGTTTCATGTCATGTGATATGTCGAGATGTCGTAGTTTGTATGTTGTGTCATGTCATAATGTGATGTCATAATGTCATGTCATTTTATGTGAATCGTAATGTCATGTCATTTTATGTCGTGTGATGTCGTAATGTCATAAGATGTCGTGATTAATATCTCGATTTGTCATGAGATATTTTATCTCCTATAAGAAGATGTCGTTATTATGTCATGAGATGCTTTCTATGATGTCAAGAAGATATCATTATTTGTTTATTTTTGTTATTTTATTTATGATTTCTTTTTATTTTAAGTTTTGGTTTTGTGGTCATCTCAATTTTATTTTATCATGTCATTTTGTCATGTCTATGTGAATCATAATATCATGTCATTTTATGTCATGTCTTAATGTGATGTCGTAATGTCATAAGATGTCGTGATTAATATCTCGATTTGTCATGAGATATTTTATCTCCTATAAGAAGATGTCGTTATTATGTCATGAGATACCTTCTATGATGTCAAGAAGATATCATTATTTGTTTATTTTTGTTATTTTGTTTATGATTTCCTTTTATTTTAAGTTTTGGTTTTGTGGTCATCTCAAATTTTTTTGTTATGTCATTTTGTCATGTATTTGTTTTTTGTCTGGTGTCATGTCATCATTTTATTGTGGTCTAGAAATGTCGTTGTATGTTTTTGTTAATGTTGATGTTATGTCGATGTCAATGTTAATGATTTTGTCATTTTATTTCAGATTTTGTGGCTAACCTAAAAGTCCTGGTTTTGTTGTCATGTTATTTTTGTTTTGTTGTTTGTAGAAAGTTTAGATTTTGTGACTATCCTAAAAGTCCTGGTTTTGTTGTCAATGTTCCGTCGTCGACGTCCTACAAAACAAAGTTAGCACACCCTATAACATGCAAAGAAAGTCTAAACGAAACTTCATGTCTTCATCCTGCAAAGAAAGAAAAGTTAGAAACAATGTCATATCAAGATATTTCGATTACCTGGTCAAAGTGTCTGTTGATCCAGAGTTGTCGGATGTTCAAATGTGGTTGAGATGTCGATTTAGATTTATGTTAATTTAAGTTGGATTTTGGATTTGATTTTGGGTTTTATGTCAGTTTATGTCGATTGGAGTTTGATTTTGGGTTTTAAGTCAATTTGAGTATAATTTTATGTCGAGTTAAGTTCGATGTGGGTCGAACTTAAGAATTATGATGTCGTATGTTACGTTAAATTCGATACATGTTGAACTTAAGAATTATGTTGGTTCATGTTGTGTTAAGTTCGATCATGTCGATTTATGTCGAATTATATCAATTTATGTTGAGTTATATTGAGTTGGGTTTGAAATGTCGATTAATGTCATTTAATGTCGGTGTTTGTTGAATTTGATTTGAAATGTCAATTAACGTCGGTTAATGTCGGTGTTTGTTGAATTTGATTTAAAATGTCGGTTAATGTCAAATTATGTTTGTTATATTTGAAATGTCGATTAATGTCATTTAATGTCGATTTTTGTTTAGAAATGTCAAATTTATGTCGTTTATGTCGATTTTTGTTTTAAAATGTCAAATTTATATCGTTTATATCGATTTTTGTTCTAAATATCAAATTTATATCATTTATGTCGAGTTATGTTTGAAATGTCGGATTTATGTCGAATCCTAAGGCTTAAATTGATTTAGATTCAATTTTTTCGATTTAGGTTCAATTTGAGTTGAACCTAAGGTTTATGTTGATTTAGGTTCAATTTGGGTTGAACCTAAGGTTTATGCTGACTTTTGTCTGTTTAAATTTGGTTTCAGGTTTCGATCTTGATTTGAGTTTAGTTTTGAGTTTTATGTCGATTTGGGTTTGGTTCTAAGTTTTATGTCGATTTGAGCTTAGTTTTAAGTTTTATGTCGATTTGAGTTTGGTTAGGTTCATTGTCAGTTGAACCTAAGATTTATGTCAAGTTGAATTGAGTTACTGTCAGTTTGGGACAACTTATAAGTGAAGCGGCGTTTTTGAAAACGCCGCAACACTGTTTGTATTGAGCTTTTTCACAGCTTTTTTGAAAACTCCATTTTCTAATTTGTGCTGTAGTCCGACCGCAGGGGGACCCCCGCGATCGGGTAAACGCGAATGATTTCTGTCTTTCAAAGACCCCTGTACCATTGTTCGGCTCTCATTATTCGCATCGCCTTGCGTTTGCATCTCACCGTAAACCCTAGGCAGCGCCGTAACCTTGAGGCCTCGCGTTCGCATCTCGCTCCAGTCCCCCTCTTCGGCTCTTCCGGTCTTCTCCCTCCTGTCCTTCCCCCTCTTCGGCTCTTCCGGTCTTCCCCCTCTTCGGCTCTTCCTTCTTCTCCCTCCGGCTCTTCCGATCTTCTCCCTCCGGTCCTTCCCCCTCTTCGGCTCTTCCGGTCTTCCCCCTCTTCGGCTCTTCCTTCTTCTCCCTCCGGCTCTTCCGGTCTTCTCCCTCCAGCTCTCATCATTTGCATCTTGAGGCCTCGCGTTCACACCTCTCCAGATCCTCTTCGGCGCTTCCGATCCTCTTCTTCTTCGGCTCTTCCGATCCTCCTCGCATTTCGCATCATCATCTTCGGCTCTTCTGGTCATCTGTCTTCTTCTGGTGAGATCCTTTGCTCTTGGTGAAAGCATTTTCTAGATTTGGATTGAGTTACAAGTAGTCCTTATTAGTAGCTGTTACATATGTTTTCTTCAAGTTGTTACATGTGTTGATTCCCTTGCATCCAATATTATAAAAAAAGTATTTTAGTAGCTGTTCATCTTAATGCCTATTTCATCCGGAAAGAAAGGAATTTAAGGATATTCAACAATTCACTTCTTCCTTAAATCCCATTATTCAAATCTTCATAAGACTATTAGTTTGTAAAACAAGAGATGAAAGTTTAAACAATATATTCCAACTATTACTAAAGAGCTTTATAATCTATGAAGTGTTTTTAATAGTATTTTTTGAATTATTAAAGAGACTGTAATCCCTTAAATTGATGTTTATTTGGTTCTTCAGATATTCTTAGTAGACAATTGTAAGTTTTGTAGTTTATACGTGGATGTTTGAAGACAATTTGGATATTGTGCCTAAAGAGCCTATGATGGAATATTTCTTGGGATCTTTCTCGTCATTTTTTGACTCAGCTTTCTCTTCTTCTGCACTGACGATTGGCCATATGGATTAACAAGATTTTATTCTTTAATTTCTTGTGACTTTCTGTACTTTTATTTTGTTTCAGTCAATCAATTTTACATTGATTGGCTTTATTCAATAAGAATGGTGAAAGCATTTTCAAATTTTTAATTCGGATTCTTTCATGTTTTGAACTCGGATTTGGATTTAGTAAATTTTGTGAGGATCAAATACCTGGAATTGTTTGGCTTCACAATTGTTAAATGATGCTGAATTCTGATAAATGTTTTGACTATGACATTATCTGAAATGGGCGAATTCAACCAAAATCCTTTATGTAATTAATAATGAGTTTGCAATAGGATTTATCATATTTATTAGATTTCAAGTTCCTAAATTTCTGAATTTCTATTTTGGGATCGTTTAAGCTATATCTATGTTTAACAATTGTGATAATGAATTGGGATCGTTTAGCTATATTTAATATTATCTGTTTTGAGATCGTTGAAGCTAAATGTTGCAAAAAACAATATACCAGGCAGCTTATTTTGCATGTTCTCAGGGTCACATCTTTCTATTTCGTTCTACGTGTATGTTTTTTATTTTTAAATTATTGCTACATGTAGAGTAGTTTTAGATTGGGGAGGTCATTATTATGGCTTCATGATATTTTCAAAGTCTTCCTAGTGTACATTGTGTTATTTGTAAATTGTGTGATTAATAGCAGTTTTTGAGCTTATTTTTTCTCTCTCACATAATGCTAATTTCAAGATAGCTCGTTTCTCTCTCTGTCAACATGAGTAAACCTAGAGAGACCGGATTATCAGCCTTGTGGGATAGAGAGAACACTTTTACTTTTTGTGATATTTGTCTGAGGGAGATCGACTTGGGTAACAGGCCCACCACGCATTTTAGTAAAGAAGGTTGGCAGAATATTATTTCTAATTTCAACGAAGTGACTGGAAAGAATTATGATCGCACGAAACTAAAGAATAAGTGGGATCAGTTAAAAAAGGAGTGGAAAATCTGGACTGAACTTAAAATGGGTTCAACAGGATTGGGTTGGAATCCACTGAAACGAACAATTGATGCACCAGAGGCTTGGTGGGCTGAGAGATTACAGGTAAAAACAAACCTCAGATTACTTATTGCATACATTACAACATTCAAATGAATTTAACATAAAATTGTTCTAATGTTATAGGTAGTGCCAACAACAAAAAAATTCAAATTGAGCGGCATTGATCCGTTCATTGGGGTTGTCGCAACGGGAGCCCATGCTTTTACCCCAAATGACCAAGCATTTAATAACTCACAACCGAACATTGAAACCGAGCATATTGGTGAGTCAGGAGAAGGGCCCAGCCAAATCAACACAGATGTTCAATCCACCGGTGGGACAAAGCGTCCCAGAGTGGAAAAAAAGAAAAAGGAGCCGGATTTCTCAAAGGTACCATAGAGACAATCCTTGAATCATGCAAATCTAGGTCTTAACCAGCAAAGGACAACTCAATTAAGGAATGTATCGAGCTCCTTAATGCACATCCTGGTATTAAGGAAGACAAAGCCATGTATTTGAAGTATGTTAAGGTGCTTGGAAACTCAAGTCGGAGACAATTTTTTGAGAGTTTAGACCTAGAATTCCAACTTGATTACTTGCGCTCTTTCATGAAAGATTGAATACTATTGGCGTTTAGATTTTATTTACTATGGATCTTTGTATTATTTATTGTAATGAACTCTTTACTGTTTTTCATGGAGGCACATTAGTTTATCTTTTATTATATTATGCTTTAATGTTCTCACCCTCAATTCCACTATCTATGTATCGCTACAATTGACTCATGTTATTTTAATTGATCTTTAAAAAATAACTTATGTTCAGATCTTGTAGAATGGATGAAGAACAAGTTAGCCATAACCTCAAAATCGCTTTCCTCCTTGCCTTGCTCTACCATTACTATCATACACGTGTTGCTCGAACACCCTGTATGACATCGAGTTACATTGGAGATAGATGGGTTGGTGAGTTATTATGGGGCCACCCTACACGGTTTGCCAACATGTTTCTTATGATGAAAGAGATATTTCTCGACCTGCTTAATGAACTTTGGAACCACCATGGGTTGCACGGCTCTAGAAGAACGACGACAAGAGTGGTGTTAACGATTACCCTATATATTTTATCCCATAACGAATCCATTAGATTAGCTATGGAGCAATTTCAACATTCCTCGAAGACCATCAGTAGATATTTCTTGGTTGGTTTAAACGCACTAGTGAGCTTGGCACAACAGGTAGTTAAACCCGAGGATCCAACGTTCCAGTCCATTCCCAGAAATATTGCAAATGACCCTCGATACATGCCGTTCTTTAAGGTATTTCTTTAACATCAAATTAATGTACTGTAATGATATAAATGCTGATGGAGTACTTCCTCAAACACAGGACTGTATTGGAGCTATTGATGGAACACATGTCGATGCAAGGCTGCCTGCTACAGAAATGTTGCCTACATCAGACGTTGTGGATCCCCAACACGAAATGTAATGGCCGTGTGTGATTTCAATATATGTTTCACCTTTGTAATGACTGGATGGGAAGGTAGCGCACATGATAGCCGTGTTTTCAGGTCTGCAACCAGAAACCGACGATATGGTTTCCCTCATCCACCTCCAGGTAAGTGTATGTAACATGTACATATCGTTTCATAATTCTATTGCTAATTATCTTAACTGAACAGGTAAGTACTATTTAGTCGATGCCGGATATTCCTTACAAAGGGGGTATCTAAAGCCATATCCAGATACAAAGTACCATATCCCCGATTTTGAAAGATCAAGTGGAGCGGCACGAGGTAAGAAAAAATGCTTTAACAAAAGACATTCATCCTTACGCGGTGTGATCGAGCGAGCCTTCAGAGTATGGAAGAAAAAATGGGTTATATTACGTGATATGCCGAATTACCCATTTCCAAAACAGGTGAAGATAGTAGTGGCCACAATGGCACTACACAACTTCATCCGACGACATCACTCAAGATCGGATGCAGAATTTGCAGAGGTTGAACAAGATTCTCAACAAATTCCACCCGAAGCATTTGAATTTCATGTGAGACGTAACATACCGCAACTTGACATGACTTCGCTTGAAGCACATAACGAAGATGGTGAAGGTGCATCGGAGATGACAAATTTGAGGGAGCGAATAGCAGACGATATTATGCACATTGGCACTGTACAGCTTTGAGGGTTTTTCATGTCGTGGACTTTTGTGTTCTTTTGATACTTATATTGACATGCAGTTTTTTATGGGACAATGGTCAAATTTCTAGCTTTATGTTTGTTTCCTATTTGTGTTTGGAGGGCTATTTTGATCATGTTATTTCAATTGTTTTGATCATGTTATTTTAATTGCTTTGAGGGTTTATATTGTGGAATGCATTTTCTCTGTTTGTTTACTAACTTTATTATTTATATTTATATTTCATTATAGCTGTTCAATTAAAAAAAAAATACAGCACAGAAAATAAAAATAAAATGGAGTGTTATATGTGTAAATACATATGAATGGAGTGAAAATTGAGAAGAATGAGTGCTATACTATTGATTTGGAAGAATTGAAATTCTGATAATTGTTGTAAATCTCATAAGCTTTGACCATTTTCAGCCTAAGCCGTTCTCTTTAAATTTTCTTAGTACACATTACCTAAATTTCTTATAATATCTAAATTTCTTATTTGTATCTAATGATGCCATTTTTAGTGTTCGGCAGGACTGAATGCCACATAGAGGTTGGAGTAATGATTTATTTGCATGAAAACTTCATACTAGATGCATGGCTGTTTTGAATAGTTTGCTTTTTCTTTTTATATTACGATGAACTTATTTATAGAGCAGATGTGATGAAACTTTAGTCTCCTAATTTTGATTAGTTAAAAAATTTATAGAACTTGAATTCATCTTGATTTGCAAGTTTTGACTAACAAATGTTCTTTCTTGCCTGTGCACATATTTGATATAGAGCCGAATGCTGGTATAGTGAGACTATTAGCTAGTATTGATGGAATGTAACATAATCAGAACCGTTTTAATTCTAGTAATCTAATAGTTGATTATTTTTGGAAGCTATTAATAAAGTTATATGCATAAAATTTTCTACAATTGTCAATATTGGTCTCAAATTCAGATGAAAAGGTTTGAGGATATTATTAAGATCGCTGGTTTGTGCCCCCATTAAAAAAAAAACTATTGCGCTGCCCTATCATTGCAGAAAGAATATCATTGTGGACTTCCGTTATGATATTCCATGCTTCCATAAATTTGTAAGAATATTCTTATACACAAATATTCTTCATAATATTAAGAAATTCTTTTGTTGTAATTTTATTCTTATTGCTCTCCTTTTCAACCTACATATATGCCTTATTGTTTTATACAGTCTCCTTTCATAACAGTTTCCATGTAGATCAATAAGTACGTAACTATATACCTAAACTTATCTAAGCCAATGAAGCTGATATTAGAACTAAAATTATGATAACACAAAATATAACTTTAAAGTGGCAATTTTAAAAGCATATGCACTTTAAGCGCATGACACTATGATAATAATGATTTACATAGATAACAAAATTATTGTTCAAATTTCATTTAACTCAACGCAAAATGTCAAAGGAATGATCCATGGCTTACTAGAAAGGATAGCTGACTACTATTATGTCAGATAAGTCTAGAGGAAAATTGTAGAAGCAAACAAAAGAAGATCTATACATCACCAGATTAGCTGTTTTCCAAATTGTTGGTGTCTTTTCTAGCATCTTTAATATTCTAGATAAGTAGGCGCAGCTTGTTTTATAATTGGGCAATATTTGATAGATTTCTCATTTCGAGACTGATTTGTGTGAAGTTATCCAATGTGTTTCTCGTGTCTGTTATCCGTTGTGTTTGTCGAGTGATGTCTTCATGACATAGGTGGTCTTCCAAGGCATTTTTGGCACTCCAAACATGTCAATGGAGTCCATTTTACAAAGCAAGGAACTTTTGTTTCAATCAAGGTGTGAAATCAAAACTTTGTGGCAATACTATGAGTCTTTTCTGCATGTACATCTAAAAGCAGATAATAAAAACCATAGGAATTATGTGTGGTATTCATGTAAATGCCCCCCAAATATTATGCAAAGTGAAATGTCCCATATCTATAAGCTGGCATGTACACTGTCTTTATTCTCTCTATTTTTTGACTGAAGCAATCTCTTCTTAATAGCTGTAGGACAATGAGTTGCAGGTATTCAGGAAAATCCGGGCAAGTGATGTGCCACTGCGGGCTGACGTCCTTGTTACTTACGTCACGCAAGCAACGTAGCTATGAATGACAGTTCTATTATTGCCCAAGGTGGAAGCAGAGACTAGAAGACTGCAAGTTTTTTATGTGGGCAGACACACCTTCGGATTCAACATTATCCCAATCTGACAACGTTGCACGGGGTTCCACATTATCACAATTGTAGTGCATCACTTCTGGTTCGAGTGTTTCTGAACCGCATAATGTTATTGCACAATCGATCGTGCAACAACAAAGCACCAGTTCTCCTGAGATGTTCCTATTGCATTTTAAATTGAACGTTATATTCCTTTTACTATTTGTAGTTGCAATATGTATTTGGGTTTTAATTGAGTATCTTAAAATTTTTGTTGAGTGAAGAGAGCATCACAATTATGAACTGTTATTTTATTATCTTGTTTTGACTTATATAATGTTGGATAAGATTTGCATACACACCTCCATTACTATGTATTTACATATCTTGCACATAAACTTCATTTTAAAATAATTTTAAAATCTGTATAAAATGTAAATTATTACTTAGAAGTTATGTTAAACATAATTTAAGAGTAAATTTTTATAAATTTATGTTAAAAATAAATTATAACGTAAAAATATGAAAAATATATCTTTTGTTAAAATAAGATTTTATATTTAAAATTTAAAAATATGATTTTTTATTTATTGAAATAAACTTTTTTAAATTTAAAATAAGATTTTCTATGTTAATGAAGTTTTATTAATTTTATAAAAGCATAAATTGTTATTTTTCTACAAATAGCTACAAATAAGCTGTTTTTAAACCGCAGAAACCAAACAGCTTAACAACTTATTCATTTCAAAGGCGTAACAGCCATTTCTCCACAAACAGCTGCAAATCAGCTGTTCTGCAAACGCTCAAACCAAACAAACAAACAGCTTATCCGGATCAGCTGTTAATCAGCAGCTTATCAGAATAAGCTGTTTATCCGGATAAGCTGGATAAGCTGCAGCTGCCCCAAACAGACCCTTAGTTGTCATTTGAACCTAAGGTTTATGTCTAGTTGAGTTGAGTTAGGTTCATTGTCAGTTGAACCTAAGGTTTGAATTTTGACTTAGAGTTAAACTTAAGCTAGATTTTGGTTTAGATTCAAGTTAGGTTGAGCCTAAGGTTTAGGTTGTCGGCATATTTTTTAGGTTGTGTGTTTTATTTTGAAAAGGGGGTCGCCTAACAGAAATTGTCGGTGAATTTTAGATTTTAAATTTGATTTAAATATATATATATATATAATTTAGAAAGTAGCATTTGATTTTGAAAATAATTTTAAGTTTGAAAATTTTAAGATATGAAATCAAACCGATCTCACATCCCAAATAGTTTATATAAACGAGCACCGCACCACAAACCGTGTATCTATCCCTAAGGATAGTACACACCGCTCGATGGTGGGGCTCGATTAAATAAACTAAAAGATTTGTGACATCCGTTTGGTCCGCGAACCTATTTTATAAGCCGACAAGTTCCCCTACTTAATATAATCGAATTAAGCGTGGTTTATATTACCTGGGTTCTTAAAGTTCCCTATAAGGGCAAGCCCCTATAGTTAATTACATCTTAAGTGACGGGAATCACTTAAGAAAACTCTCGATAGTAATCCGTAGTTCTGCTCTCAAGAATCTCAAAGTTTAAGTTTTCAAGGGATTGAATTTTAGAATTTCAATAGGGAATTGATCAAATTTGGAACATTTTGTTTTGAGAATTCAAAGGAAGAAAGGTAGGAGAAATTACAGATTCGAAGCGAACTTCGGTAATTTCCCGACTATCCTATTGTTTGGCTTGAATTTAGGAAAGTCCTAATGTTTATTTAATGTTTTGATCTTGACAATTTTAATTAATTTGGACTTATATTTGTATGATAAAATCATACGAATAGCCTAGAAGATGTGAGGGTTTATGTTGTACTAAACGACTACCTCGGAATCCTAAGACCGGTTAGGGCTTAATTTACATGACATGATCATGCAAAAGCCTAACAAAAAGATTGAGGATTTATGTTGCACTAGACAAACTACCTCGAAATCCTATGGCTTGGTTATTTAATTCTAAGAAAGTTTTGTCAAGTAGACTCGTGTTTTGTCGATGACGATGGCTGTGCTGCCCACCATGCTCCGAGCTCCTTGTTATTGCAGAAGTTTAGTCTTAGAAGATTGTAATCAAAAGAGAAGAGAAGGGTTTGGTTTTAAAAATCTTAATTTCCAAGTGTTTTTTATGTTTTAATGAAAACAAATCTTAAAATTGATTATAACAACACTGGTTAAGATCCCACGGTTCCATCCTTCCGACATCATTATTTTTATCAGATTCACTTAGTCCAGATGAATTTGCTAAACTCAACTAAATGAGTTCCACACTTTCATTTAGACCGTGGGAAATCCCGTTAGCAACACGTAGGTTACATCATCCGAGGTATTCCCGATCATCTAACAAGACGTTTTAATTTAGTTGTAGTTGTAGTTTTGTTGTTTTTGTTTGTGATTAAATTTTGAGTTGTTTTATATTTTGAAATGTTGTGGTGGTGAATTTTATCTTCTAATGACTTTTAATTTAGTTTTGGTTTTAGTTTTAGGGACTATCCTAAAGGTGTGGGTTTTCATGCAACAATTGTTTATCATGCAAGAAAAGTAAGTGCATTTGCAATAAGGTAAATTACAAGAAGGTAAATTGTAATAAAATAAAAGCGTACCTGGAGGGTCTTCCCGTCATCCCAGGCTGCACTTAAACACAATTTAAAGCAAGTTCCTAGGTAAAGCTAAGGGAAGGGTTATGGTTTTCTACCAAGTTCCTAATCCTATAGCTAGTCATCTCCTATGACGTCTATGTTCTTGTGTTTTGGTTTGAGGACCACTTTCTTCATCAAAGTACAATTAAGTTCAATTGTTCTTATAAACATCCTATCGTATCGAGGAAGTGCTTCGAGACGAATCTTAAACATCTTTTCAATACCTCTATGATTGTTTTAAGTCCAAGAGAATTTAATTATACAATGAATCAATCATCCAGGAGTTCAAGTTTTGTTATCTCGCTCAATGAACTAGACATTTGAATATCCTATGAGTGAAGTAATACTTCACTTAACACTCCATTTAGGAGTTATGACAATAAGAGCTTTTGAGGGCAAATCGATGTTCAAGTCGATTTCGTGATTCGACTTAATTTTAATTAATGAGTTTAAGTTCTGGAATAGTTGTTCAAGTTGTTTTAGATTTATTTTTGAATTCTTTATGTCTTAGGTGATGTTATATTTAATTCAATTTAATTCAATTTAATTTTAATTTAATTTAATTTGGTTTTGTTTTAATTTTAATTTAATTTTATTTATTTATTTAATTTTAATTTTATTTTAACTTGATTTTATTTTTTGATTTTATTTAATTTAATTTAATATGTTTTAATTTAATTTAATGTGATTTAATTTAATTTAATTTAATTTAATTTAATTTAATTTTAATTTTAATTTAAATCTTAATTTGGTTTTATTTTTTAATTTAAATTTAAATTTAAATTTAAATTTAATTTTATTTTTTTTATTTTAATTTAATATTTTATTTTTTTATGCTTTAAGGATGATTTAATTTTAATTGTTAAAGTATTAATTTAATTGAAATTTTAAAAGGATTTAATTAAATGTTTTAATTTTAATTTAATTTAATGATTACGTCTTTTAGCATTTTAAATTTTGAATTTGGATTATCATTTTAATTAGGAATTAAATATTATTGAGGTGATCAATTTAGAGATTCTTAGATTAAAAAATAAATTTCTTCCTAATAATATCCCTATTTTGATAATTCCAAATTTTATTATTCTTCCAAGTTTAATCAATTATTTAATTAAGGTTTATTTTAATTACTTTCAAATTATTTGGTAGGTTTCTACCCTTTAATTACCTAAGTTTCAAACATCCAAAATCAACTTAGTATCAAATGTTTTACCCACCCTTTTAATTAAACCTAAAATTTTTAATTATAAGTTAAAATTTTAATTACTATTTTGCCCTTTAAACTTACTAATTTCATAACTCACTAAATTGAGCTTAAATGAATTTAAAATTTTTATATGACTTCACTCATATGTCAATCAAGACATTAGAGGAGAAAATGTGATTTTTCTGTATTTGATTTATTTATATTATTATTTTTGGTGGAAAATAAGAATTTTCAAGGAAAATTTAATAACATGACCAAGGAAAAGTTTCTGTCCTTAAGAAAATTATGGGACATTCCTAATGACTAGAGGACCACTTGGACCAATTTTGGTGATTTTTTGAATTATAGTATTTTTATTATAATTATTTCGATTTTTGGAGTATTAATTAATTTAAAAATAAAATAAATGTTGAAAAATGAATTTTATATTTTTCAAAAATCTCTCTAATATCAAAGAAACCAGAGAACCAATTTTTTTAATTTACTGATTTTTCTTTGATTTATTAGAATTATTTTAGTGAAAATGCTAGAAAATACATTTTTTCAATTTTAAAATTACCTTAGGGCTTTAAAATTTAATATCTCATCATAGAAACTTAAGAAAAATATGGGGTTTGTTCCTAAGTGATTAAAATTCAAAATGTGACATTTTGGTGAATTTTATTATTTTTGTGATTTTTATTATTTTTTAATTATTAAAAATATTAAAATAATGCAAAAAATCTACTTTTTTGGAAAATTACAATTTTAATTTTCTTAAATTCCCCTGATATCAGAGAGGCTCCAATACTAATTTGGTGAATTTTTAAAAAGTATTTTGAAAGTTATGAATTTTTAAAGTTTAAGTTTGGCTAAATAGCTTAATCAACCCATTTGATAGGGCTAACCAAGTCTAATTGACTTCAAACTTTTATGGTGGGTTCCCCTGATCCTAAAGGTCAGTGGAGAATTGATTTAAAGTCAATTTGATGTATGATTAGCTTTAATTAATTAAGGCTCTATTTTGGGTGTTTAAGCCAATTAGGGTTATTACAAGTGAGTTAACTCAAAAACCTTTTTCCCTAGGGTCCTCTGGTCATAAGAAACATCACCAAATTTTCCTAGAATTTATTTCACAACATGCTAATTATTAGAATTAAAATACTCAGAATAGTGACCTAAAATTGAAAAATCAATAACTCTTCATAGGGGTGGCCTCTGACTTTGAAAAATTTAGGGAATGTTCCCAAATTCAGAGGCTTCAAAATCCCTATGGTCTCATGCCATGGTGAATTGTATACATGCATGGAGAATTGAAATAGTGCAGAGAGTAAATAAATAATTAAAAATAAAATACTTGATGAAATTTAATGATTTCTTTTCCACATTATTCTACTATGTTCACTGAGAAAGAGGGTAATTTATTTGATTTTTCTGATTTTTCTACATAAAGTTATGCATTTTTGAAGTTTAGGGAATTAAATAAATAAGAAAATCCCTATTTTTCTACTTAAGTGACGCGGCACCAGCTCAACCTAGGCATCTCCGAAACGCCGCATGTCGCGCTACCATTCGACGCCGCCACTTGAGTCAGCAGCTCGGGTCTCGCCTTCCGCGTATCATCCACTGATCCGACCCGATCTGAGCCATCCATCCATGCGTGTATTGAATGGACGACATCCGTTCATCGTCCCCAAGCCTCTTAGCCCGAGAACCGTCCATCTTCTAGGCTTAAGATCTCACTCGATACTTGACCAAATTAAACGTTCTTACGCTTTATGGATTCATCTCGAGAAAACGAACACATCCATACGGTTTATGTGGCATGAAATCGACTCAATAAAAATGGAGAATGTTCAGAAGCTCGGGAAGAAGAGTGAGACCATACCTTTGCTCAGAGAAGTGTGGCTTCGATCTGAGGGTTGTGTCACCTTCGATTAGGTCCAAGCAAGCTTCAGATGAAGTCCCTTAGCCTGGTGAATTATCCAGGTATGATTTTGACCAAGCCAGATTTCAACCTTTGGAGTCTGGAACATATGGGTGGCCTGGAGAGGGGGCTTTCATTGGGGAACTTCTCCTCTCGACCTTGTGCAGGTGTGGGTGAGTTTAATTTGAATTTGGTGGAGAATTGGGAGATGTCCTGGTTTTGGGTGGAATTTTGGCTGAGAAATTAGGCTCTGTATGGGGATTAGTGGCAAATTGTCACCTGGGATCAATTGCTCTAAGTGTGGAGAGTGGTCCGGAGCAATTTTGGCGGTGGTTTCAGCGAAGGTTTGGTTCAAGCACCTCTCATGGCCGAGAGGAGGTGAGGTTTAAATAGGAGAGGGCGGAGGGCCTCCTGGGGAGTTAGGGATCGGGATCACCTGCTTCGGCAAGGGAAGAACACTCGCAATGGCCACCGGGCATGGGGCAACTCAAGCAAGGTGGAATTTCAATGCTCGGCTCCTTCCCATGTCTCGGCCATGGCGTATTCTCGCGGCCTGGTGGCCGGCCGCAGGCATGGGTCACCATCGTGGTCGGGAGGTCCGGGGCTTGAAGTTGGTGAAGGCGATCGGGTTAGGACATGTGTAAAGTGTTTGAATCAAAGTAGAATGGGGTAAGGGTATATTTTGGCCAAATTTGGTCAAATGCATGGATTGGGCTAGGTGCACCTTCCCATGGCTAGTTTGGGCTGAAGATAAAGTGGTTTAGGTCAGCTTAATTAGTGGGGAAGGGTCACCATCCAAGTACAATTAAGTTTAAGCATGGTTTAGTGGAGTCATGGAAGTGGCTAATCCCCTTTAAGGGAATATGGAAAGGGCCTCCTCCTCTTTCCATCTTGGGTATGGTGAGGTGGAAAGTAGATTCCATGGCTCTCATGGCTCCCATGTGGCTCATGCATGGCTTCATGGCTCCATTTGGCTTGGGAAAAGTTAAGTCAACTTTCATGGAGAAGGATTTTATGAATTTTGGCATTTAGGGGTGATTTGGCATGAGGCTTGATTTGGAATCATTTTGATGATGGGATTGGAACTTAGGGAATGACTTTGATTAAATGGATGTCAAATGAAAATGTCATATGGGCTTTAGGGTAGATTTTGGGCTCTTTGAAATGGTTTTAGATGGGCTTTTAAAGTGATTTAGGGAAGTGGGTTTTTTTTGATTTTAGGATGGGCTTTTGGGTGAAAATTTTGTGAAGGACCATGTCAAATAAATGTTGCAATTGGTTTAGGGATGTTTCATGAATGTTATGGAGTCAATTTGGTGTGATTTGGAATTGAATTAGTTTGAATTTGGGCTTCTTTGGTAAATGGCTCAATGTAGGTCAAATTGGGCTAACTTGGGCCAATGTTAGGCTAGGGTTGAAATTGATGTAAAATTAATGTTGGGAAATGTTTATGGGAGTGTTTAAAAGAGGTTTTGACTTTGGATGGGTCTTGATTTTGGAGTTTGGGCTTATTTGGGTTAGGTTTGGGTTTAGGTCAAAATTGGGCCTTTTAGCTTTGGGTTGAATTTGAGTGGGGTTTGGGTCTAAATTTTGGGTAAATCATGTTAGTGTTTTGTTTATGGGGATGTTAAGGAAGGTTTAGAAAAGATTTGGGGTTAATTGGAGTTGAATTGGGTTAGTTTGGGCTAAGTTTGGGTCATGGGTCCAAATTGGGCTTCAAGGTCAAAAGTGAAATTGGATTCAAATGCCAATGAAATTTGACTTGGATTTGGTCTAGATTGGTGTTGGGGGTGTTGAATTGAAGTTTAGAATTGAATTGGACCAGAATTTGGGTCAATTGGATAGGTTTGGTTTGACATTGGGTTTATTTTGTGTTAAAATGGGTCAAATTGGGGATTTTGACAAAAGTAGGGTAAATTGACAAAATTGTACCATGGTGTAGTTGAACAAAATGAAATTGGGAATATTTGGGATTTTTTGGAATTTTTTGGGTATTTTCTGAATTTTTTGGATTTTTTTGGCTAAGAGGGGCATTTTGGGTATTTGGTGGGTATTGGGAGGTATTTTTGGAATTTTTGTTATTTTTGGCTATGGATGATTAATTTGAGTAATGTGGGAATGTTTGGGATTGATTTTGAGGAATTTTGGGTATTTGGAGATTTTTTTTAAAAAATTTGGGTAATTTCAAGGGTTTTGGGTAGGTTGGGCGGGTGTAGGGTCCCGGGGGTCAAAAATTGAAAATTTAGAAAATTGAAGATTGGGTAAATGTAAGTGGAATGAAATCATTTTGTTTGTGCCATGAAGCCATATCAAGCCCACATGAGCCATGAAGGGACTCATTTGAGGCATTCACTATGTTGTTCCTAACCCTCTTAGCCAAAGGCTTAGGGGTTAAGGACCATCCATGTGAATCATCTTCATGAGTCAGGAGGTCAAGTTGGGTATAGGTTTGGCTTTAGGAGGTGTGTGAAAGTGTAGTGTATAAGTGTAGTGTGTGTGTAAGCCAGCCCTCACCAGACCAGGCCACCCAGGGCAGTCCTAAGGCCAAAGAGTCCTATAGGAACTCATCCTTTAAACTTCCATATTTGATTTCAACCCTCTAGGTGATTAGGGGTTTACAATCAAGTTTGTGGAGTTTGCAGGGAGTTAAGAAGTGGTTTGAATTTCTAAGTGGTGGGTCCCAATTCTATTCCTCTAGGATGGTCAAAGGAAAAAGCCTAAGGCTAGATCCTAAGTGCTAAAGAGGAAAGAGAAGACCTCATCAAAAATGAGGTTAACAAATGGACCCCCAATAGGTGTGGTGTGCTAACCAAGCACACCATGCGTATTGGCGTTGACCGAAAAGATCAACGAAACCAACACAGATGTCCCAGTGACAAACTTAGGACAAAATTAAAGAATTTCCGCTGGGGAGTGTCAGGTATATCTCTGAGACTGGAGATTCCTGAACTCTCACCTGGGGAAAGGAAAGGAGGTGAATCCCAAATCACATGATCTGGGGGAATTTCGATTTAGATTTTATTTTGTTTCAGTTTAAGTTTTGATGTGTGAGCTCAGATTTTAGTTTGAGTTTCAATTTAGATTGAAGTTTTGTTAAGATTAATTTGAAGTGATTCAAACTTGAAATGAAAATTGGAATTTTGTGGTTTTATATGTAACATCTTCAACCTCAAAAGAAAATTGAATTGATTGGATTGAATCATTACAATGAGGAGAGATCTCAGAGCAATGCGGTATTGGATGTAAAATCCTTAACCCCAAAAGTTTGATTTTGATGTATTTCATTGCGATAGGGAAAGAATCCTAAAGCAATGTAGTCTCAGATGTAAAATCCTCAACCCCAAAAGTTTGATTTTGATGTATTTCATTGCGATAGGGAAAGAATCCTAAAGCAATGCGGACTCGGATGTAAAATCTGCAACCCCAAGAATTTGAGTTTTGATGTATTTCATTGCGATAGGGAAAGAATCCTAAAGAAATGTAGTCTCGGATGTAAAATCCTCAACCCCAAAACTTTGATTTTGATGTATTTCATTGCGATAGGGAAAGAATCCTAAAGCAATGCAGTCTCGGATGTAAAATTCTCAACCCCAAGAATTTGAGTTTTGATGTATTTCATTGCGATAGGGAAAGAATCCTAAAGCAATGCAGTCTCGGATGTAAAATCCTCAACCCCAAAACTTTGATTTTTGATGTATTTCATTGCGATAGGGAAAGAATCCTAAAGCAATGCAGTCTCGGATGTAAAATCCTCAACCCCAAGAATTTGAGTTTTGATGTATTTCATTGCGATAGGGAAAAAATCCTAAAGCAATGCAGTCTCGAATGTAAAATCCTCAAACCCAAAAGTTTGATTTTGATGTATTTCATTGCGATAGGGAACGAATCCTAAAGAAATGCAGTCTCGGATGTAAAATCCTCAACCCCAAAAGTTTGATTTTGATGTATTTCATTGCGATAGGGAAAGAATCCTAAAACAATGCAGTCTCAGATGTAAAATCCTCAACCCCAAGAATTTGAGTTTTGATGTACTTCATTGCGATAGGGAAAGAACCTAAAGCAATGCAGTCTCAGATGTAAAATCCTCAACCCCAAAAGTTTGATTTTGATGTATTTCATTGCGATAGGGAAAGAATCCTAAAGCAATGCAGTCTCGGATGTAAAATCCTCAACCCCAAGAATTTGAGTTTTGATGTATTTCATTGTGATAGGGAAAGAATCCTAAAGCAATGCAGTCTTGGATGTAAAATCCTCAACCCCAAAAGTTTGATTTTGATGTATTTCATTGCGATAGGGAAAGAATCCTAAAGCAATGCAGTCTCGGATGTAAAATCCTCAACCCCAAAAGTTTGATTTTGATGTATTTCATTGCGATTGGGAAAGAACCTAAAGCAATGCAGTCTCGGATGTAAAATCCTCAACCCCAAAAGTTTGATTTTTGAATGGTAATTAATTTTGCAAAGATTTGTAGCGTTAATTTGAAAAGTGTGGAATTTTGGTGTTTCGAGGATTTCATGAAAGTTGTAAAAGATTTTTGAGGAAAGAAATAGATTAGGAGGGAATACGTAGATGCTACATATCCCACTCAAAAAAGTTGATCGAAAGTTGCTGGTTTGGATTGGATACAATTCCTCGCCATCAGATTCGAATCGAAAACCTCGTGGCTCCGTGTCAATGGAATCGACCGCTTCCATCCCAGACAAGGGAGAGAGTCGAACAGATTGGATTTCAGATTTGGAAGATTGAGTTTGAATTTGATTTTGATTTGATTTGAGATCTGGAAGGTTGAATTTGAATTTGATCGAGATTTGATTTAAAATTTGTGTTCATTTTGTTTGTCCTTTAACGATTCAAATTTATTTTATCTTCATTTAATGTTCATGTGAATTTGGCGCTCATCATTTTTTTTAGATTCTTAAGGAAAGTTTTCTTTTATTCTTTTTGTTTCTTTTCTGTTCTTTGTTCGAAGTTCATTTAACTTTAATGGCGTTTCCCAGTAAACTTGCACAAAAGGGTGAAGGCCAAAATGTGACATGGTCACTTTCATTCCAATCATGTTGAAGATACATCATACAACTCGATCTGGAATAAATCTCATACAATCCATGTAGGCTCAAAATGGACTATGTATGATCTTTGTCGATCCATCTAAAAAGGCATCTGACAAAAATCCATGTCTGAATAGTGAGGTACATTGTCAATTACATCACCTTCCAAGCCATCTTTGGCAAGGATGCCGTATGGATGTACGTTGGAGGTGTGATATTTTCCATGCAACTCACAACTCGTAAGGCCGGAGGCTCTCTAGCTCTGGGTCTGGCTGGAAGTGGTAAGGTGCTTTCCTGCCATCCATCCTTCTGAAAGTAACTGAGATCCGCTTCATTGGTACTCCCGGTATGCAATGTTTAGCGACATATGCTCCGTTGCCCTTTAGTAGCATGACGGAACCTACCGGTAATGGTATCTTTATCGGCCCTCGGAACTCACACGGGTCTCGCTATCCGGAGGTCGGATCCGAACATGATATTACACTCGTTCGTAAAAGAAACTGTGCAAAAAGGTCCGACAAAGTCGTGGGGATCTATGTGCGGGGGTATGCGATCACCTTGCTTGTAAATGTTAATGATGCAGCATTGGGTATGCAATCCGTCGGCGTACCCTCCATGTTATCATTCTCTTTACCATCCTTTTGATGACTAATGGCATTGGATCTACCTTGCCATGATGGAGTATTCCCGGTGGGTTTCCCTTCTTGTCTTCTGTGAAGTTGTAGCAGCATCCATATTGTATGGTAATTCTCTCTTTCCCCGGCATCCATCTTCGGGGTTCCGAGTAAGCGTTTTCTCTTAGGCGGCCTGTTCGACCCATTCTTTTCAAATCCCGGATGCAGTCCATGATTTGTTGTTGTTCGTATTCTGAGAACAAGTTTGTATGTAGCTCGAGGCCTTCTAGTATATTGATCCTCCTGCCTCTAATTCTCTTGAAGTATTCAAAAGTTTGCTTCTCGACATTCTGCATTCTTTCTAGCTCGTATTCTGGAATAATCCGCAAATGGCGAGGCACAGTGATGTACTTGTGGGATATATGGCTCAATCCCTTCATGTTCTCCCGCATACCTCGGCTCCTCGGGGATGGTCTCCGTCGGGACATCCTCCGGGTTGCTTACGCAACAAGGTTATGCATTGCGGTGGCTTTATCCGGTGGCGTGGTAGCCTTCCTTCTTATGATCTTCTTGAGATTTCCCCGGTCTCTTCGTTATCCTCGTAGCTGGCCTCCTTTCTTTAGGTTCTCGGTGAACCGGTATCCTTGAAGTATATGCACCGGTAGTAGAGACTCGCCTCGTCGCGCCGGTCCGTTGCTAGTTTAGTTAACATCTTGCGGATACGGTGATTTTTATTTCTTCGCCGAGTTCGTCGTGAGAGTAGCTCTTCGTACTTCCCGAATCTCCGTGGGCGGCTGCGCCGACAAGCCTCGCCCTCTCGCCGTAGCGACCACGGACTTGATTCTCTTGTCCTCCTCAGTGTTTGTTTTCCTTTTCTTGCTGCCGGGTTGGTGGCTTGGGCCACCCACTTTCATTACTGTCTGACTGGGCAGTTCCTCTCAGTCAACTGGGACCCAGTCACTTTCCTCGTATTGAAGATAGTGGTTCTATTGGACCCACTATATCTATGCCCCAACATTCAAATGGCCACGACGCAATTGTCGGATGTAGCACATTTGGAGGTTGGTGTAGAACCACTCCGTGCACTTGGCATTGGTGACAGCTCTTGGCGATTTTCATGCAGTCGGTCATCATCGAGGGCCGGTAGTACCCTAGTCTTTTAATTTTCATTTTCATCTTCGGACCCGACTGGTGAGCGCCACAGAGTCCTGAATGCACCTCTTTAACAATTTCAAGGGCCTCGGACCCGCTTAGGCATCTTAGCCACATCTGATCAAAAGACCTTCTATATAATGTATTGTTTATTAATGCGTAAGACATAGTTCTTTTCTTGATTTGATGGGCTAACGACCTATCGTCTTGTAGTCTTCCTGTTTGCAGGTAGTCTATTAATGGCTGTCGCCAATCTTCTGTGTTTTTCGTCATCGCCGTAACTGATTCTTTTTCTTTTTCGATTTGTGTATTGTGTCTATATCGAGTCGTGATAGGACTCGACGTCCATGAACCGACACTTCTACCGATTCATCTTGCAAGCGGGAAAATTCTTTTGCGAGGTGGGCTAATGCATCTGCTAAAGCATTTTCTTTCTCGGGAATTTTGTAGATCGTCACATTCGAATCGTTCCAACAAGCGTATGGCATACTTGGAAGTATTGCTCGAGTCTTGGCTTTAAAATTCTATACTTGTTTAGCAATCCGTTGAATGATTAACTGCGAATCCCCGTAGATGTTGATGTTTGTTATCCCCATTTGAATAGTTAATTCTAGTCCTCGTTACGAGAGCTTCGTATTCCGCTTCGTTGTTTTTACATGACTCGTTAAGTGGTAGGAGTATCTTAACATCCCCGCTCCGGTGTTATAAAGATTAGTCCGATTCCCGCCTTACCGGCACTATCACTTGCGATTCTTCGTCTTTGTGTGCTTAAGATGCTCCGTCGAAATATAAATCCCAACGTCGATCATCGTGGTCTTCTAAGCTCATTATTTGTTCGTCTGGCAAATCTTCATTGAGAGGAGATTCGCCGGCGAGAGGGTGTGCTTTGCGAGGAAGTCCGCTAGGACTTGTCCCTTTACGACACGAAGAGGCACGAAAGTTATATCGAATTGTAATAATATCATTGACCACCGGAAAGTCTGCCAGAAAGCGTTGGACGGGTCATCAAGTATTGCAATGGATTAAATTTCGAGATCAGGTTGACCTTATGAGAAAGCATGTAGTGCCTGAGCTTTTGAGCGGCGAAGATCAGGGCCAAACAGTGCTTTTCAATTGTGGGATACTTTATTTCCGTCAGAAGTAAACGACGGCTTAGGTAGTAAAGAGCATTTTCTTTACCCTCATCATTGACCTGGGCTAACAGGGCTCCGAGTGAGTCATCTAAAGCCGCGGTATAAAGTATCAACGATCTACCTGAGACTGGGGCTGCTAAGAAAGGAGGTGTCATTAAATATTGTTTAATGTCCTCAAAGGCCCTCTCGGCATTTCTCTTCCCAAATAAATTTGGCGTCCTTTTTAACTAATGCCGAGAAAGGCTGACACCTACCTGACAAGTTCGAGATAAAGCGTCGAAGATATGCCAGCTTCCCTTGAAAAGATCGTAGTTCCCAAATTCTTCTGTAGTTTCCATGCAGTTTTCATTAGACTCGCAAGTGACAACCAAGCAAAATTCAGTATCATCAACTGATCCTACTGTGCCGAATCCGAGACCATGTCTTGAATTGGGTGGACGACCGGAGTTATTCCATAATTTTTCAAAATGTTGTGATTGGCCTTTTGTCCATTGTCGAGGTAAGAAACCACGCCGAATTAAATTTTGAACACGAGGAGAGTACCACTCAAAAGGTAATTCCATTAATTCTGATGAAGTAGAATCTTCAAATTGTACATTATTTTCAGTTTTGGAGGAAGGAGCACCACGGTAGAATTTGATGGGCTTTGCACCGCCGCTACGTACCTCTTTGACCACCATACCCTCGATCTTATTAGAATGGATCGGGGTCAGGGTCATAGTATGTACATAGTGGTTAATCTTCTCGTACATCGATTTGTATTCTTCGTTCTTCTCATCTTTGAGAGAAATCCTGAATTGCGGCTTCTTCTGACTTATTGTCGCTGCTTCTTGCTTGATCTCTTTTTCTTCTTCAGAATCATCTTCCCAATCAACATTGATGGCTGGTTTCCTCTGTCCAACTGTCTTAACGTCTCTGCCACGACCTCATCCCCGGCCTCGACCTCGGATGCGAGTTGTGGAGAAACCTTCACCATCTCGCCGTAAGGGAGTGGTGAGTGACCGTTGGACTAGAACTTCAGGTTCTTCGTCGTCCCGAACTTCCTTTGCTTCATTCGTTATGGTATCTCTGGAGAAGATTGTTTTCTTCGGAGGTGCATAATAAGCTGCATCTTCATGGATTCCAATCTCATGTACGGAGAACGGTTGTAAGTCACCTTTGATGCACTATTCCCCTCCATCGTAGTATTTGATGCACTGATGTAGAGATGATAGTACTATCCGGTTTTCATGTATCCATGGTCGGCCCAGTAGAGCGTTGAATGACGTTTCTGAATCAATTATGTGAAATTTCGCGGTTATCTTTGCAAAGTCACCAGTCTTCATTAGCAGTGTTATTGATCCGAGGGCTCTTTCTCCTTTCTGGTTGAATCCTCTTAATAACATTTTGTCCGCTTCGAGCTCGCGAGCATCAATTTCCAAGTATGCTAGCGTTCGAAGATTCATTATATTGATTGATGCTCCCGGATCCACCAATACTCCGGAGAGTGTAAACTTCCCAATTGTAACCGAAATGTATAACGGTCGGTTGTGGTCTGCATCGTCTCAAGTAGTAGGTCATTGTCCGTGAAGGTAACACCTCGTCGTTCCTTTAATGAGCAAACCTCATCTAAGGAATCTCCGGTCATTTGAGCTAAGCAAATTTCTGGATCAAGTAAGGCCTTGATCAGAGCTTCTCTCATCTCCTTTGATAAGATGAGAGTGTCGTAGATGCTCAATTTGGCCGGTAGTTTCCTAAGATGGGCTAGCACGTGTAATCCACTTTATTTTCATGTGTCTCGATTTCTTCTCGAATGGGTATTTCTTCTGCCGGGGTTGGTTCTTCCTGAACAACCACCTGCTTTCCTTTGTCCTTTGGACCCATTCTCGGAGGTAGAACTCTTCCACTTCTTAAGTTGACTTCGTAATTTCTTCCGAATCCGGTATTGAGTTTGCTGGTGTCTCCTCCTCGAATCGGAATGACAGGTTCTTCCGGATTAGCTTCATAGTACGAAGGCTCTAACTTCTATTATGACTGGAGCTCCTCAAAACTCGCAAATAGATTCATTGCTTGTTGAACTCTCGTAGCCTCCTTGGTGGATGTCTTCTTTGTCATTGTGATCGTCGAGATTGTATATGATTTGAGAATTGTCACTTGTATCGGAATCGATGTCCGGATTAGGTTGGTTTTCGCTAGTTACGTAATCGTTAGAAACAGTCAAAACGTAGCCAACGCCATAACCCTTTTCATTATAAGATCCCACCGGAGTGAGCAAATAATCATACAGAGTCAGAGGTTCGAGGGATTTCTCCCCCGAATCGGAAACAACCATCCTAGGATAAGCAGCCCCTAGTCTAGCCTTAAGAGCCTCGGTCTTTTCTTCTTCATCAATTTTCTTCTTTTCTTCAATCGTCTCTTGTTGAGGTGGTTCTTCTATCGCAAGTGATAGTGCCGACTTGACAGGTTTCGAACTCTGAATTGAGGCTCGCACCGAAGTGGTTTGGATGCGATCCAAAATCTTCTTCGAAGACTTTGTCCAAGCGGTAGTCCATCCATCATCAATCGCATAGGGATCTATCGGAACAATGAGATCCGTCGAGATAACATTGACGGAACCTCCTTTCTGGGGTTCCTTCATGTATTCCTTCGGGATCGTTATGTTCCCTTTTCGAAGATTGTCGTTGAGCCAACTTTTAAAGGTAATACAATCTTCTATCTTGTGTCCAAGCATCCGGTGGTAAGGGCAAAAGTTGGGCTCACCTTTCTTGTCGACTTCTTCTGGTTTCTTAGGCTCTGGCAGTTGGAAATCTGGAGTCTTCATCAGACTACGGAACATTTTCGGCACTGCCTCATTCTTGAACGGATACTCTCTGCTCAGAAGCTCCCTTAACGTACGTTGTGGACGAGGCGGTTGTTCATACTATTGAGATGACTGATAGCTGGGTCGAGGTTGCTGGTAATTTTGTTGAATTTGTTGCGGCCGTTCTGGCGGTATTTGTATTGGCTGCTTGCCTTTATCGACTGCTGCGATGATCCCGGACTTCTTTTCAAAAGTTTTCACGGGCTTCTGCTTGTCTGTTTTGTTGGTGAAACTTAATTGCTTCGCCTCCTCTTGCAAGCTTCCGGCCTTGCTTAACAACTTCTCAAAAGTCTTAATAGTAAATCCCTTGAGGAGAAGTGCTATCGGGCCATGGATGCTCTTAAGTAAAATGCCGACTGCATGCTGTTCTTGTAGTTGTGGCTCACACTTCATACTTAGATTCCTCCATCAAAGTATGTAGTCCACCAAAGTTTCGTTCGGTTTCTGCTTCTCTACCACTAAATCACCTATAGTGATGTGGTGCTGAGCTCCGGCAAATCGCTTGATGAAGAGGTTCTCTAACTTTGAAAATGTCTTCACCGAACCGTTCGGTAATTCCTCATACCAATCAAAGGCGATCCCTGACAGGCTGCTGACAAATTGTCGGAAGAGTAAAGCATCACTTCCGCCGGCATTGCAACAACCGGCACGAAAATGTGCAACATGCTTGCCGAGGGTTTCCGGTTCCATCAAAGGTCTTGAACGGAGGTGGTACGAAGCCTTTCGGATATTGGACAGCGTCGAATTCTTCGGGGTAAGGTCTACCCGTCCGAATGGATGTCCCGCTCTTTGATTGTGCTAAGGCTTCTCGCACCTACTGTTCCACCATGCTCTTGATATCCTTTTCTGGAATCATGCTTTGTGTTGCATCCTTTTTTAATTGATCATCCCCGTTGACGGATGTAATCTCCTTTCTTCCGTCTACAATGTGAATAACTTCTGGGGGTGTTTCTCTTTGGGGTTGAACCTGACTCTGGAGAGTGGCTAGGGCTGCAGCCATCTCTTCCATCCTTTTTGCCATTTGGGTGATCGTATCATCTTTCTCTTGAAGCTGCATCCTCATTGCTTCCGGCTCCTCTCTTTCTGCGGCTGCAGGAGCACCTTGTGAAGCTGACAAAGCTCGTGTTTCAACCATGTTAATTTCTGCATATTTATCATCCATGAACTCTGACGAGTCGACTTCATCTCCGAATTTCTCTTCTCTTTCTCTTGCTAATCGCCGAATATCAGTTCTTAGCTTTTCCATAGCATCTTCTAATGGTCTCTTCTACATATCTTCGCAGTTGTCATGCGATAGCTGTCGGGTTTCCTTCTCATGAGTCCCCTTCATTGCGGTAGCGCTTTCTTCAGACTCAAGTCTCCTGACGAGACTTTCCTTTTCAGGTTGTTGTTTTAATCTTAATTGTCCGGTAGTGGGACGCCATACCATCCTTCTAGCAGCAGAAGGTCTAGGACCGGATGGTCTGTCAGCCAAATGTTGGAAGGTGGTATCCTCCCTAATTTGTAGTCCTAAAACAACGACAGGTGGACTAGCTTTCATTCTCTTATTTGGCTTTTCCGCAGCGATAGCAGGTTCTACTCGCGGCCCAAGACGGGACTTGGCTGGCACCCGCCCTATCCTTCTTAAAATTTCTGATACATGGCATTTTTCTTTCTTTGCTAGCTTTTCTATCAGGGTTTGCAGTCGAGCAAATGGCGTAATTCTAGCCCTTTTCTTACGGCCATCATTGTAATATGCGGGCTGAGGCAATGCAGAAGCAATCTTGCGGACATTTTCTTCATCCTCTGCGGCGGAGAGGGGATGGAATCTACTTCCTCCCAAAAGTGGTATGTATTCAAGCAGCGGTGTATACTCGGGCAGTTCTGGGATTTCCTCCAGGAAAGCAACTTCAGCAGCTCTGGCTTCTCTAGCAATCCTTCTATTTCTGTTCCTCCTCTGAGTCCGTGTCAGTGATGGAATTCTCTAGCTGGACCCGATCTCGAAAACTGAAGGTCTCACAAGAAGATCTGTACCCTCCATGGTAACAAGTTCATCACAGTTCTGAATTTCCTTCCCCTTTAGTCTGATAGAAGCCGGGGTAGGTGCAGAGACGACTAGACCAGTGGGGGTAGCAACAACAGCCCTTCTGCGAATAACAGTACTCCTCTCAGTTGGAATCTTTTGCAGAGGAGGGAATTCATGAGTTGACTTGAGGTTAAACTCAATCAACGGCTTCTCAGTTTCTGGTACTTTGCTTGTGAGTGAAAAGAGAGTGACATCGGGGATTTTGATGTCGGTGTCCCCGAATCCTTGTCCGAATCGAATGATTCCATTATTAGGCAGTTCGTCCTTGAACACGACCGAGTCCAGATCCGTTGACGAAGGAGAAGATCGGCTTTGGGGCTTCCATTTCGCGAGGCGATTCCAAGTGTTAGTCCCCGAATTGTGTTTCTTCTTGTCGTAAAACTTATGACGAAAAAGAAAGAGTCCGAACACATTTCCGTTCATCTTAGTGTATTCGTGGTATTAAAAGAAAATTGTTTTTCGAAAAAGATTTGTTCGTTAGGATAGAGAATTATTAAAAGAAAGAGAGTTGTAGGAAGGGTAAAGGAATTAATTAGGAACTGGAAGAAAAAGTCTTGTAGAAACTTCTCGACCCGCATGACCGCTCCTAAGCTAATACCTATTGGGGGTCCACCCCACCTCAGAAATGAGGTAAAAGGATCTCAGAACCTCTCTGTTTAGGGGTGTCTAAACAGTGGCTCCTAAATCCGAGAGAATGTTGGCTATACTCTCTCAAGGTAGAAATGAACATAGTATTCCAACGGAAAGAAGGGTAGTTTGATCCACTAGGGACATGGATACGCTACCGATTTTTGAAAGCAGAACTATCTGATTAAAATGGCGAGAGGAACTACTCCCCAGCGGACTCGCCAGAAATTGTCGGCATATTTTTTAGGTTGTGTGTTTTATTTTAAAAAGGGGGTCGCCTAACAGAAATTGTCGGCGAATTTCAGATTTTAAATTTGATTTAAATATATATATATATAATTTAGAAAGTAGCATTTGATTTTGAAAATAATTTTATGTTTGAAAATTTTAAGATATGAAATCAAACTGATCTCACATCCCAAATAGTTTATATAAACGAGCACCGCACCACAAACCGTGTATCTATCCCTAAGGATAGACACACTCGCTCGATGGTGGGGCTCGATTAAATAAACTAAAAGATTTGTGACATCCGTTTGGTCCGCGAACCTATTTTATAAGCCGACAAGTTCCCCTACTTAATATAAATGAATTAAGCAGGGTTTATATTACATGGGTTCTTAAAGTTCCCTATAAGGGCAAGCCCCTATAGTTAATTACATTTTAAGTGACGGGAATCATTTAAGAAAACTCTCGATAATAATCAGTAGTTCTGCTCTCAAGAATCTCAAAGTTTAAGTTTTTCAAGGGATTGAATTTTAGAATTTCAATAGGGAATGGATCAAATTTGGAACATTTTGTTTTGGGAATTCAAAGGAAGAAAGATAGGAGAAATTACAGATTCGAAGCAAACTTCGGTAATTTCCCGACTATCCTATTGTTTGGCTTGAATTTAGGAAAGTCCTAATGTTTATTTAATGTTTTGATCTTGCAAATTTTAATTAATTTGGACTTATATTTGTATGATAAAATCATACAAATAGCCTCGAAGTTTTGAGGGTTTTTGTTATACTAAACGACTACGTCGGAGTCCTAAGACCGGTTAGGGCTTAATTTACATGACATGATCATGCAAAAGCCTAACAAAAAGATTGAGGAATTATGTTGCACTAGACAAACTACCTTGAAATCCTATGGCTTGGTTATTTAATTCTAAGAAAGTTTTGTTGAAGTAGACTCAGGTTTTGCTGATGACGATGGTCGTGCTGCCCACCATGCTCTGAGCTCCTTGTTGTTGCAGAAGTTTAGTCTTAGAAGATTGTAATCAAAAGAGAAGAGAAGTGTTTGGTTTTAGAAATCTTAATTTCCAAGTGTTTTTTATGTTTTAATTAAAACAAATCTTAAAATTGATTATAACAACACCGGTTAAGATCCCACGGTTCCATTCTTCCGGCATCATTATTTTTATCGGATTCACTTAGTCCAGATGAATTTGCTAAACTCAAATAAATGAGTTCCACACTTTCATTTAGACCGTGGGAAATCCCGTTAGCAACACGTAGGTTACATCATCCGAGGTATTCCCGATCATCCACCAAGACGTTTTAATTTAGTTGTAGTTGTAGTTTTGTTGTTTTTGTTTGTGATTAAATTTTGAGTTGTTTTATATTTTGAAATGTTGTGGCAGTGAATTTTATCTTGTAATGACTTTTAATTTAGTTTTGGTTTCGGTTTTAGGGACTATCCTAAAGGTGTGGGTTTTCATGCAACAATTGTTTATCATGCAAGAAAAGTAAGTGCATTTGCAATAAGGTAAATTACAAGAAGGTAAATTGTAATAAAATAAAAGCGTACCTGGAGGGTCTTCCCGTCATCCCAGGCTGCACTTAACACAATTTAAAGCAAGTTCCTAGGTAAAGCTAAGGGAAGGGTTATGGTTTTCTACCAAGTTCCTAATCCTATAGCTAGTCATCTCCTATGACGTCTATGTTCTTGTGTTTTGGTTTGAGGACCACTTTCTTCATCAAAGTACAATTAAGTTCAATTGTTCTTATAAACATCCTATCGTATTGAGGAAGTGCTTGAGACGAATCTTAAACATCTTTTCAATACCTCTAGGATTGTTTTAAGTCCAAGAGAATTTAATTATACAATGAATCAATCATCCAGGAGTTCAAGTTTTGTTATCTCGCTCAGTGAACTAGGACATTTGAATATCCTATGAGTGAAGTAATACTTCACTTAACACTCCATTTAGGAGTTATGACAATAAGAGCTTTTGAGGGCAAATCGATGTTCAAGTGATTTGTGATTCGACTTAATTTTAATTAATGGGTTTAAGTTTGGAATAGTGTTCAAGTTGTTTTAGATTTATTTTTGAATTCTTTATGTCTTAAGTGATGTTATATTTAATTCAATTTAATTCAATTTAATTTTAATTTAATTTAATTTGGTTTAGTTTTAATTTTAATTTAATTTTATTTATTTAATTTAATTTTAATTTTATTTTAACTTGATTTTATTTTTTTATTTAATTTAATTTAATTTAATATGTTTTAATTTAATTTAATGTGATTTAATTTAATTTAATTTAATTTTATTTTATTTTATTTTATTTTATTTTAATTTTAATTTAAATCTTAATTTGGTTTTATTTTTTAATTTAAATTTAAATTTAAATTTAAATTTAATTTTATTTTTTATTTTAATTTAATATTTTATTTTTTTATGCTTCAAGGATGATTTAATTTTAATTGTTAAAGTATTAATTTAATTGAAATTTTAAAAGGATTTAATTTAAATGTTTTAATTTTAATTTAATTTAATGATTAAGTCTTTTAGCATTTTAAATTTTGAATTTTGATTATCATTTTAATTAGGAATTAAATATTATTGAGGTGATCAATTTAGGGATTCTTAGATTAAAGAATAAATTTCTTCCTAATAATATCCCTATTTTAATAATTCCAAATTTTATTATTCTTCCAAGTTTAATCAATTATTTAATTAAGGTTTATTTTAATTACTTTCAAATTCTTTGGTAGGTTTCTACCCTTTAATTACCTAAGTTTCAAACATCCAAAATCATCTTAGTATCAAATGTTTTACCCACCCTTTTAATTAAACCTAAAATTTTTAATTATAAGTTAAAATTTTAATTACTATTTTGCCCTTTAAACTTACTAATTTCATAACTCACTAAATTGAGCTTAAATGAATTTGAAATTTTTATGTGACTTCACTCATATGTCAATCAAGACATTAGAGGAGAGAATGTGATTTTTCTTTATTTAATTTATTTATATAATTATTTTTGGTGGAAAATAAGAATTTTCAAGGAAAATTTAATAACATTCCCAAGGGAAAGTTTCTGTCCTTCAGAAAATTATGGGACATCCCTAATGACCAGAGGACCACTTGGACCAATTTTGGTGATTTTTTGAATTATAGTATTTTTATTATAATTATTTTGAGTTTTGGAGTATTAATTAATCTAAAAATAAAATAAAGGTTGAAAAATTAATTTTATATTTTTAAAAAATCTCTCTAATATCAAAGAAACCAGAGAACCAATTTTTATAATTTTCTGATTTTTCTTTGATTTATTAGAATTATTTTAGTGGAAATGCTAGAAAATACATTTTTTCAATTTTAAAATTACCTTAGGGCTTTAAATTTTAATATCTCATTATAGAGACTTAAGAAAAATATGGGGTTTGTTCTTAAGTGATTAAAATTCAAAATGTGACATTTTGGTGAATTTTATTATTTTTGTGATTTTTATTATTTTTTAATTATTAAAAATATTAAAATAATGCAAAAAATCAACTTTTTTGGAAAATTGCAATTTTAATTTTATTAAATTTCCCTGATATTAGAGAGGCTCCAAAACTAATTTGGTGAATTTTTGAAAAGTATTTTGAAAGTTATGAATTTTTAAAGTTTAAGTTTGGCTAAATGGCTTAATCAACCCATTTGATAGGGCTAACCAAGTCCAATTGACTTCAAACTTTTATGGTGGGTTCCCCTGATCCTAAAGGTCAGTGAAGAATTGATTTCAAGTCAATTTGATGTATGATTAGCTCTAATTAATAAAGGCTTTATTTTGGGTGTTTAAGCCAATTAGGGTTATTACAAGCGAGTTAACTCAAAAACCATTTTCCCTAGGGTCCTCTGGTCATAAGAAACATCACCAAATTTTCCTAGAATTTATTTCACAACATGCTAATTATTATAATTAAAATACTCAGAATAGTGACCTAAAATTGAAAAATGAATAACTCTTCATAGGGGTGGCCTCTGACTTTGAAAAATTCAGGGAATGTTCGTAAATTCAGAGGCTTCAAAAACCTTATGGTCTCATGCCATGGTGAATTGTATACATGCATGGAGAATTGAAATAGTGCAGAGAGTAAATAAATAATTAAAAATAAAATACTTGATGAAATTAAATGATTTCTTTTCCACATTGTTCTACTCTGTTCACTGAGCAAGAGGGTATTTTTATTTTATTTTTCTGATTTTTCTACACAAAGTTATGCATTTTTGAAGTTTAGGGAATTAAATAAATAAGAAAATCCCTATTTTTCTACTTAAGTGACGCGACGCCAGCTCAACCTAGGCATCTCCGAAACGCCGCGTGTCGCGCTACCATTCGACGCCGCGTGTCGCGCTACCATTCGCTACCATTCGATGCCTTCCGCGTATCATCCACTGATCCGACCCGATCTGAGCCATCCATCCGCGCGTGTATTGAATGGATGACATCCGTTCATCGTCCCCAAGCCTCTTAGCCCGAGAATCGTCCATCTTCTAGGCTTAAGATCTCACTCGATACTTGACCAAATTAAATGTTCTTATGCTCTATGGATTAATCTCGAGAAGACGAACACATCCATATGGTTTATGTGGCATGAAATCAACTCAATAAAAATGGAGAATGTTCAGAAGCTCGGGAAGAAGAGTGAGACCATACCTTTGCTCAGAGAAGTGTGGCTTCAATCTGAGGGTTGTGTCACCTTTGATTGGGTCCAAGCAAGCACCAGATGAAGTCCCTTAGCCTGGTGAATTGTCCAGGTATGATTTTGACCAAGCCCGATTTCAACCTTTGGAGTCTGGAACAGATGGGTGGCCTGGAGAGGGGGCTTTCACTGGGGAACTTTTCCTCTGGACCTTGTGCAGGTGTGGGTGAGTTTAATTTGAATTTGGTGGATAATTGGGAGATGTCCTGGTTTTGGGTGGAGTTTTGGCTGAGAAATTGGGCTCTGTTGATGGGGATTAGGGCAAATTGTCACTGGGGATCAATTGCTCTAAGTGTGGAGAGTGGTCTGGAGCAATTTTGGCAGGGTTTCAGTAAGGTTTGGTTCAGCACCTCTCATGGCCGAGAGGAGGTGAGGTTTAAATAGGAGAGGGTGGAGGGCCTCCCAGGGGGAGTTAGGGACTGGGATCAGCTGCTCTTGGCAAGGGAAGAACAGCTGCAATGGCCACTGGGCATGGGGCAACTCAGCAAGGTGGAATTTCAATTCTTGGCTCCTTCCCATGTCTCGGCCATGGCGTATTCCGGCGGCCCAGGTGGCTGGCCGGCAGGCATGGGTCACCCTCAGGGTCAGGAGGTCCAGAGCTTGAAGTTGGTGAAGGCAATTGGGCTAGGACATGTGTAAAGTGTTTGAATCAAAGTAGAATGGGGTAAGGGTATATTTTGGCCAAATTTGGTCAAATGCATGGATTGGGCTAGGTGCACCTTCCCATGGCTAGTTTGGGCTGAAGATAAAGTGGTTTAGGTCAGCTTAATTAGTAGGGAAGGGTCACCATCCAAGTACAATTAAGTTTAAGCATGGTTTAGTGGAGTCATGGAAGTGGCTAATCCCCCTTAAGGGAATATGGAAAGGGCGTCCTCCTCTTTCCATCTTGGGTATGGTGAGGTGGAAAGTAGATTCCATGGCTGTCATGGCTCCCATGTGGCTCATGCATGGCTTCATGGCTTCATTTGGCTTGGGAAAAGTTAAGTCAACTTTCATGGATAAGGATTTTGTGAATTTTGGCATTTAGGGGTGATTTGGCATGAGGCTTGATTTGGAATCATTTGATGATGGGATTGGAACTTAGGGAATGACTTTGATTAAATGGATGGCAAATGAAAATGTCATATGGGCTTTAGGGTAGATTTTGGGCTTTTTGAAATGGTTTTAGATGAGCTTTTAAAGTGATTTAGGGAAGTGGGTTTTTTTTTATTTTAGGATGGGCTTTTGGGTGAAAATTTTGTGAAGGACCATGTCAAATAAATGTTGCAATTGGTTTAGGGATGTTTCATGAATGGTTTGGAGTCAATTTGGTGTGATTTGGAATTGAATTGGTTTGAATTTGGGCTTCTTTGGTAAATGGCTCAATGTAGGTCAAATTGGGCTAACTTGGGCCAATGTTAGGCTAGGGTTGAAATTGATGTAAAATTAATGTTGGGAAATGTTTATGGGAGTGTTTCAAAGAGGTTTTGACTTTGGTTGGGTCTTGATTTTGGGGTTTGGGCTTATTTGGGTTAGGTTTGGGTTTAGGTCAAAATTGGGCCTTTTAGCTTTGGGTTGAATTTGAGTGGGGTTTGGGTCTAAATTTTGGGTAAATCATGTTAGTGTTTTGTTTATGGGGATGTTAAGGAAGGTTTATAAAATGTTTGGGGTTAATTGGAGTTGAATTGGGTTAGTTTGGGCTAAGTTTGGGTCATGGGTCCAAATTGGGCTTTATGGTCAAAAGTGAAATTGGATTCAAATGCCAATGAAATTGGACTTGGATTTTGTCTAGATTGGTGTTGGGGGTGTTGAATTGAAGTTTAGAATTGAATTGGACCAGAATTTGGGTGAATTGGGTAGGTTTGGTTTGACATTGGGTTTATTTTGGGTTAAAATGGGTCAAATTGGGGATTTTGACAAAAGTGGGGTAAATTGACAAAATTGGCCCATGGTGTTGTTGCACAAAATGAAATTGGGAATATTTGGGATTTTTTGAAATTTTCTGGGAATTTGCTGAATTTTGTGGATTTTTTGGCTAAGTGGGGCATTTTGGGTATTTGGAGGGTATTGGGAGGTATTTTTGAGATTTTTGGTATTTTTGGCTATGGATGATTAATTTGAGTAATGTGGGAATGTTTGGGATTTGTTTTGAGGAATTTGGGGTATTTGGAGATTTTTTTTGAAAAATTTGGGTAATTTCAAGGGTTTTGGGTAGGCTGGGCGGGTGTAGGGTCACAGGGGTCAAAAATTGAAATTTTAGAAAATTGAAGATTGGGTAAATGTAAGTGGAATGAAATCATTTTGGTTGAGCCATGAAGCCATATCAAGCCCTCATGAGCCATGAAGGGACTCATTTGAGGCATTCACTATTTTGTTCCTAACCCTCTTAGCTAAGGGCTTAGGGGTTAAGGACCATCCATGTGAATCACCTTCATGAGTCAGGAGGTCAAGTTGGGTATAGGTGTGGCTTTAGGAGAGGTGTGTGAAAGTGTAGTGTATAAGTGTAGTGTGTGTGTAAGTTAGCCCTCACCAGACCAGGCCACCCAGGGCAGTCCTAAGGCCAAAGAGTCCTATAGGAACTCATCCTTTAAACTTCCACTTTTGATTTCAACCCTCTAGGCGATTAGGGGTTTACAATCAAGTTTGTGGAGTTTGCAGGGAGTTAAGAAGTGGTTTGAATTTCTAAGTGGCGGGTCCCAATTCTAGTCCTCTAGGATGGTCAAAGGAAAAAGCCTAAGGCTAGATCCTAAGTGCTAAAGAGGAAAGAGAAGACCTCATCAAAAATGAGGTCAACATAGGTTTAGACTAAAGTTCAATTAAGTTAGGTTTAGGTTAGACTTAGGTTCATGTCATGTTAAACCTAAGTATGATTTGACTTAAGTCTAATATGGGTTAGACTTAAGTTAGGTTTGTGTTAAACTTAGGTTCATGTCAGGTTGAACCTATGTATGGTTTGACTTAAGTCTAATATGGGTTAGACATAAGTTAGGTTTAGGTTAGACTTAGGTTCATGTCAGGTTGAACATAAGTATGGTTTAACTTAAGTCAAATATGGGTTAGACTTAAGTTAAGTTTGGGTTAGACTTAGGTTCATGTCAGGTTGAACATAAGTATGGTTTGACTTAAGTCTAATATGGGTTAGACTTAAGTTAGGTTTGGGTTAGACTTAGGTTCATGTCGGGTTGAACCTAAGTATGGTTTGACTTAAGTCTAATATGGGTTAGACTTAAGTTAGGTTTAGGTTGGATTTAGGTTTCAATTAAGTTAAATTAGACCTAGACTTAAAGTTGACTTAAGTTCAATATGGGTTGAAATCAAATTAAGATTTAACTTAGGTTAAGTTAGGTTTAAGTTAGGTTGAACCTAGACTTAGGGTTGACTTAAGTTTAATATGGGTTGAACTTAAGTTAAGTTTGAATTTAGGTTTGGGTTTGGTTAAACCTTAGTTAGTTAAGGCTTAATGATTTAATTAGGTCTAATGGGTTAAACCTAATTAGGGTTTATGTTTGATTAAACCTTAGTTAGTTAAGGTTTAATAGTTTAATTAGGTCTAATCGGTTAGACCTAATTGGGGTTTATGTTTGATTAAACCATAGTTAGTTAAGGTTTAATGGTTTAATTAGGTCTAATGGATTAGACTTAATTAGGGTTTGTGTTTGATAAAACCTTAGATAGTTAAGGTTTAATGGTTGTGCGGCTTATTTTTAGGTTGTAAGTTTAATTTTAAAAAGGGGTCGCCTACAGAAGTTGTCAGCGGATTTTAGATTTTAAATTTAATTTAAATATGTATAATTTGGAAAGTAATATTTGATTTTGAAAATAATTTTAAGTTTGAAAATTTGAAGATATGAAATCAAACCGATCTCACATCCCAAATAGTTTATATAAACGAGCACCGCATCACAAACCGTGTATTTATCCCTAAGAATAGACACACTGCTTGATGATAGGGCCCGATTAAATAAACTAGAAGATTTGTTACATCCATTTGGTATGCGAACCAATTTTATAAGCCGATAAGTTCCCCTGCTTAATAAAAATGAATTAAGCAAGGTTTATATTACCTAGGTTCGTAAAGTTCCCTATAAGGGCTAGCCCCTATAGTTAAATACATCTTAAATGACGGGAATCACTTAAGAAAACTCTCGATAATGATCAGTGGTTTTAATCTCAAGAATTTCAAAGTTTAAGGTTTTTAAAGGATTGAATTTTAGAATTTCAAAAGGGATTAGCTCAAATTTGGAACAGTTATTTTAGGAATCCAATGGAAGAAAAGTAGGAGAAGCTTAGGATCCAAGAAGAATCTTGGCAATTTCCCAAACTATCATATTTTTTTGCTTCAATTTGAGAGTTTATTTAGTGTTGTAATCCTGCCAATTTAGTTAATTAAGACTTATATTTGCATGATATAATCACACAAGTAGCCTTGAAGATGTGAGGGTTTATGTCATACTGAACGATTACCTCGGAGTCCTAAGATAGGTTAGGGCTTAATTTGCATAACATGATTGTACAAATTCCTAACAAAAAGTTGAGGATTTATGTTGCACTAGGCAAACTACCTGAACATCCTACGGCTTGGTTATTTAAAACTAAGAAAGGCTTAGCTGATGTAGACACATATTTTGTTGATGACGATGGCCGTGCTGCCCACTATGCTTCAAGCTCCTTGTTGTTGCAGAGGTTTAATTTTAGAAGGTGAAAATCAGGAAATGAGAAAAGTGTTTTGGTTTAGAAGAGTCTTAAAGTTCAAATGTCTTTAATGATTTATTAAATGAATCTTAAAGTTGATTATAACAACACCGGTTAAGATCCCACGGTTCCATCATTCCGACACTGTTATTTTTATCGGATTCACTTAGTCCAGATGAATTTACTAAACTCAATTGAATGAGTTCCACACTTTCATTTAGACCGTGAGAAATCCCGTTAGCAACACGTAGGTTACATCATCCGAGGTATTCCCGATCATCCAACGAGGTGTTTTAATTTAATTGCAATTGTAGTTTTGTTGTTCTGTTTGTGATTAAATTTTGAGTTTTTTTATTTTTTGAATGTTATGGCGGTGAATTTTATCTTGTGTTGATTTTTAATTTAGTTTTGGTTTTCAGTTTTGTAGCTATCCTAAAGGTTTCAGTTTTCATGCAACAATCTTGTTTAACATGCAAGAAGAGTAAGGTGTAGCTCATATAAATAAATTGCAATAAAATAAAAGCGTACCTGGAGGGTCTTCTCGTCATTCCAAGCTGCACTTAAAACACATGTTAAGACATTAAAATATTTATAACAAGTACATAGGTAAAGCTAAGGGAAGGTTCTGGTTGTCTACCAAATACCTAATCCTATTGCTAGTCATTTCCTATGACGTCTAGTTTCTTGTATTTTGTTAAGGATAATTTTCTTCATCAAAGAACAATTAAATTCAATTGTTCTTCTAAAACATCTCATTGTATTGAGGAAGTGCTTAGAACGGGTTCTAAACATCTTTTCAATACTTCTGAGATCATTTCAAGTCTAAATGAATTTTTATTGTAGAGATGAATCAATCATCCAGAAATTTTTAGTTAAGTTTTAACCCTTGCTCAGTGAACTTAGAATGTTTGATTATCCTATAAGTAAAGTGATATTTCACTTGATGCTTTACTTAAGAGTTATAATAATGAAAACCTTTAAAGGGCAAATCAATTTATTATGGAATTTAACGATTTAAAATTGGACTTGGTGATTTAAAATAATTTAATTTAGTTATGAAATTTTAATAATTTTAAGTTTGGAATAGTGTTCAAGTTGCTTTATTCTTAAATGTTTCAAACCATTTGAATTGAAAGAGGAGTTTAAAAAATTTTAATTTACACTTTAATGATTTAATTTTAATTTAATTGCAATATTCTAGATTAACTTTTAATTGGTTTGATTTTTTAATTAAGAATTATCTTTTTTTTAAAATTGAGTTTGATGTTTCAAGTTTGCTTTAAATTTGCTTTCAAGTGATTTTTTGAAATTAATTTTTTTTAATTCAATTTAATTATCAAGTTATTTAATGTTTTAAGTGTTAATTTAATTAAAATTTAGTTTCTTTTTAATTATTCAATTATTAATTTCAATTGTCACTTTAAATTTAATTAAAAGTTAAATATTATTAAATTGATTCATTTAGGGATTTTAGTTTAAGTTATTATAGTCTCTCTAAATTATATCCCCATTTTAATAATCCAAATTTTAATTTATTCTTCCAAAATTCAAATTGTTTAATTAATTAAAATTTACTTTAAATATTTTCAAGATGATTAATGGGTTTCTACCCCTTAATTCTCCAGGTTTTAATCTTCTAATGAAAATTTTAAGATCAAATATTTTTACCCTTCCTTTGATTAGACCTAAATATTAATTAGGGTTAAAATCCTTTAATTACCTTTATGCTCCTTTAGGCTTATTTATTTCATAACTCACTAAATTGAGCTCAAATGAACTTGAAATTTTTGTGTCACTTCACTTACACGTTAGTTAAGACATTAGAGGAAAAAATGTAATTTTGCTGAATTTAATTTAATTTATATAATTATTTTTATGAAAAATAAGGATTTTCAATAAAAATTCAATAACATGACCAAGGTAAGATATCTGTCATTAGGAAAATTATGGGATGTTCCTACTGACTAGTGGACCACTTGGACCATTATTGGTGATTTTTTTAATTATATTTTATTTATTATAATTATTTTGAGTTTTGTAGTGTTAATTAATTATAAAATAAAATAAAGGTTGAAAATTAAGTTTTATATTTTTCATATATCTTTCTAACCTCAAGGAGCTCAGAGAAATTTTTTTTATAATTTTCTGATTTTTCTTTGATTTATTAGAATTAATTTAGTGAAAAGATTGGAAAATCCATTTTTTAATTTTAAAAATTGTCTTAAACATTTAAAATTCAATATCTTAACCAAGAGACTTGGGAAATATATTTGGTTTGTTCCTAAGTGATTAAGAAGTGAAATATGACATTTTTATGATTTTTATTATTTTTGAGATTTTTATTATATTTTAATTATTTAAAATATTAAAATATGGTGGAAAATGAAGATTTTTAGAAAATTTTAATTTTAATTTTGTTAGACTCCCTTAACATCAGAGAAGCCCCACAACCATTTTAGTGAATTGTTGAAATGTATTTTTGGAGTTATGAATTTTTAAAGTTTAATTTTGATCATGTGACTTAATTAATCCATTTAGTGGGGTTAAATATTTCCAATTGATTCCAAATTTTTATGTGGGACTCCTCTGACCCTAAAGATCAGTAGATAATTTTTTTCAAATGGTTTTGATATATGGTTAACCCAAATAAATTAAAATTCAGTATTGAGTATTTAGGCAATTAGTGTTATTCTTAATGGATTAACTCAAAATTTAATTATCTTAGGGTTCTCTGGTCCGAAGAAACTTCCCTAAATTTTCCTAGAATTTTCTAAGCAATATGCTAATTAATGGAATTAAAATACCAAAAATAGTGACATAAACTTGAAAAATACATAACTTGCCTTAGAGATGGCCTCTGACCTTGAAAAATTTAAGAAATGTTCCCAAGATCAGAGGCTTCAAAAGTCCTATGGTCTCATACCATGGTGAATTGTCTATGCAAATAGATAATTAAAATACTGAAATGAGTAAATAATTAATTAAAAATAAAATACACATCAGATTAACTCAATTCCTTTTCCACATTATTCTCCTCTGTTCACTGAGCAAGAGGGTATTTTTATTTTATTTTTGTGATTTTTCTACACAAAGATATGGATTTTCTAAGTTATGGGTATTTAATTAAATAAAAAAAATCCATATTATCTACTTATCCACGCGGCGCTGACTCAACCTCGACAGCTCCGAAAGCCCAGGCGTCACCTCCTCATTCGACGCTGCCATCCGACTTAGCGCTACGGGAGCCGCGGTTCACCCACTATTCTCTGGTCTGACGCAATCTGGACCGTCCACTCGATACACGTGTGATCGGACGACGCCTGGTCATCGTCTATGACTGGTGTGCACCCGTGACCGTCCACACTAAAACCCTAAGATCTTTCTCATTTCTCAACGGATTTTCGTGTTCTTATGCTCTATGGATTCGTCTTGAAGAGACAAACACATCCATATGGTTTACATGCTATGAAATTAAGCCAATCAAAATAGAGAATCACTGGAAGCTCGGGAGGAAGGAGAGGTCTATACCTTGGCTCTGAGAAGTAAAGCTTCAATAAGAGAGTTGTGTCACCTTTGATTGCACCAAGGAGGCTCCAGATGAAGTCTCTGGTGCTGTCGAATTGTCTAGGTACAACTTCCACCAGGACCGATTTGAAAGCTTGGCCGATAGAGAGAATGGCTGGCCTGGTGAGGGGGCTTCCACTGGGGAACTCCTTCTCTTAGTCCTGTGCAGGTGTTGGTGAGTTTAATTTGATTTTGGTGGAGGTTCAAGAGATGTCCTGATTTTTTGGGTGGATTTTTGACTGACAAATTGAGCTCTGTCAATGGGGATTGAGGCAAAGGGACACTGAGGATCAATTGCTCTAGGTTAGGAGAAGGTCCTGGAGCAATTTTGGCAGAGTTTTGTTAAGCTCTGGTTCATCACCTCATTTGGTCGAGAAGGTGGTGGGTTTAAATAGGCATGGCTGGAGGGCCTCCCAGGGGGAGTTAGGGCTTGGGATCAGCTGCTCTATGCAAGGGAAGAACGATCATGGAGTCCAATTGAGTTGGGACAGCTCAGCTAGGTGAATTTGAATTTTGAATCCAAATAAAGCTCTCGGCCATGGTGTTTTCCGGCAGGCATGAGTCACCTTCATGGTCAGTGAGGTCAGGGTTTGAATTTGGTGCAAGCAATGGAGATTGGCCATGTGTAAAGTGGCTGAATTGTAATGGAATGGGGGAGGCGTATTTTGGGTTCAATTTGGTCAACCCATGGTTTTAGGCTTGGTGCACCACCCAAGGCTGGTTTGGGCTGAAGAGAAAGTCACTTGGGTCAGCTTGATTAGTGGGGTCAAGTCACAATCCAAGTACAATTAAGTTTAAGCATAGGTTAATGGAAGCATAGGAATGTTTAATCAACTTTAAGGGAATCATTAAAGGGCTCCCTTCTCTTGCCATAAATGGATTGATGACAAGGCCAAGCTATCATTGCTTCATATGGCTTGTGACTAACTCCATTGTGGCTTCATTTGGCTTTGGAAAAGTCAAGTCATTTGCATGAAGAAGGATATTGACATTTTTGATGATTTTAAGGGAGATTGCCATGAGGCCAAGATTGGACTAATTTGATGATCAATTAGAACTTTAGGGATGATATTAATTGAATGCATGATGAAGAAGAGTTTCATATGGACTTTGGATGATTTTTTATTTTTTTTTTTGGCTTTTGGATTTGGTGGAAGTGGGCTTTTAGAATGGTTTAAGAAAGTGAGCCTTTAGGTTTGAAAACAAATCGGTGGATGGAAATTTTGTGAAGGTACATGCCAAATAAATGTTGGGTTTAGTTTAAGGATGTGTCATGAGTGATTTGAAACAAATTTGAGGTCATTTGGAGTTGAATTGGGTTTGATTTGAGACTTTTTGGTAAAGGGGCCAAAGTGGGTCAAATTGGGATAACTTGGGCTAAGGTTGGGCTAATGTTAGATTTGATGTAAAATTAATTTTGAGAAATATTTATGGAAGTGTTACAAAGAGTTTTCAACTTTGGTTGGGCTTTGATTTTGAGATTTGGGCCCATTTGGGTTTATGGTGGGTTTAGGCCAAAAATGGGGATTTTGGTTTTTGGTTAGGTTTGGGTGGAGTTTAGGTTCAAATTTGGGACAAATCTTGTTAGTGTTTTTTTTGGGGATATTAGGAAGGTTTAGGAAAAGATTTGGGGTTAATTGGAGTTGAGTTGGGTTAGTTTGGGCTAAGTTTAGGTCATGGGCCAAAATTGGGCTTTAAGCTTCAAATTGACATTGGATCCAAATGCCAATCAAATTTGGCTTGGATTTGGTCTAAATGGATATTGAGGATATTTAATTGAAGTTTAGAATTGGATTGGATCAACATTGAGGTCAATTGGGTTGATTTGGTTTGACATTGGGTCCATTTAGGTTAAAAATGGGCCAAATTGGGGGTTTTTGGTAAAAGTGGGTTAAATGGACAAAATTGGCTTATGATATAGTTGAACAAAACGAAATTGGGAATATTTGGGATTTTTTGGAATTTTCTGGAAATTTTTAGAATTTATGGATTTTTTGGTTAAAAAGGGCATTTTGGGTATTTGGAGGGTATTGGGGGTATTTTTGGAAATTTTGGTATATTTAGCTATGGGTTATCAATATGAATGGTGGGAAATGTTTAGGATTGGTTTTGAGGAATTTTGGGTAATTTAGGTAATTTTGGAAATTTTGGGTAATTTCAAGGGCATTTGGTAGGTTTGGTGGGTGTAGGGCCTCGAGGGTCAAAAATTGAAATTTTGGAAAAATGAAGATTGATCAAGTTTGAATAGAATGGAAGCACTTTGGTTGAGCCATGAAGCCATATCAAGCCCATAAGAGCCATGAGAGGACTCATTTGAGGCATTTACTATGTTGTTCCTAACCCTCTTAGCAAGGGCTTAGGGGTTGAGGACCATCCATATGCATTACCTACATGAGTGAGGAAGTCAAGCTAGGTATGAATGGTTTTAGGATTGGAATGTGTGTGAAAGTGTAACATGTGCAGGTCAACTCTCACCAGACCAGGCCACTCAGGGTAGTCCTAAGGCCAAAGAGTCTTATAGGGACCTCATCCTTTAAACCTCCACATTTGATCTTAACCCTCCAAGTGACTTAGGGGTTTACAATCAAACTTATCGGGTTTGTAGGGATTTAAGAGGTGTTTAATTTTCTAAGTGGTGGGTTCATTTCTAATCCTCTAAGATAGTCAAAGGGAAAGCCTAAGGCTAGATCCTAAGTACTAAGGAGAGAGAAGAGAAAAGACCTCATGAAAAATGAGGTCAACAAATGGACCCCAAATAGGTGTGGTGTGCTAACCAAGCACACCGCGTGTATTGGCGTTGACCGAAGAGATCAACAAAACCAACACAGACGTCTAAGTGACACACTTAGAACAGAGTAGAAGAAAATTTCCGCTGGGGAGTATCGAGTATATCTCCAAGACTGGAGATCCCTGAACTCTCGCTGGGGAAATGAAAAGGAGGTGAATTCCAGATCATAAGATCTGGGGAAATTTGATTTAGTTTTCATTTCATTTTCTATTCTGAGTTTTTTAATGTGTGAGTTTAGATTTTGATCTTTTTTGAGTTTCAATTTCGATTGAGGTTTAATTTAAATCAATTCAAGGAAATCTGGATTTGAAATGAGAATTGGAACCTAGGTTCCAACCTCGGGATTGCGAAGAGAATTGAAATTTAAGAACCAGCCTCGCAGTGAGAATCAGAGTTTTTTCATCGATTGAAATGGATGAGAATCAAAATTTAGGTACTGATCTCGAAATAAGAACTGGAATTTGGTACCAGTCTCGGAAGGAGAGAGTTGAAATTTGGTATCAATCTCGCAGGTTTAAAGAGAACTGGAATATGGTTCCAGTCTCGAGGGTTTAAAGAGAAATGGAAACTGGTTCCAATCTCGAAGGTTTAAAGAGAAATGGAAACTGGTTCCAATCTCGAAGGTTTAAAGAGAAATGAAATTTGGTTCCAGTCTAGAAGGTTTAAAGAGAACTGGAATCTGGTTCCAGTCTCGAAGGTTTAAAGAGAAATGGAAACTGGTTCCGATCTCAAAGGTTTAAAGAGAAATGGAAACTGGTTCCAATCTCAAAGGTTTAAAGAGAACTGGAATCTGGTTCCAGTCTTGAAGGTTTAAAGAGAAATGGAAACTGGTTCCAATCTTGAAGGTTTAAAGAGAAATGAAAACTGGTTCCAATCCCGAAGGTTTAAAGAGAAAAGAAAACTGGTTCCAATCTTGAAAGTTTAAAGAGAACTGGAATCTGGTTCCAGTCTCGAAGGTTTATTAAAGAGAAATGGAAACTGGTTCCAATCTCGAAGGTTCAAAGAGAAATGGAAACTGGTTCCAATCTCGAAGGTTTAAAGAGAACTGAAATCTGGTTCCAGTCTCGAAGGTTTAAAGAGAAATGGAAACTGGTTCCAATCTCGAAGGTTTAAAGAGAAATGGAAACTGGTTCCAATCTCGAAGGTTTAAAGGGTTGAAATTTGCTGTGGAGATTTGAGTTTAGGGGTAGATATGGAATGAAATGTGAAAGTGTTTCATGTCCCACGAGGATCGATCAAAGTCTGATTATTTGGCAAAGGATATGAATCCATGCCATTAGAACCAAATCAAAAATTTTCGTGGTTCTGTGTCAGTAGATTCAGTTGACCTTCTCAAAAGATGGAAGGAAATATGGAGAGTCAAAAAGAGATTTGAGAATAGCCGAAGGCTGGGGATTTCAGATTCGGGAATTTGTTTTCGTCGTTTGTTCTAATTTGATTTTTAGCTTGATTTTCAATTTAGAGTTCACATTTATTTAGAGTTCGTGTTTATTTGTCATTTTTTTGACATTCAGGGAGTTTTTTTAAAGAGAGTTTTCATTTCTTTTTATTTTTTCTTTGTTCTTTGTTCGAAGTTCTTTTAATTTAATGGCGTTTCCCAGTCAATTTGTACAAAAACAGGTGAAGGCAAAACATGACATGGTCACTTTCGTTCCAATCTTGTTGAAAATACATCACACAACTTGATCCAAAACATGATGATATTTTCTTTGAGAATTTAATATCTCATACAATCCATATAAATCCAAAACGGATTGTGTAAGATTCTTGCAAATTGTTTCTAAAAGCATCTACGAAAATCCATGTCTGAATAGTAAGATACATGGACAATAACATCACCTTCCAAGCTACCCTTGGCAGGAATGCCGTATGGATATGCATTGTAGGTGTGATATTTCCCATGTAACTCACAGCTCGTAAGGCCAGAGGCTTTCTAACTCTTGGTTTGGCTGGAAGTGAAAAGGAATCTTTCTGTCATCCATTCTCCTGAAAGTAACAGAGATCCGCTCAACAGGCACTCCTGGAATGCAATGCTTTGCGATGTCTGCTCCATTCCCTTTTAACACCATGACGGAACCTACCGGTAGTGGTATTTTCACCGGCCCTCGGAATTCTCTGGGCCCTGCTATCCAGAGGTCAGATCCGAAGATGATATTGCACTGGTTGACAAAAGACACTGTGCAGAAAGGTCTAACGAAATCTTGATGGTTTATGTGTGGAGGTATGCAGTCGCCCTCCTTGTAGATATTAATGATGCAACTGTTGGGTATGCAGTCTGCGGGCAATACCCTCCATGTTATCATCCTCTTTACGATTCTTTTAATAATATTCGGCATCGGATCCACCTCACTGCGACGGAGTATCCCTGGTAGATTTCCTTTTCTGTCTACCGCAAAGTTGTAGCAACACCCGCATTGGATCGTAACTCTTCCTTTTCTTGGCATCCATCTTCGGGGTTCTGAATAAGTTTTCTCCCTCAGACGACTAGCTCGACCCATTTTCTGAAGTTCAATGATGCAGTCTACAATTTGCTGTTGATCGTAGTCCAAAAACACATCTGTATGCAGCTCAAGGCCTTCCAAGATGTTAATCCTCTTGCCACGGATTCTTTCGAAGTATTCAAAAGTTTTTTTTTCAACATTCTGCATCTTTTCTAGCTCATATTCCAGAATTATCTGCAACTGGCGAGGTCTAGTAACGTACTGTGGGATGTATGGTTCAACCCCAGCACGTTCTTCTGTATGTCTCGGTTCCTCGGAGATAATCTCTGTCGGGACATCCTCCGGGGTTGCTTTCGCAACAAGACTCTTTAAAACTGGTGCATTTGTCTGGCGTCGTGGCACAGATTCTGTTTCTACTTTCCTTGGGATTTCTTTTATCTTTTATGTTGTTCTTGGAGTTGGTCTCCTCTTTTCTGGTTCCTGCCGAATCGATTTCTTTGAAGTATTTGCACTGACGATAGCAGCTGTCTCTTCATGTTGATCTGCCGCTAGCTGGGTTGGCATCTTGCGGATGCGTCAGTTCTTGTTTCTTCGATGGGTCGGAGTAAGAGTAGCTCTCCTTACCTCTTGAATTTCTGTGGGCATTGCGCTGACGAGCCTGCCTTCTGTTGTAGTAACCATGGACTTAAATTTCTTGTCCTCTCCCGTTGCATGAGCGGTATTTACTTTTCTCTTCTTACTGGTAGATGGTTGACTTGAGCCACCCAATTTCATCACTTTATGGCTACGGAGCTCTTCCCGATAAATCGGGGTCCAATCATTTTCTTCGTACTATAGCCTGGCTGGTGTGAAGTCAGAGTCGATCTCAATCACGGCTCCATCCTTCATCCTCTTTTTATTGAGTGCTAGACTCATGCCATTCTTAAAGTTCAGAACCAACCGCCCGTTCGACATTTCCCTGCGAAAAATAAGGAAAGGATCAGGGGCTGTACTAAGAACAAGAACAATAGAAAAATTTGTTTATTAATGAAGAGCTTTTATTTGTTTATTTCAAATTTAAATAGGATTAGGAAAAGATTGAGAAAGATCAAGAGTGAGACTCAATTTGAAAGGAAGGATAAAAACTTTATTATCATGATTTCACATGTTTTCTTTTAACATATTTTTTTTATTTAACAATTTTCTTTATCATCCACTTTTTTTTATACTTTAGGTTCGAACCCAGTCATAAGTAATTACTGTGCCTGTGCTTCTAGGAATGAGGATTCATCCTTTAACACATCAGGTTGCGTAATACTTCTTTAGATATCGTCCATTAATTGGAAGCATTGGTCATTCTCCACGACAATTCATTAGTTGATATGAACCTCCAGAGTAAACAATCTCGACCACGAATGACCCTTCCCAAGTTGGTTCAAATTTACCACCTATCTTGTGATGTGTAAGAATAGGTCTTCTGAGAACCAAAACCAAGTCACCGACTTTGAATGTCCTTGGACGGACTAATTTATCATGGGCCTGGATCATCTTGGCTTGATACAGTTCCAAATTCTGCTGTGCTGAAAGTCTTTTCCCTTCCAAGATTTCCAACTCTTCTAGTCATAGTTTGGCATTTTCTTCTGTAGTGATCTTGTTTGCAACTGCAATTCTGAGAGACGAAAGCTGAACCTCTAAGGGTAAAACGACCTCAAACCCGTACACTAAGGCATAAGGCGTAGACTAGGTGGGAGTTTTAAAAGTCGTCCTGTAGGCCCATAAGGCTTCTAACAACTTCTCGTGCCAATTTCTCTTATTGTCATCGAAAGTTTTCTTTAGGATTTGAACGAGAGTTTTATTAAAAGCCTCGGCTAAGCCGTTTGCTCTTGGGTAGAAGATCGTCGAATAGCGCCAGTCGATCCTGTGTCTTTTGACAAAATTGTTGATCTTCGTGCTTCTGAATGCGGACCCGTTATCTGAGATAATTCTGCGAGGTACCCCAAAATGGTAGACGACTTGATTCTTGAAGAACTATATCATTTGATGTGCTTTCACTTCTCTGAGCTATACTGCTTCTGCCCACTTAGAAAAGTAATCTGTAGCTGCAAGAATGAAGCGATGTCCTCTTGAAGAAGGCGGTTCTATCGGGCCCACAATATCTGTGCCCCAACACTCAAACGGCCATGACGCGATTGTCAGATGTAGCACATTTGGAGGTTGATGTAGAACCACTCCACGCACTTGGCACTGGTGACAACTCTTAGCAATCTTCAAATATTGCAACAGATTAAATTTTGAAATAAGGTTGACTTTATGAGAAAGCATGTAATGCCTAAGCTTTTGAGCAGCGAAGATCAAGGCCAAAAAATGCTTCTCAATCGAAGGATACTTTACTTCCGTCGGAATTAGACGAAGACTTAAGTAGTAGAGAACATTTTCTTTTCCCTCGTCATTGACCTGGGCTAGCAGGGCTCCGAGAGAGTCGTCTAAAGCCGCAGTATAAAGTATCAATGGTCTACCTGAGACTGGGGCTGCTAAAATAGGAGGTGTCATTAAATACTGTTTGATGTCATCGAAGGCATATTGATATTTGGAGTCCCAAGTAAACTTGGCATCCTTCTTAACCAAAGCAGAAAAAGGCTGACACCTTCCTGACAAATTCGAGATAAAGCGTCGAAGATATGCCAGTTTTCCTTGAAAGGATCGTAGTTGTTTCAAGGTTTTAGGAGGTGGCATTTCTAAGATAGCTTTAATCTTCTCCGGATCGATTTCAATTCCACGATGTCGAACAACAAATCCTATGAATTTCCCAGAGGTGACGCCGAAGGCGCATTTCAAGGGATTCATCTTAAGGTTATATTGTTTTAACCGCTAAAAAAGAATTCTCAAATCATACAAATGATCTTCTTTTAGTTTGCTTTTGATGACTACATCATCCACGTAGCACTCCACTTGGTTGTGAATGAGATCATAAAAAATCCTTGTTATTGCTCTTTAATAAGTTACTCCTGTGTTCTTTAATCCAAACGACATCACTGTGTAGCAGTATACCCCGATCGACATTCTGAAGGCTGTAAACTTTTCATCTTCTAGTGCCATCTTTATCTGGTTGTATCCTAATGATCCATCCATGAATAAGAAGACTTCATGTGTTGAAGCAATGTCGATCATCAATTCTGGAATGGGTAGCGGGAATTCATCCTTTGGACATGCTTTGTTCAAATCTCTGAAATCCACGCAGATTCTGATCTGACCATTCTTCTTTCTGACTGGTACCACATTGGCTAACCAAGTTGGATATTATTCCTCATGGACAAACTTAGCATCTATTAGCTTCTTAACTTCAGCTATAACTTGTTGTTTAATCTCCAGACGCATTCTTCTCGGAGCTTGTCTGATTGGAGAAGCAGTGAGATCTTCTCCTAACTTGTGAACTGCGACCTCTGGAGCTAATCCTGGCATTTCATCATAAATCCAAGAAAAACAGTCCTTGAATTCCATTAACAACTTGATTATCTCTTCGGAGTATTCTTTATTGAGTAAGAAGCTAACAAAGGTCGGCCTAGGCTCTTTGCTAGTACCTAAGTTAACTTCCATTAACTCGTCTATTGTAGATTTAATTTCTTCTTTGAATTCTGGTGGAGCATTTCCAATTGGTAAATCCTCGAGATCATCTGAAGCTTCCAAGCAACTTTCATCATGCTCGTGAGTGACAACTAAGCAAAATTCTGAATCATCAACATATCCTACTGTGCCGAATCCGAGACCATGTTTTGAATTGGGAGGCTGACTGGCATTGTTCCATAGTTTCTCGAAGTGTTGTAATTGACCTATTGTCCATTATTTAGGTAAGACACCATGTTGAATTAAATTTTGAACACAGAGAGAGTACCACTCAAAAGGCAATTCCATTAATTCAGATGAAGTAACATCTTCAAATTGTACATCCTTTTCAGTATTGGAAGAAGAAGCCCCATAGTAGAATTTGATCGGTTTAGTACCACTATGTACTTCCTTGACCACCATACCCTCGATCTTATTAGAATGGATCGGGGTCAGGGTCATAGTATGTACATAATGGTTAATCTTTTCGTACATTGATTTGTATTCTTCATTCATTTCATCTTCAAGAGAGATCTTGAACTGAGGTTTCTTTTGATTTACTGTTTCTTTATTGATTTCTTCTTCTTCTGAATAGTTCTCCCAATCAACGTCGATGACCGGTTTTTTCTGTCCAACTGTTCCAACGTCTCTTCCTCGACCTCATCCTCGGCCTCGACCTCGGGTGCGAGTTCTGGAGAAACCTTCACCATCTCGTCGTATAGGAGTGGTGAGTAACTGTTGGAGTAGAATTTCAGGTTCTTCATCGTCTTGCACTTCTTTTTCTTCATTTGGTATGGTGTTTCTGGAGAATATTGTTTTCTTCGGAGGCGCGTAGTAGGCTGCATCTTCATGAATTCCGATTTCATGTACGGAGAACGGCTGCAAGTCACCTTGATACACTGTTCTCCTCCTTCATAATATTTTATGCACCGGTGCAGAGACGACGGTACCATCTGGTTCTCATGGATCCATGGTCGACCCAGTAGAGCGTTGAATGATGTTTCAGAATTAATTATATGGAATTTTGTGGTTGTCTTTGCCAAATCACCGGTCTTCATTAACAGTGTTATTGATCCGAGTGCACTTTCTCCTTTCTGATTGAACCCTCTTAATAACATCTTATTTGCTTCAAGTTTGCGAGCATCAATTTCCAAATATGCTAATATTCGAAGGCTCATTATGTTGATTGATGCTCTCGGATCAACCAACACTCTACAGAGCGTAAACTTTCTGATAGTGACTAAGATGTACAACGGTTGATTGTGATCAGCCGTTCTGAGTAGTAGATCATTATTCGTGAAGGTAACACCTCGCTGCTCTTTTAACGAGCAAACCTCATCTAAGGAATTACCGGCAATTTGAGCTAAACAAATTTCTGGATCAAGTAAAGCCTTGATCAGAATTTTCTTCATCTCCTTTAACAGGATCAGAGCGTCGTAGATGCTCAGTTTGGCTGGTAGCTTCCTAAGATGGGCTAGCACGTTATAGTCCACTTTATTACTGGGTTCTTCAATTTCTTCCCGAATGGGCAGTTCCTCTACTGGGGTTGGCTCTTCCTGAGCAACCACCTGCTTTCCTTTATCTTTTGGACCCATTCTCGGGGGTAGAACTTTTCTGCTTCTTAAATTAACTTATGTTATTTTTTCTGCATCTGGTACTGAATCTGCCGGTGTATCCTCTTGAATTGGAATGATTGGCTCTTCTGCAGTTGCTTCAGAATCTGATGACTCTAATTCTATCGCAATCGGAGCTCCTCGAAATTCACAAATAAACTCGTCGCTTGTTGAGCTTTCGTAGACATCCTTGTGAACGTCTTCTCCTTCGCCGTGGTCAATGAGGTTTAGTATGATTTGAGAATCATTATTTATATCGAAATCGAGATCCAGATTAGGTTGGTTTTCCTTAGTTACGTAATCGTTAGAAACAGTCAAAATGTAGCCAACACCAAAACTCTTATCATTATAAGATCCCGCCGGGGTGAGCAAATAATCATACAGAGTCAGAGGTTCTAGGGATTTCTCCCCAGAATCAGAAATAACTATCCTAGGATAAGCAGCCCCTAGTATACTCTTTGGAGCCTCGGTCCTCTTCTCTTCTACGATCTTCTCTTCCTTCTGGGGTGGTTCTTCAATCGCAAGCGATAGCACCGGCTCGGCAGGTTTCAAACTTTGAGTTGAAGTGTGCACCGAAGCATTCTGGATATGATCCAAGATTTTCTTTGAAGACTTTGTCCAGGCGGTACTCCATCCATCATGGGTCATGTAAGGGTCTATCAGAATAATAGGATCCGTTGAAATAACATTGACGGAACCTTCCTTTTGGGGTTCCTTCATGTATTCCTTCGGGATCGTTATGTTCCCTTTCCGGAGATTGTCATCAAGCCAAATATTGAAAGTGATGCAATCCTCTATCTTATGCCCGAGCATCCGCTGGTAAGGGCAATAGTTTGGATGATCTCTCTTATTGACTTCTTCCGGCCTCTTGGGCTCTGGTAGTTGAAAATCGGGTGTCTCATCAAACTGCGGAACATCTTCGCTACTGCTTCAGTTTTGAATGGATATTCCTTATTCAGAAAATCTTTCAGGGTGCACTGTGGACGAGGCTGTTGTTCATAATGTTGAGGCGACCGATAGCTCGGCCGAGGCTGTTGATAACCTTGCCGAGGTTGTTGGTAAGTACGTTGCGGTGGTTGTTAGCTAGGTCCGTGGCCGCTCTGGCCGTATCTGCACTTGGTCGCTTGCCCTTATCTACTGCCGCGACGATTCCGGACTTCTTTTCGAATGTTTTCACTAGTTTCTGTTTATCGGTCTTGTCCACGAAACTTAGCTGCTTTGCTTCCTCTTGTAAGCTCCCGGCCTTGCTAAGCAGCTTCTCAAAAGTCTTGATTGTAAATCCTTTAAGGAAAAGTGCTATCGAGCCGTGAATACTTTTCAGCAAAATACCGATCGCATGCTATTCCTGAAGTTGTAGTTCACACTTCATGCTTAAATTTCTCCATCGAAGTATGTAATCCACTAGAGTTTTGTTCGGTTTCTGTTGCTCCACCACTAAATCACCGATAGTGATGTGGTGCCGAGCTCCGGCAAACCGCTTAAAGAAAATGTTTTCTAATTCTGAAAAGGTCTTAACTGAGCCATTTGGCAATTCTACATACCAATCGAAGGCAATCCCTGATAAGCTACTGACGAACTGACGGAAGAGTAAAGCATCACTCCCACCGGCATTGCACCAACTTGCACGAAAATGTGCAACATGCTGCCGGGGGTTTTCTGTGCCATCAAAAGTCTTGAACAGAGGTGGTACGAAGCCTTTTGGGTTTTAGACGACATTAAATTCTTCAGGGTAAGGTCTACCCATCTGAATAGATGCTTCACTCTTGGATTGAGCTAAGGCTTCTCGCACCTGCTGTTCTACCATGTTTTTGATGTCTTTTTCAGGAATCATGCTCTGTACAGAATCCTTCTTTGGTGGCTCATCTCCGTTGACGGATGTGATCTATTTCCCTCCATCTACAACATGGATGATTTCTGGGGGTGTTTCTTTCTGAGGTTGTACCTAACTTTGGAGAGTGGCTAAAGCAGCAGCCATCTCTTCCATCCTCCTTGCCATCTAAGAAATTGTGTTATCCTTCTCTTGAAGTTGTGCTCTCATCACTTCCGGTTCATCTCTTTCCACAGCTACCGGAGCACCTTGCGAAACTGATGATGCTCGTGTTTTAACCATGTTGATCTCAGCATACTCTTCATCCATAAATTCTGATGAATCCACTTCATTTTCTAACATTTCCCCTCTTTCTTTTGCCAACCGGCGGATATCCGTCCTTAACTTTCCTATGGAATCCTCTAGTGGCCTCTTCTACTCGGTCTCGCGGTTGTCGTGTGACGGCTGTTGAACTTCTTTTCCGGGAGTTTCTTTTGTTGCAGTAGCACTTCCTTTAGATTAAAGCCTCCTGACGAGACTTTTCTTCCCAGAATGCTCCGATGGTTTCGGTTCATCTATAATAGGTTGCCACACCATCCTTCTCGCATTATGTGGCCTAGGACCAGATGGTCGGTCGGCTGTGCGTAGGTAGGTGGTCTCCTCCCTAATATGGTGTCCTGATACGATAACAGGCAAACTCCTTTCGTTATCTCGTGCCCTTTTTCTTGGGTTTTACTTAGCAATGACCGGGCTTACTCGCGGTCCATAGCGGGATTTGGCTAGCACCCATCCCATTCTCCTCAGAATCTCAGATACGAGGCATCTCTCTTTATTTGCTAACTTTTCTACTACAGTTTGCAGTCAAGTGAGCGGAGTAGCCCTAGCTCTTTTTCTTTTGCTGTCACTGTAATATGCAGCTCGGGGTAACGCAGCAGTGATCCTCCGGGCATCTTCTTCATCAACTGTAGCAGAGAGAGGGTGGAACCTACTTCCTCCTAACAGTGGTGAATATTCAAGCAGCTCTTCTCTTTCCTCAGGAATTTCCTCTAGAAAAGCAACATCAGCAGCTTTGGCTTTCTCGATCCTGGCAATCTTTCTGCCTCTGTTTCTTTGCTGAGTCCGAGTTAGGGGTGTAAACTTTGAACTGGACCCAATCTCAAAAACAGATGGTATTGAAGCAAAATCCGTACCCTCCACGGTGGCAGGTTCATTATAAACTTGGAGTCCCTTCCCTTTCAATTGGGCGGGAATTGAGGCAGGTGTAGAGACGACTAGACCGGTGGGGGTAGAGATTACAGTCCTCCTACGAGCAGTGGTATCTTTTTTAGCTGGAACCCTTCGCAGGGGAGGAAATTATGGAGTCGATTTTAGGTTGAACTCAAGCACGGGTTTCTCAGTTTCTGGCACTTTGTCCATTAGTGTAAAAAGCGTGACATCGGCGAACTTGATTTCTGTATTGTTAAATCCTTGTCCAAAATGGATGATCTCATTGTCGGACAGCTTATCCTTGTAAACAACGAAGTCTATTCCATTGGTGAAGGAGAAGATTAACTTTGTGGCAGACATTTTCTGCAGGGTAGATTCTTAGTATTAGTTTCAAATTATGCTTCCTTTTGTCACAAAATTTAGGAAGAAAAAGAAAGAGCCCGAACACATTTTCATTTATCTTAATGCATTTGCGATTTAAAAGAGTTTATTTATTAAAGGGTTGTTTATTAGAAGATTTTTTTGTTAGGAACAAAATTTTTAAAGAACAGAGGTTTATAGAAAAAGGAAAGGACCAGGTTCGGAATTGAAAATGGAGAGAAATTCTCGTAAGGCTTCTCAATCTGAAGGACCGCCCCTAAGCTAACACCTATTGGGGGTCCACCCCACCTTTTAAGAGGTAAAAGGATTTCGGAACCTCTCTGTTTAGGGGTGTCTAAACAGTGGCTCCTAAATCCAAAAGGGAGTCGACTATACTTGCTCAAGACAGAAAAGAGCGAGGTATGCCAAGGGAAGAATATTAATTTGGTCCACTAGGGATATGGACTCACTATCGATTTATGAAAGAAAAACCATATGATCAAGATGGAGAGAAGAACTATCCCCAGAAATTGTGCGGCTTATTTTTAGGTTGTAAGTTTAATTTTAAAAAGGGGTCACCTATAAAAGTTTTCGGTGAATTTTAGATTTTAAATTTAATTTAAATATGTATAATTTGGAAAGTAATATTTGATTTTGAAAATAATTTTAAGTTTGAAAATTTTAAGATATGAAATCAAACCGAACTCACATCCTAAATAGTTTATATAAACGAGCACCACATCACAAACCGTGTATCTATCCCGAAGAATAGACACACTGCTTGATGATAGGGCTCGATTAAATAAACTAGAAGATTTGTGACATCCGTTTGGTCTGCGAACTAATTTTATAAGCCGACATGTTCCCCTGCTTAATATAAATGAATTAAGCAGGGTTTATATTACCTTGGTTCTTAAAGTTCCCTATAAGGGCAATCCCCTATAAGTAATTACATCTTAAATAACAGAAATCACTTAAGAAAACTCTCGATAATCATCAGTGATTTTGCTCTCAAGAATTTCAAAGTTTAAGGTTTTCAAAGGATTGAATTTTGGAATTTCAAAAGGGATTAGCTCAAATTTGAAACAGTTATTTTAGGAATCTAATGGAAGAAAAATAGGAGAAGCTGAGGATCCAAGAAGAATCTTGGCAACTTCCCAAACTATCCTATTGTTTGGCTTCAATTTAAGAGTTAATTTAATGTTGTAATCCTACCAATTTAGTTAATTAGGACTTATATTTATATGATATAATCACACAAGTAGCCTTGAAGATGTGAGGGTTTATGTCGTACCGAACGATTACCTCGTAGTCCTAAGACAGGTTACAGCTTAATTTGCATAACATGATTATACAAATTCCTAACAAAAAGTTGAGGATTTATGTTACACTAAGCAAACTACCTCGAAATCCTATGGCTTGGTTATTTAAAACTAAGAAAGGCTTAGCTAATTTAGACACAAGTTTTGCTGATGACGATGGCCGTGCTGCCCACTATGCTCCAAGCTCCTTGTTGTTGCAGAGGTTTAGTTTTAGAAGCTGAAAATCAGGAGATGAGAAAAGTGTTTTGTTTAAAAGTGTCTTAAATTTCAAATGTCTTTAATGTTTTATTAGGGGAATCTTAAAGTTGATTATAACAACACCGGTTTAGATCCTACGGTTCCATCATTCTGGCACCGTTGTTTTTATGTGAATCACTTAGTCCAGATGAATTTGCTAAACTCAATTGAATGAGTTCCACACTTTCATTTAGACCGTGGGAAATCCCGTTAGCAACACGTAGGTTACATCATCCGAGGTATTCCCGATCATCCAATGAGGTGTTTTAATTTAATTGTAATTCTAGTTTTGTTGTTCTATTTGTGATTAAATTTTGAGTTGTTTTATCTTTTGAATGTTGTGGCGGTGAAATTTATCTTGTGTTGATTTTTAATTTAGTTTTGGTTTTCAGTTTTGTGGCTATCCTAAAGGTTGCAGTTTTCATGCAACAATCTTGTTTAACTTGCAAGACAAGTAAGGTGTAGCTCATATAAATAAATTGCAATAAAGTAAATTGCAATAAAATAAAAGCGTACCTTGAGGGTCTTCTCGTCATTCCAAGCTGCACTTAAAACACATGTTAAGGCATTTAAATATTTATAACAAGTACATAGGTAAAGCTAAGGGAATGTTATGGTTGTCTACTAAATTCCTAATCCTATTGCTAGTCATTTCCTATGACGTCTCGTTTCTTGTATTTTATTAAGGATGATTTTCTTCATCAAAGAATAATTAAATTCAATTGTTTTTCTAAAACATCTCATTGTATTGAGGAAGTGCTTAGAACGGGTTCTAAACATCTTTTCAATACTTCTGAGATCATTTCGAGTCTAAATGAATTTTTATTGTAGAGATGAATCAATCATCCAGAAATATTTAGTTAAGTTTTAACTCTTGCTCAGTGAACTTAGGATGTTTGATTATCCTATAAGTAAAGTGACATTTCACTTGATGCTTTACTTAAGAGTTATAATAATGAAAACCTTTAGGGGGCAAATCAGTTTGTTAAAGAATTTAATAATTTAAAATTGGAATTAGTGATTTAAAATGATTTAATTTAGTTATGAAATTTTAATAATTTTAAGTTTGGAATAGTGTTCAAGTTGCTTTATTCTTAAATGTTTCAAACCATTTGAATTGAAAGAGGAGTTTAAAAATTTTAATTTAGACTTTAATGATTTAATTTTAATTTAATTGCAATATTCTAGATTAACTTTTAATTGGTTTGATTTTTTAATTAAGAATTATCTTTTTTTTAATTGATTTTGATGTTTCAAGTTTGCTTTAAATTTGCTTTCAAGTGATTTTTTGAAATTAATTTTCTTTTTAATTCAATTAAATTATCAAGTTATTTAATGTTTTAAGTTTTAATTTAATAAAAATTTAGTTTCTTTTTAATTATTTAATTATTAATTTCAATTGTCACTTTAAATTTAATTAAAAGTTAAGTATTATTAAAGTGATTCATTTAGGGATTTTAATTTAAGTTATTATAGTCTCTCTAAATTATATCCCCATTTTAATAATCCAAATTTTAATTTATTCTTCCAAAATTTAAATTGTTTAATTAATTAAAATTTACTTTAAATATTGTCAAGATGATTAATGGGTTTCTACCCCTTAATCCTCTAGGTTTCAATCTTCTAATGAAAATTTTAAGATCAGATATTTTTACCCTTCCTTTGATTATACCTAAATATTAATTAGGGTTAAAATCCTTTAATTATCTTTATGCCCCTTAACGCTTATTTATTTCATAACTCACTAAATTGAGCTCAAATGAACTTGAAATTTTTATGTCCCTTCACTCACATGTCAATTAAGACATTAGAGGAGAAAATGTGATTTTTCTGAATTTAATTTAATTTATATAATTATTTTTGTGAAAAATAAGGATTTTCAATAAAAATTCAACAACATGACCAAGGTAAGAATTCTGTCCTTAGGAAAATTATGGGATGTTCCTACTGACCAGAAGACCACTTGGACCAATTTTAGTGATTGTTTGAATTATATTTTATTTATTATAATTATTTTGAATTTTGTAGTGTTAATTAATTCTAAAATAAAATAAAGGTTAAAAATTAAGTTTTATATTTTTTATAAATCTCTCTAACCTCAAGAAGTTCAAAGAAATAAATTTTATAATTTTCTCATTTTTATTTGATTTATTAGAATTAATTGAGTGAAAAGGTTGGAAAATCCATTTTTTAATATTAAAAATTGTCTTAAACATTTAAAATTCAATATCTTAACAAGAGACTTGGGAAAAATATTTGGTTTGTTCCTAAGTGATTAGGAAGTGAAATATGAAATTTTTATGATTTTTATTATTTTTGAGATTTTTATTATTTTTTAATTATTTAAAATATTAAAATATGGTGGAAAATGAAGATTTTTAGAAAATTTTAATTTTAATTTTCTTAGACTCCCCTAACATCAGAGAAGCTCCAAAACAATTTTGGTGAATTTTTGAAATGTATTTTTGGAGTTATGAATTTTTAAAGTTTAATTTTGATCGTGTGACTTAATTAATCCATTTAGTGGGGTTAAACATTTCCAATTAATTCCAAATTTTTATGTGGGACTCCTCTGACCCTAAAGATCAGTGGAGAATTATTTTCAAGTGGTTTTGATGTATGGTTAACACAAATTAATTAAAATTCATTATTAAGTATTTAGGCCAATTAGAGTTATTCTTAATGAATTAACTTAAAATATAATTATCCTAAGGTCCTCTGGTCCTAAGAAACCTGTCTAATTTTTCCTAGAATTTTCTAAGTAATATGCTAATTAATGGAATTAAAATACTAAAAATAGTGACATAAACTTGAAAAATACATAACTTACCATAGAGATGGCCTCTGGCCTTAAAAAATTCAGGGAATGTTCCCAAGATCAAAGGCTTCAAAAGCCCTATGGTCTCATGCCATGGTGAATTGCCTATGCAAATAGAGAATTAAAATACTGAAATGAGTAAATAATTAATTAAAAATAAAATACTCATCAAATAAACTCAATTCTTTTTCCACATTATTCTCCTCTGTTCACTGAGCAAGAGGGTAATTTTATTTTATTTTTGTAATTTTTCTACACAAAGATATGGATTTTCTAAGTTATGGGTATTTAATTAAATCAAAAAATCCATATTTATCTACTTATCCACGCGGCGCTGACTCAACCTCGACAGCTTCAAAAGCCCACGCGTCGCCTCCTCATTCGACGCCGCCACCCGACTCAGCATTCTGGGGGCCGCAGTTCACGCACCGCTCTCTGGTCCAACGCATCTCGACTGTCCACTCGATACACACGCGATGGGACGTCGCCTGGTCATCGTCTACGACTGGTGTGAACCCGTGACCATCCACACTAAAACCCTAAGATCTCGCTCATTTCTCAACAGATTTTCGTGTTCTTATGCTCTATGGATTCATCTTGAAGAGACAAACACATCGATACAATTTACATGCTATGAAATTAAGCCAATCAAAATAGAGAATCATTGCAAGCTCAGGAGGAAGGAGAGGTCTATACCTTGGCTCTGAGAAGTGAAGCTTCAATCAGAGAGTTGTGGCACCTTCGATTGCACCCAAGGAGGCTCCAATGAAGTCTCTGGCCCTATCGAATTGTCTAAGTACAACTTCCACCAAGCCCGATATCAAAGCTTGGCTGATAGAGAGAATGGCTGGCCTTGTGAGGTGGCTTCCACTGGGGAACTCCTTCTCTTGGTCCTGTGCAGGTGTGGGTGAGTTTAATTTGATTTTGGTGGAGGTTTAAGAGATGTCCTGGTTTTTTGGGTGGATTTTTGACTGAGAAATTGAGCTATGTCAATGGGGATTGAGGCAAAATGACACTGGGGATCAATTGCTCTAGGTTAGGAGAAGGTCCTGGAGCAATTTTGGTAGAGTTTTGTTAAGGTCTGGTTCATCACCTCGTTTGGCCGAGAAGGTGGTGGGTTTAAATAGGCATAGCTGGAGGGCCTCCCAGGGGGAGTTAGGGCTTGGGATCAGCTGCTCTATGCAAGGGAAGAACAACCATGGAGTCCAATTAAGTTGGGACAGCTCAGCGAGGTGAATTTGAATTTTGAATCCAAATAAAGCTCTCGGCCATGGTGTTTTCCGACGATCGTGGTGGGCTGGCCGGCTGTGCATGGGTCACCTTCATGGTCAATGAGGTCAGGGTTTGAATTTGGTCCAAGCAATGGAGATTGGCCATTGACCCACTTTTAATATGTATGCAATTTATGTTTATAGCAACGTCACCAAAAACTTGATCCCGCTTTAATTATAGATATATGATTTAATGTATAATGTGAATTCTACGTAAGTATACGTATCGTATTAAGTAATACAGGGCTCTAGTCGAGTCCTGGTTATCGATCCCTCATGGAAGTTTTTAACAGATTTGTTATCAGCTAAATTAAAAGGAATTACTTACTAATATAGTAAATGAAAATTAAAAGTAACTATCACGAACTAGAGTAAACTAATGCTTGAAATAAGTTGATTTAAATAATTCAGAAAAAGTATCCTTCTCCTTGTTTTTAGAAAATTAATTGAATGATGAATTTAAATAGAATTTTTAAATTGTATTGTGACAAATAGGAGCATTCCTATTCTTTACCCTTTGGTCTAGTGCAAAGAACATTGACTAATCCTATGTTTGATTACTGAATCTGCGGCTAGGCTGGGAGGATACTGGCTGCCACTTCAGAGCTCTCACGTTCCCCTCACCTGAGGGCTAACATCTACACTTCAGCTCTCAAACAGTAGGACCGAATTGAGTATTTTAGTCTGTCACACTAAAATATCCAATTCTACGTCCGATAATTAATATTTCCCTATTTATTTGCACCCGCCTTCCAAGGCTTTTGACTTCCCTGAATATTGGATGTAATTTTTACTATAGTTGATAATTCAACATATTTTAACTACTCAATTGGTCAGATTGAAAGTAAATTAAGTTTTAAGTAAAAATTATCACAATTTATTTATATTATATTAGGTGCTTCTATTTAATTTCATCAATCCGCATAATTTTCATAAACAAGGAGAAAGACTAAGAAAACTACTCAGAATGCATGGGAATAAAAAAAATCATAGATTTCATTTAAAGTTAACAACAATAAACAAAGATACTTATCTTAATTTCCTCCCAAAGCAGACTCCTTGAAGTTCCTTTAACTTTTACTTCTAGTACTGCAAACTAAATAGCACTCAACTAATGAACTCACTAAACACACTCAAACTCACTAAATTAGACACATACAAATGACACTTAAGACAATAGAAAGAGACACTAAAAAGAGACACTAGATCACTAGAATTCGGCCTCTATTTATAGAGGTAAGTAAAGGTCCAAGGGGTGCTTAAGAACCTCTTCAAAAAGTGTCCAGGTTCAATGTATATGTATTTTGAACTGTCTCGCCGTCGGCGGGAAACAACCTCGCCGTCAGCGGGGCTTCTAGAAGGTCTTCAAACCGCGCGATCTCACTGTCGGTGGGCTCGGGCTCGCTGTCAGTGAGGTAGTTATAATTCCTTCAGAAATTCTCCTCACGATCTCGCCGTCGACCGTCTCAATCTCGCCGTCGGCGACTTAGTTTAATTTGCATGAATTTCCTCCTTTTTGATCCAAATTTGCTCCATTTCATGCTTTTTGCTTCCATCACTTATAAATCTTCATTTGTGCAATAAAATAAAGAGAATATCTTTCTTTAAAGTGCAATTTCATCAAAAATAGATATGAATTTCTTGATGTATTTTTCTGTGATCAAAATCCCCCAAATTTAATTATTACTTGTTCTCAAGTAATTTTAATACTAAATAAAAATAATGATTTCTATAATAGAATTTTCCAACTCAGATAATATGAATTAAATTTAAATAATATTATAATAAAGTTAAATATAAATATTTCTGAGTAATTAAATTAACTTTATAGATAAGATTACTTAGTTATCAGGTCTAAGATTTCTAGCTTTCTATTTATTTCAGGAATGACTATATTAAAAACAGTAAATTACTTAAGATATTTAGATGATAGGAATTTCAAGAAAACACTATTTAGTAAAATACTAATCCATAAATATAAGTTTAGAAATATAATTAAGTTTTACTCTTTAGGTTGATTCCATTGAAGCCAATTTTTGATAAGGCATCTCCTCAAGCTTCTCCTCACTTATATTTTTCTTTTCTTTTGTTTTCTCTTTTTTTTTCTTTTCTTTTCTCTTTTCTTTCTTTTTTAAGTGAGAATTACTATATCTGGATAGCCTGTTAATAATTTTGAACTTCAATTTCTCTTCCTAAGTTTGAAACTTAAAATATTTCTTTGCTTATATATATTTCATAGTCTTTACTTCATTGAGTTTCTATCCTTTCTTTTTCACTTAAATACTTAAGAATTTTCAATTTTTAGAATATAGTTTCCCTTACTTTAAATAATTTACTATATTCTTATTCCTTTTAACCAAATATCTTATTCCATTAATTAATTGAATTACTAGAAATATTTTCTTTAACTTTATATAATAATTAAATAAAGTAATTCATGTTTATTGAATTGAAAATTACTATAGAAAATCATTTAATAATAATTTTTGAAAATAGAAATTGAGAACAATTTTAATAATTAAATTTGTATTTTTACCTTGCCCCAAACATAAATTTTTCTATCTATACTATATAGTGAAAAAGAGAAATTATATAAATAAAATTCATCATACCTTTGAGCTTTAGGTATTTCTTTTCTTTGAAATTTTTGCAGGCTTTTTCATTACTTACGTAACTCGTATCGTTAGTATTCTTCCACATATAATATTTAAAAGAAAGTGCAGGGATGAAATTTTAAAATAAGTATCAAACATAACAAAGAAAACTTAATCTATTACTACACATACATTTAAAACTTGAACAATACATTAAAGAAAGACTAACATCCTATGTATATAAAAATTTGCAACTAATTTAAAACACATAAGAAATCTAATATCACAGCTCAAGCAAACAAACAAACATACCAAGTCTAAAGTCCACAGAAAGTACGGATTAATCACATCCAAAATAATAAAGTTTGCAAAACAACAAATCTAAACAAACCAAACAAACTAAACAATAGCTCTAATCTTCTACATTAAAATCCCAAACTATGTCATCTCCCTGATCTCCATGCTGAGAAGGCTGAGCAGGCTGGTACTGTGAATAACGAGGGCACTCAGGAAAGACAACATCTAAATCACCACTTTTATATCGACGCTCAGCTTCATAGTATGCAATCTCGTACTCTAAATGTCGCTGGAGATATTCACTATCATAATCGTGTCTTCTCTCCAAGCTTCTGATCCTTTGGTCTATATGCTCAAATCTTCTTTCCATATTTTCTCCAAATAACTCAAAACTCTTTCTACTCAGGGTTAATTCATTCATCAGATCTTGAAGGGTAGGAGTGGTATACTGAGGGGGTGGTTCATAACTAGTAGAGGGTATATCTCTACTTGAAGAAGGTACATAATACCTTGTCCCAGATCTCCATCCTTCGTGGGATTCATATTTCTTTATATTAGCCTGAGTAAGGGGTTTCATAGGTTCAATCCACTCTTCATCATCTCTTGCCTCTACCCCAGATAATTGGCAAAGTGCATAGATAAGACCAGGATATCCTAGTCCTCCTCCACTTTCATTTCTACAGATAGTAGCTAATATGTTTTTATATATAATATTTCCCATATTAATACTCTTCGGTTCTGAATACGAAATTCGAATCGTTTCATCTCTCGTTACCTCACTGTGGTGGTAGGTAGGTAACAAAGTAGAACAAATAAAATAATTTCAGGCTTTAGATGTTGCATTTAGCATAGAAAGAGGGAAGTTTACCCGTTCTCGCTGCTTTATCTTCCAGACTCCTTTCCCATCAGTGAGAAAGTCGATCACCACTTCCAGTGGTCCTTCCATAGTTCCAAAAGTTTCAAACTCGCTGGTGTAGGAGTCTCGTACTTCATAATAAGCGTTTATTCTAGCAGCGTTGAAATCTACAAAAAATCCTCTAACCTTAACCGGTGCATCTTCAGCCTGTGTTAAATTTGTATAAAATTCCTTCACCACTTCCACAGCGGCTCTGTTGGTCATGTAGCAGAAGTTTTCCCATCCTCGCTCCTTTATAACTCGTTCCATTTCTCCTCTTGGATTCTTGAAAACTCGATCTTGAATGCATTTTCTTGCTTGAATGTTTTGAAAATATCAAGTTTCTGCTCTTGCATTAATAAATTGGGTTTCGTCATAATCTATTCGTCGATTTTGTCGTGGAGCCATTTCTCAATCTGTGAAATTTGCAAAAATTTTAACTAAACTCCAAAATATTACTAGGAAGGCTTCCTACAACAACTAAAATCCATTTAAATCAATTTCTATGAAATTCTTCCAAGTATTTTCTTCACATTTCAAAATTTTTCAAAATATCCCAATGTAGATGAAATTCATGGTTAAAATCAAAAATTTTTGCATAGGAGTGAAGCTCTTACGAAGGGAAGATGAAATCCAGTGTCAAAAAGTGTTGAAATCGCTTCAAATCCGAGATCTCTCAAGCCCTAGGTTGGTTTTTTCGAAAATTTGAGGAAAGGGATGATGAATAGTGTCGGTTGATCGGTCAAATATAGGTCTTTTTGCTTTCTCGCTGTCAGCGAGATTTTTCTCGCCGTCGGCGAGCTAATTAATTTCTTAAGGCAAAAGTTTCGGGAAAAATCAGCCGTCGGAGAGCTCGGTTTCGCTGTCAGTGGGTTTTCTCGCTGTCGGCTGTTGACCTCATTTTTGATGAGGTCTTCTCTTCTTCTTTTTAGTGCTTAGGATCTAGCCTTAGGCTTTTCCTTTGACTATCTTAGATGACTAGAATTGGGACCCACCTTTTAGAAACTCAAACCACTTCTAAACTCCCTTCAAACTCCACAAACTTTACTATAGACCCCTAATCACCTAGAGGGTTGAAATCAAATGTGGAAGTTTAAAGGATGAGTTCCTATAGGACTCTTTGGCCTTAGGACCGCCACCGGTGGCCTCGGTGCGGTGAAGGGGCCGACTTACACACACACTACACTTATACACTACACTTTCACACACTTCCTAAAACACACCCATACCCAACTTGACCTCCCGACTCATGTAGGTGATTCACATGGATGGTCCTTAACCCCTAAGCCCTCGCTAGCAGGGTTAGGAACAACATAGTGAATGCCTCAAATGAGTCCCTTCATGGCTCATATGGGCTTGATATGGCTTCATGGCTCAACCAAAATGATTTCATTCCACTTACATCCACCCAATCTTCAATTTCCCAAATTTTCAATTTTGACCCCGGGACCCTACACTCGCTAACTTACCAAAAACTCTTCGAAATTACCCAAATTTTTGCAAAATTTCCAAATTACCCAAAATCCTCCAAAATCATTCCCAAACATTTCCACATCACCCAAATTGATCATCCATACCCAAAAAATACCAAAAATTCCAAAAATACCTCCCAATACCCTCCAAATACCCAAAATACCCCTCTTGGCCAAAAAATCCAAAAATTCAGAAAATTCCCAGAAAATTCCAGAAAATCCCAAATATTCCCAATTTCATTTTGTCCAACTACACCATGGGCCAATTTTGTCAATTTACCCTACTTTTGTCAAAACCCCCAATTTGACCCATTTTAACCCTAAGTGAACCCAATGTCAAACCAAACCTACCCAATTGACCCAAATTCTGGTCCAATTCAGTTCTAAACTTCAATTCAACATTCCCAATACCAATCTAGACCAAATCCAAGTTCAATTTGATTGACATTTGGATCCAATTTCACTTTTGGCCTTAAAGCCCAATTTGGACCCATGACCCAAACTTAACCCAAATTCACCCAATTCAACTCCAATTAACCCCAAATCTTTTCTAAATATTCCTTAACATTCCCACAAACAAAACACTAACATGATTTGCCCAAAATTTAGACCCAAACCCCACTCAAATTCAACCCAAAGCTAAAAGGCCCATTTTTGACCTAAACCCAAACCTAACCCAAATGAGCCCAAACCCCAAAATCAAAGCCCAACCAAAGTCAAAACCTCTTTGAAACACTCCCATAAATATTTATCAACATTAATTTTACATCAATTTCAACCCTAGCCCAACATTGGCCCAAGTTAGCCCAATTTGACCTACATAGGCCCACTTACCAAATAAATCCAAATTCAAACCAATTCAACCCCAAATCACACCAAATTAACTCCAAGCCCTTCATAGAACATCCCTAAACCAATTATAACACTTATTTGACAAGGTCCTTCACAAAATCTTCACCCAAATGCCCATCCTAAAATCAAAAAGCCCATTCCCCTTAAACTTTCCTAAAAAGCCCACTTCCTTCAAATTCAAAAGCCCAAATTCATCTAAAGCCCACATGGCACTTCCCCTCATCATCCATTTAATCAAAATTGCCCCTAAGTTTCAAAGTCATCAATTAAACAATTCCAAATCAAGCCCCATACAAATTCCCATCAAAATATCAAAATTTTCGTAAATCCCTTTTTATAAAATTGACCCAAGCTTTTCCCAAGCCAAATGGAGCCAAGGATGAGCCATTCACAAGCCATATGGAGCCATGAAAGTTTGGCATGTGACCATGCCATTAATGGTAAAAGGAGGGGCTCCTTTCCTAATCTTTCATTAAGTTTTTTAACCTTATCCATGACACACTCTAAACCATGTTTAGCCACCTCATCATGGATAGAGACCACACCATTCTCTCTTGGTCGACCCAATCGATCCTCTCGGCCCAAAATCAGGCCATGGGGAGGTGCACCCAACCCAAACCAATGGGTTGACCAAATTGAAGCCAAAATGACCCCTTCTCCATTCCATTTTAATTCAAAGCCTTTACACATGTCAAACTCCATTGACTTCACCAACTTCAAGCCCTGGACTCCCCGACCCCGAAGGTGACCCATGCTCGCCGGCCGGCCGCCTCGATCGCCGGAAAACACCATGGCCGAGACCTTAGGAGGAGCCAAACTTTGGAATTCCACCTTGCCGAGCCGCCCCATGCCCAATGGCCACCATGGCTGTTCTTCTCATGACCGAGCAAGCTCGATCCCAACCCTCGGCCATCCCGGGAGGCTCTCCAGCCACCTCTATTTAAACCCGACCCCCTCACGGCCATGAGAGGAGAGTTGCAAAACCTTGCCGAAACTCGCCAAAATTGTTTCAAACCCTTCTCCACCCTTAGAGCAGCTTGATCCCCGGTGTCAATTTGCCCTAATCCCCACCGATAAAACCCAATTTCTCAACCGAAATTCCACCCAAAACCAGGACACTTCTCCACAGTGAGCCAATCCCCAAATTGATTGGTTCTACACCTTCACCAGACCAAGGGAAGGTGTCCACCAGCAAAAGCCCCATCTCCAAGCTTCCCAGTTGCTCCAGCCTCCAAGCTTTGTGATCGGCTGTGGTCGAAATCCAACCTAGACAATTCACTGGACCGGGAGACTTCATCCGGAGCTTGCTAGGATCCAATCGAAGGTGCAACAACTCTCGGATCGAAGCCACACTTCTCCGAGCAAAGGTATGAGCTAATTCTTCATCCCGAGCTTCGGAGATTCTCCATTTCAAATGCTTTAATTTCAATGCATGATAACCGTATAGATGTGTTCGTCTCTTCAAGACGAATCCATAGAGCATAAGAACATGAAAATCCATTGAGTATCGAGTGAGATATTAGGGATTTAGTGTGGACGGCTCTCGGGTGAGGACACTTGGGGACGATGAACGGATGCCGTCCATTTAATACACGTGCGGACAGACGACCAGGATCTCGTCGGATCAGAAGAAGGAACAATACAGCGGGCCCCGGGAGCGCTGAGTCAGATGGCGGCATCGAATGGGAGCGCGCCACGCGGCGTTTCGGAGCTGCCGAGGTTGACGCGGCGCCGCGTGGATAAATAGAAAATTAGGGATTTTTTTTGATTTATTTAATTCCCTAAACTTCAAAAATTCATAACTTTGTGTAGAAAAATCAGAAAAATAAAATAAAAATACCCTCTTGCTCAGTGAATAGAGGAGGATAATGTGGAAAAGAAATCTTTTAATTTCATTAAGTATTTTATTTTTTATAATTTATTTACTCTCTGCATACATTTAATTCTCCATGCATGTATACAATTCACCATGGCATGAGACCATAGGGCTTTTGAAGCCTCTGAATTTGGGAACATTCCCTGAATTTTCCAAAGTCAGTGGCCATCCCTATGAAGAGTTATTGATTTTTCAAATTCATGTTACTGTTTTGAGTATTTTAATTCCAATAAAAAGCATGTTGTGAAATAAATTCTAAGAAAATTTGATGATGTTCCTTATGACCAGAGAACCCTAGGAAAAATAGGTTTTGAGTTAGTTCATTTAAAACAACCCTAATCGGCTTAAACACTCAAAATAGGTCTCTAATTAATTAGAGCTAACCATACATTAAATTGACTTCAAATCAATTCTCCATTGACCTTTAGGATCACAGGAACCTACCATAAAAATTTGAGGTCAATTGGACTTGGTTAGCCCCACTAATTGGGTTGATTAAGCTACTTAGTCATTTTAAACTTTAAAAATTCATAACTTTCAAAATACCTTCCAAAAATTCACCAAATTGGTTTTGGAGCCTCTCTGATATTAGGGGAATCTAAGAAAATTAAAATTTCAATTTTCTAAAAAAGTTGATTTTTAATATTATTTTAATATTTTTAATAATTTAAAAATAATAAAAATCCCAAAAATAATAAAATTCACCAAAATGTCACATTTTGAATTTTAATCACTTAGGAATAAACCCCATATTTTTCTTAGGTCTATTTAGTGAGATATTGAATTTTAAAGCTCTAGGGTAATTTTAAAATTAAAAAAATGTATTTTCTAGCATTTTCACTAAAATAATTATAATAAATCATAGAAAAATCAGAAAATTGTAAAATTTGCTTCTCTGATTTCCTTGATATCAGAGAGATTTTTGAAAAATATAAAATTCATTTTTCAACATTTATTTTATTTTTACATTAATTAACACTCCAAAACTTAAAATAATTATAATAAAAATAATATAATTCAAAAAATCATCAAAATTGGTCCAAGTGGTCCTCTGGTCATTAGGAATGTCCCCTAATTTTCTTAAGGACAGAAACTTTCCCTTGGTCATGTTATTAAATTTTCCTTGAAAATCTCTATTTTCTACCAAAAATAATTATATAAATAAATTAAATACAGAAAAATCACATTTTCTCCTCTCATATCTTTATTGACATATGAGTGAAGTCACATGAAAATTTCAAGTTCATTTGAGTTCAATTTAGTGAGTTATGAAATTATTAAGCTTAAAGGGTAAAAATGGTAATTAAAAATCTTAATCCTTAATTAAAACTTTAGGTTTAATAAAAATTAACAAGTAAAATCTTTGATCCTAATTTGATTTGGATGATTGAAATTTAAATAATTAAAGGGTAGAAACCCATTAAGCAATTTAAAATAATTAAACTTTAATTAAATAATTGATTAAATTTGGAAGAATAATAAAATTGGAATTATTAAAATAGGGATATTATTAGGAAGAGATTTGTTCTTTAATTTAAAAATCCCTAAATTAATCATTTCATTAATATTTAATTCTTAATTAAAATGATAACTCAAATTCAAAACATTAAAAGACTTAATCATTAAACTAAAATTAAATTATTAAACTCTTTTAAAAATTTCAATTAAAATTAAAAAATTAAATTAAATTAAAAATTAAATTAAATTAAGTAAATTAAATTGGATTAAGTTAAATTAAATTAAATTAAAATTAAAAGTTGAATTAAATTAAATTAAATTAAATTAAATTAAATAAACAAATTAAATTAAATTAAATGAATTAAATTAAATTAAATTAAATAAATAAAACCAAATTAAATTAAGTTAAACCAAATTAAAAATTAAATTAAATTAAATTAAATTAAATCAAATTAAGTTAAATTAAATTAAATCAAATTAAATTAAAACTAAATCAAATCAAATTAATTTAATATAACATCAAATCAAACTAAATTGAGTTAAATTGAATTAAATTAAATTAAAACTCAATTAAATTAAATTAAATTAAATTAAGTTGAATTAAATATAACATCACCAAAGTCATAAAGAATTCAAAATAAATCTAAAATAATTTGAACACTATTCCAAATTTAAACCCATTAATGGAAATTAAACTAAATCACAAATCATTTGAACACCAATTTACTCTCAAAAGCTTTAGTTATCATAACTCCTAAACGAACATTAAATGAAATGTTACTTCATTTATAGGATATTCAAATGTCCTAGTTCACTCGAGCAAGTTAACAAAACTTGAATCCCTGGACGATTAATTCATTTATATAATTAAACCCATTTGGACTTAAAACAATCCTAGAAATATTGAAAAGATGTTTAAGATTATTCTTAAGCACTTCCTCAATATGATAGGACATTTATAAGAACAATTAGACTTAATTGTTCTTTGATGAAGAAAATCGTCCTCAAACAAAAATACAAAGACCTAGACGTCATAGGAAATGACTAGCTATAGGATTAGGAATTTGGTAGAAAACCATAACCCTTCCCTTAGCTTTACCTAGGAACTTGTTTAAGTATTCTAATTGTGTTTTAAGTGCAGCTTGGGATGACGGGAAGACCCTCCGAGTACGCTTTTACTTTCTTGCAATTTACTTTCCTGCAATTTACTTTCTTGCAATTTATTTAATCGCATTGCACTTACTTTTTCTTGCATGATAAACAACTCGTTGCATGAAAACCCACACCTTTAGGATAGTCCCTAAAACTGAAACCAAAACTAAGTTAAAAGTCATTGCAAGATAAAATTCACCGCCACAACATTTCAAAATATAAAACAACTCAAAATTTAATCACAAACGTAACACAAAACTACAATTACAATTAAATTAAAACGTCCCGTTGGATGATCGGGAATACCTCGGATGATGTAACCTACGTGTTGCTAACGGGATTTCCCATGGTCTAAATGAAAGTGTGGAACTCATTCAGTTGAGTTTAGCAAATTCATCTGGACTAAGTGAATCCGATAAAAATAATGATGCCGGAAGGATGGAACAGTGGGATCTTAACCGGTGTCGTTATAATCAACTTTAAGATTTGTTTTAATCAAAACGTTAAAAAAAAAACATTTGGAAATTAAGATTTTCTCTAAACCAAAACACTTTTCTCATCCCCTGATTTATGACTTCTAAAACTAAACCTCTGCAACAACAAGGAGCTCGGAGCATGGTGGGCAGCACGGCCATCGTCGTCGCAGAAAACTTGAATCTACATCAGCAAAACTTTCCTAGAATTAAATAACAAAACCATAGGACTTCGGGGTAGTTTGCCTAGTGCAACATAAAACCTCAACTCTTCGTTAGGCACTTGCATTGCAAATTAAGCCCTAACCGGTCTTAGGATTCCGAGGTAGTCGTCCGGTACGACAATAAACCCTCACATCTTCGAGGCTATTTGTTTGATTTTATCATACAAATATAAGCCCTAATTAATTAAAATTGGCAAGATCAAAACATTTAAATAAACATTAGGACTTTCCTAAATCCAAGCCAAACAATAGGATAGTCGGGAGATTACCGAAGTTCGCTTCGAATCTGTAATTTCTCCTACTTTTCTTCCTTTGAATTCTCAAAATAAAATGTTCCAAATTTGATCCATTCCCTATCGAAATTCCAAAATTCAATCCCTCGAAAACTTAAACTTTGAAATTCTTGAGAGCAGAATTATCGATTATTATCGAGAGTTTTCTTAGGTGATTCTCGTCACTTAAGATGTAATTAACTATAAGGGCTTGCCCTTATAGGGAATTTTAAAGAACCCGAGTAATATAAACCCCGTTTAATGCTTTCATATTAAGCGGGGAATTTGTCGGCTTATCAAATTGGTTCGCGGACCAAACGGATGTCACAAATCTTCTAGTTTATTTAATCGAGCCCCACCATCAAGCGATGTGTCTATCCTTAGGGATAGATACACGGTTTGTGGTACGGTGCTCGTTTATATAAACTATTTGGGATGTGAGATCGGTTTGATTTCATATCTTAAAATCTTCAAATCTAAAAATTATTTTTAAAATCAAATACTACTTTTCAAATTATTTATTTAAATTAAATTAAAAATTCGCCGACAACTTCTGTTAGGCGACCCCTTTTCAAAATAAAACACACAACCTCAAAAATAAGCCGTACATCGGCGAGCTCCCAAAAATTTTAAATTTTTGAAATTCGTCAATCATTTTCAACCTCGAATTGCCCTTAATCAATCTTCCGATCACTTAATTTAATAATAATATGAAGATTAGATACTTATACTCACAAAAAGTCACACAACACAAACAATATAACTTTATATATGAAATCCATGAGACTTATAAATTTCACACTAATAACTTCACACATACTAAACTTAAATGTTCAAATCTAAAATACTCAGCATCGCAATCCACACCACAACACTCTAAATGCTGAGACATAACAATTACATAAAATCTCATCAAATCTGAGATGATCAAATCAAACTTCGACTCATAATAAAACCTAACTCCAAAACACACACATATATATACAAATATAACAAAAACATAGAAATCTTTCCTACTCTTCAGTGTCTAAACTAACATCTTCTCTGATATTTCCGATGCGACGCAGGTGCACAAATAAATTGTAGAAAGGCCTGAAAGGGAATTCTGCAGTAGATTATTCATTAATCCATCCTTTCTGTCTTAGTAGATGAATAAAACTGGCCTCCAGATTTCCAGTATGATCAAAGTGCTCCTTCATTCTCCAATTAATATGATCAAACATATCAGAGATATTTTCAATGGAATTCATCACATTTTGCAATTCTTTTTCCAATCCTTTAATCTTCTTTAGAATGAAATTAGTCTTATCAGTAAAGGGCCTTGCTAAAGGATTGTTCTGTGATGCTATGTCAGAAACAACAGTAATCTCATCATTATTATCCAAAGTTGGAAACATATCAGTAGGATCCAGGGGTTTCCATGGTAAAAGTACTTTTCCCAAGCCTCATAAGAAACTTGGTACTGACTGCATAAAGCAAATATAGTAGATGGGTGTCCAAGTCCATGCACCGACCCATGCACAATTAATCCCAATGCGGACTTTACTATTATTGATCCAACATCGATAGGTAATCCAATTTGAATACAATAGTTTAAAATAGCGCATTCCTTTGAAACTTTATTTACTCTCATGGTAGGTAATAATTTTGATGATATAAAGAAATGCCAGTGCTTTGAGATAGGGTTAAGAAGTGATGCAGAAAAACTGACATACCCATCTTCTCATAACTCCCAATCATCTGGTTCGTCGGTTAGGTATATATAGATCTCGTTCATATTGTATCTTGAAGGCACAAAGTTGGAATAATGACAAACAGAGGTATTTTCTATAGAAAACAATTCATTTACCCTTGCAGGAGTAAATGTTACCCATCTTCCTCTGACGTAAACATTTCCATTTTTGATCGCATGTAAATTAGAGTAAAACTCTTTAACTACTGGTATAACTACAGCGGATGTCGTATAACAAAATACCTCCCAATGCCGCTGTGCGATCATTTCTTCGATTTTTGTAGTAGAATTCTCTACTCCTCTATTGACGAATCCTCTTTCTCTAATAAGTCTTTTCTTCATCAAGCCTTTGTTGAAGATTCGCTGTGCCTCCGAACTGACGAATTTTCTCCGATTGAAAACTTCAGTTTTTATGGTTTCTAAGAATTTGGAGGCCATTTCGGATCAAAAGGATTGGTCTCTAGTCGTTCCTAAGGAAGAAAATGGTGTAAAATCGGATTTGGAATAATTTCTTACGAAGGAATGGCTTAGATCCGTCCAAAATCGCATGAAAAATCTTTAAGAAACCAAATTTTCAACTGCCTCGCCGTCGGCGGGAAGTTCCTCGCCGTCGGTGACTTAGTTATAAAACTGAATGAAGTAATTGTCCACGATCTCGTTGTCAGCGGGCTCGAGCTCGCTGTCGGCGAGATTCGTAAAAATCGGCCATTTTCGCTCTGGTCCGAATATTTTCTGATCTCATCCAATAGGTTCAATTTTGTGATGATTCTAAAAAAAATTGAGTAGTAAGATTTGTTTTAATAATATAGACTCACTAATATATAGATATTTAAAAATAAAAGACTACTATGGGTTGCCTCCCATAAAGCGCTTGGTTTAACGTCGTCAGCCCGATCTAATTTAGTTTAGTGTTCAGGTTGACTAAGCATTAAAACCTCTTTAAAATTTGGTCGTCTACCTTCGAAATATGGTTTTAATCTATGTCCGTTTACTTTAAATCTATGTCCTGTTTTTGGATCTTCAATTTCTATAGTTCCATATGAAAATATTTGAGTTATGGTGAAAGGTCCTAACCATCGAGATTTCAATTTCCCAGGAAATAATTTCAATCTAGTATTATAAAGCAAAACTTCTTGTCCTGGTTCAAAATTTCTTTGATTAATCTTCCGATCATGCCATAATTTCATTCTTTCTTTATAAATCCTATCATTATCATATGATTCGTTTCTTAGTTCTTCCAATTCATTTAATTGCAACAATCTCTTCTCACCAGCTTCTTTCATATTATAATTAAATTCTTTAATCGCCCAATATGCTTTATGTTCTAATTCAATGGGTAAGTGACAAGTTTTTCCATATATAAGTCTGTAAGGAGTCATTCCAATCGGAGTTTTATAAGCGTCCTGTATGCCCATCATGCGAGTATCTAGTCTTATAGACCGACCTAATCTATTAGGGTTTACGATTTTTCTAATATACGCTTAATCTCTCGATTAGAAACTTCAACTAATCCACTTGTTTGTGGATGATAAGCAATTGATATCTTATGCATAATATTATATTTTTCTACTAGTTTGTGAATATATTTATTTCTAAAATGAGTTCCTCCGTCAGTGATAATCACTCTCGGCATTCCAAATCTAGTAAAAATATTTTTCATTAAAAATTTTGAAACACTTTTAGCGTCACACCTAGGTAAAGCTTGTTCTTCAATCCATTTGGAAACATAATCAACAACTACTAATATATATGAGTTTCCAAATGACGGAATAGAAGGTCCAATGAAATCTAATCCCCAAACATCAAAAATTTCAACTTCTAATATAAAATTCAGAAGCATTTCATTTTTTCTTGATATGTTACCTACTCTTTGGCATTTATCGCAGGTTTTTATATATCTATATACATCTCCAAATAGAGTACGCCAATAGAATCTAGATTGTAGAATTTTATATGCAGTTTTATCTGTCACAAAATGTCCTCCAAAATCAGAGTCATGACATTTTTGAATAATTGGTTCAGTTTCTTCGTAAGGCACGCATCTTCTAATAATTAGATCCTTACATTGCTTATATAAGTATGGTTCATCCCAAAAGTATGATTTAGTATCGTGAATGAATTTTTTCTGTTGTTGCAAAGTTAACATAGGTGGTAAAATGTCACTTACAATATAATTTACTATATCAACATACCAAGGTATTTTCAACTCATTAATATTATAAAGTTGTTCATCAGGAAAACTGTCTAAAATTTCATTATCAATATTAGATAATTCATGATTTTCTAATCTTGATAAATGATCAGCAATTTGATTATCAGTTCCTTTTTGTTAATTATCTCAAAATCAAATTCTTGCATTAATAATATCCATCTAATTAATCTTGGTTTAGAATCTTTCTTTTGTATTAAATATTTTATAGCAGAATGATCAGTATGCACAATACTGTTGACCTCATTTTTGATGAGGTCTTCTCTTCTTCTTTTTAGTACTTAGGATCTAGCCTTAGGTTTTTCCTTTGACTATCTTAGAGGACTAGAATTGGGACCCACCACTTAGAAACTCAAACCACTTCTTAACTCCCCGCAAACTCCACAAACTTGATTGTAGACCCCTAATCACCTAGAGGGTTGAAAATAAAATGTGGAAGTTTAAAGGATGGGTTCCTATAGGACTCTTTGGCCTTAGGACTGCCCTGGGCGGCCTGGTCTGGTGAAGGGCTGACTTACACACACACACTACACCTATACACTACACTTTCACACACCTCCTAAAACCACACCGATACCCAACTTGACCTCCTGATTCATGTAGGTGATTCACATGAATGGTCCTTAACCCCTAAGCCCTTGGCTAAGAGGGTTAGGAACAACATAGTGGATGCCTCAAATGAGTCCCTTCATGGCTCATGTGGGCTTGATATGGCTTCATGGCTCAACCAAAATAATTTCATTCCACTTACATTCACCCAATCTTCAATTTTCCAAATTTTCAATTTTTCAATTTTCAATTTCCAAATTTTCAATTTTCCAAATTTTCAATTTTCCAAATTTTCAATTTTCCAAATTTTCAATTTCTGACCCAAGACCTACACCCGCTAACCTACCCGAAATCTTGAAATCCTCCAAATTTTCCAAATCACCCAAAATTCCTCAAAATTAACATTGAAACATTTCCTCACCAATCAAATTGATCATCCATAGCTAAAAATACCAAAAATTCCAAAAATACCTCTCAATACCCTCCAAATACCCAAAATACCCCTCTTGACCCAAAAATCCAAAAATTCAGAAAATTCCCAGAAAATTCCAGAAAATCCCAAGTATTCCCAATTTCATTTTGTTCAACTATATCATGGGTCAATTTTGTCAATTTACCCCACTTTTGTCAAAACCCCCAATTTGACCTATTTTAACCCTAAGTGAACCCAATGTCAAACCAAACCTACCCAATTGACCCAAATTCTGGTCCAATTCAATTTTAAACTTCAATTCAACATTCCCAACACCAATCTAGACCAAACCCAAGTCCAATTTGATTGACATTTGGATCCAATTTCACTTTTGGCCTTAAAGCCCAATTTGGACCCATGACCCAAACCTAACCCAAACTCACCCAATTCAACTCCAATTAACCCCAAATCTTTTCCAAACCTCCCTTAACATCCCTACAAACAAAACCTTAACATGATTTGCCCAAAATTTAGACCTAAACCCCACTCAAATTCAACCCAAAATCAAAAAGGCCCAATTTTGACCTAAACCCAAACCTAACCCAAATAAGCCCAAACCCCAAAATCAAAGCCCAACCAAAGCCAAAACCTCTTTGAAACACTCCCATAAACATTTCCCAACATTTATTTTACATCAATTTCAACCCTAGCCCAACATTGGCCCAAGTTAGCCCAATTTGACCTACATTGGCCCATTTACCAAAGAGGCCCAAATCCAACCCAATTCAAACCCAAATCATTCCAAACTCATTTCAAATCACTCATGAAATATCCCTAAACAAAACCCAACAATTATTTGGCCCAATCCTTCACAAAATTCCCATCCATAAATTTATTTTTAAACCAAAAGCCCACTTTCTTAAACCTTCCTAAAAGCCCAAATTTCATGCTAAAGCCCATATGACAAATTCTTCTCATCATACCCTTAATTAAAATCATCCTTAAGTTCAAATCAACCATCAAATGATTCCAAATCAAGCCATGTGCCAAATCCCATCAAATCACTCCTAAATTACCAAAATTCCTAAAAACCTCTTTCATGAAAGTTGACTTAGCTTTTTCCAAGCCAAAGGTGAGCCATGAAGCCATGCATGAGCCACATGGGAGCCATGAGAGCCATGGAATCTACTTTCCACCTCACCATACGCAAGATGGCAAGAGGAGGAGGCCCTTTCCATATTCTCTTAAGAGTGATTAACCACTCCCATGTCTCCCCTAACTCTTGCTTAAGCTTAATTGTACTTGGATTGTGACTTGACCCCACTAATCAAGCTGATCCAAGTGACTTTCCCTTCAGCCCAAATTGGCCTTGGAGGATGGACCTAACCCAAAACCAAGGGTTGACCCATTTAGACCCAAAATTAGCCCTTTCCCATTCCACTTTGATTCAAACCCTTTACACATGTCCATGGCCAATTGACTGCACAAACCTCCACCCGACCCACTCGGACCCGAGGGTGACCCATGCCCGCCGGCCAGCCGCCCGGGTCACCGGAAAACACCATGGCCGAGACCTCGGGAGGAGCCAAACTTTGGAATTCCACCTCGTCGAGCCGCCCCATGCCCAATGGCCACCATGGTCGTTCTTCCCATGCCCGGAGCAACTGATCCCAACCCTTGGCCATCCCTGTGAGGCTCTCCAGCCACCGCTATTTAAACCCGACCCCCTCACGGCCATGGAAGAGAGTTGCACAAACCTTGCCAAAACTCTGCCAAAATTGTTCCAAACCCTACTCCATACTTAGAGCAGTTGATCCCCAGTGTCAATTTGCCCTAATCCCCACCAACAGAACCCAATTTCTCAACTGAAATTTCACCCAAAACCAGGACACTTTGCCACAGTGAGCCAATCCTTAAATTGACTGGTCCTACACCTTCACTGGACCAAGAGGAGAAGTTTCCCACTGAAAGCCCCATCTCCAGGCCACCCGGCTTGTTCCAGTCTCCAAGCTTTGTGATCGGCTGTGGTCACTTTCATAGCTAGGTAATTCACTAGACCAGGAGACTTCATCTGGAGCTTGTTGGGATCCAATCGAAGGTGACACAACCCTCAGATTGAAGCCACACTTCTCTGAGCAAAGGTATGAGCTAATTCTTCATCCCAAGCTTCTGGAGATTCTCCATTTCAAATGCTTTAATCTCAATGCATGATCACCGTATAGATGTGTTCGTCTCTTCAAGACGAATCCATAGAGCACAAGAGCACAAAAATCCGTTAAGTATTGAGTGAGATATTAGGGATTTAGTGTGGACGGCTCTCGGGTGAGGACGCTTGAGGACGATGAACGGATGCCGTTCATTTAATACACGCGCGGACGGACGACCAGGATCGCGCCGGATGAGGAGACGGAACGACACAGCGGGCCCCCGGAGCGCTGAGTCGGATGGCGGCGTCGAATCAGAGAGCGCCACGCGGCGTTTCGGAGCTGCCGAGGTTGACGCGGCGCCGCGTGGATAAATACAAAATTAGGGTATTTTCTTATTTATTTAATTCCCTAAACTTCAAAAATCCATAACTCTGTGTAGAAAAATTAGAAAAATAAAATAAAAATACCTTCTTGCTCAGTGAATAGAGGAGAATAATGTGGAAAAGAAATCATTTAATTTCATCAAGTATTTTATTTTTAATGATTTATTTCCCCTCTGCATTGTTTTAATTCTCCATGCATATAGGAAATTCACCATGGCATGAGACCATAGGGCTTTTGAAGCCTCCGAATTTAGAACATTCCCCGAATTTTCCAAAGTCAGAGGCCATCCCTATGAGAAGTTATTGATTTTTCAAATTCATGTTACTGTTTTGAGTATTTTAAATCCAATAATTAGCATGTTGTGAAATAAATTCTAGGAAAATTTTGTGATGTTTATTATGACCAGAGGACCCTAGGAAAAATAGGTCTTGAATTAATTCATTTAAAATAACCCTAATTGGCTTAAACACCCAAAATAGGTCCATAATTAATTAGAGCTAATCATACATCAAATTGACTTGAAATCAATTCTCCACTGACCTTTAGGATCAGAGGAACCCACCATAAAAATTTGAAGTCAATTGACTTCGTTAGCCCTACTAAATGGGTTGATTAAGCCATTTAGTCAATTTGAACTTTAAAAATTCATAACTTTCAAAATACTTTTAAAAAATTCACCAAATTGATTTTGGAGCCTCTCTGATATCAGGGAAATTTAAGAAAATTAAAATTTCAATTTTCTAAAAAAGTTGATTTTTTGGTATTATTTTAATATTTTAATAATTAAAAAATAATAAAAATCACAAAAATAATAAAATTCACCAAAATGTCACATTTTGAATTTTTATCACTTAGGAACCAACCCCATATTTTTCTTAGGTCTATTTAATGAGATATTAAATTTTAAAGCCCTAAGTAATTTTAAAATTAAAAAAATATTTTTTAGCATTTCCACTAAAATAATTCTAATAAATCAAAGAAAAATCAGAAAATTGTAAAAATTGATTCTATGATTTCCTTGATATCAGAGAGATTTTTGAAAAATATAAAATTCATTTTTCAAACTTTATTTTATTTTTAAATTAATTAATACTCCAAAACTCAAAATAATTATAATAAAAATAATATAATTCAAAAAATCACCAAAATTGGTCCAAGTAGTCCTCTCGTCATTAGAAATGTCCCATAATTTTCTTAAGGACAGAAACTTTCCCTTGGTCATATTATTAAATTTTCCTTGGAAATCTCTATTTTCCACCAAAAATAATTACATAAATAAATTAAATACAGAAAAATCACATTTTCTCCTCTCATGTCTTTATTGACATATGAGTGAAGTCACATAAAAATTTTAAGTTCATTTAAGCTCAATTTAGTGAGTTATGAAATTATTAAGCTTGAAGGGCAAAATGGTAATTAAAATTTTAACCCTTAATTAAAACTTTAGGTTTAATAAAATTAAAAAAGTAAAATATTTGATCTTAATCTGATTTGGATGATTGAAATTTAAATAATTAAAGGGTAGAAATCTACTAAACAATTTAAAAATAATTAAAATAAACCTTAATCAAATAATTAATTAAATTTGGAAGAATAATAAAATTGGAATTATTAAAATAGGGATATTATTAGGAAGAGATTTGTTCTTTAATTTAAGAATCCCTAAATTAATCACCTCAATAATATTCAATCCCCAATTAAAATGATATTTCAAATTTAAGTTTTAAAATGTTAAAGGACTTAATCATTAAAATTAAATTAAAGTTAAATTATTAAACTCTTTTTAAATTTTCAATTAAATTAAAATTAAAAATAAATTAAAATTAAATTATATTAAATCAAACAAATTAAATTAATTTAAATTAAATTAAATCAAATAAATTAAATTAAATTAAATTGAACAAATTAAATTAAATTGAATTAAATTTAATTAAAATTAAATTAAATTAATTAAATAAAATTAAATTAAAAGAATAATTAAATCATATTAAATTAAATTAAATTAAATTAAATTAAATCATATTAAATTAAATTAAATTAATTTAAATTAAATTAAATTAAAACAAAAAAAATAAATAAAATTAAGTTAAAATTAAAATAAATTTAAATTAAATAAATTAAATTAAAATTAAAACTAAACTAAATTAAATTAAATTAAAGTTAAATTAAATTGAATTAAAAAAATAACATCACCTAAGACATGAAGAAATTAAATATAAAACAACTTGAACACTATTCCAAATTTAAATCCGATAACTTAAATTAAATTAAATCACAAACCATTTGAACACCAATTTGCCCTCGAAAACTTTTATTGTCATAACTCCTAAATAGAACGTTAAATGAGATGTTACTTCACCTATAGGATATTCAAATGTCTTAGTTCACTGAGCAAGATAACAAAACTTGAATTCCCGGACGATTAATTCATTTGTATGATTAAATCCATTTGGACTTAAAACAATCCTATTAATATTGAAAAGATGTTTAAGATTCTTCTTAAGCACTTCCTCAATATGATAGGATACTTACAAGAACAATTGAACTTAATTATTCTTTGATGAAGAAAATCGTCCTCAAGCCAAAACACAAGAACCTAGACGTCATAGGAAATGACTAGCTATAGGATTAGGAATTTGGTAGAAAACCATAACCCTTCCCTTAGCTTTACCTAGGAACTTTCTTAAATATTCTAAATTTTGTTTAAGTGTAGCCTGGGATGAAGGGAAGACCCTCCAGGTACGCTTTTATTTTATTACAATTTACTTTCTTGCAATTTACCTTATTGCAATTTATTTAATTGCAAATGCACTTACTTTTCTTGCATGATAAACAAACTGTTGCATGAAAACCCACACCTCTAGGATAGTCCCTAAAACTGAAACCAAAACTAAATTAAAAGTCATTACAAGATAAAATTCACCGCCACAACATTTCAAAATATAAAATAACTCAAAATTTAATCACAAACAGAACACAAAACTACAATTATAACTAAATTAAAACGTCTTGTTGGATGATCGGGAATACCTCGGATGATGTAACCTACGTGTTGCTAACCGGATTTCCCACGGTCTAAATGAAAGTGTGGAACTCATTCAGTTGAGTTTAGCAAATTCATCTGGACTAAGTGAATCCGATAAAAATAACGATGCCAGAAGGATGGAACCGTGGGATCTTAATCGGTGTTGTTATAATCAACTTTAAGATTTGTTTTAAATAAAACATAAAAAACACTTGGAAATTAAGATTTTCTCTAAACCAAAACACTTTTCTCATCTCCTGATTTATGACTTCTATAACTAAACCTCTGCAACAACAAGGAGCTCGGAGCATGGTGGGCAGCACGGCCATCGTCATCGCAAAACTCGAGTCTACTTCAGCAAAACTTTCTTAGAATTAAATAACTAAGCCATAGGATTTCGAGGTAGTTTGCCTAGTGCAACATAAATTCTCAACTCTTCGTTAGGCATTTGCATGATCACGTCATGTAAATTAAGCCCTAACCGGTCTTAGGACTCTGAGGTAGTCGTTCGGTACGACATAAACCCTCATATCTTCAAGGCTATTTGTATGATTTTATCATACAAATATAAGTCCAAATTAATCAAAATTGGCAAGACTGAAATATTAAATAACATTAGGACTTTCCTAAATTCAAGCCAAATAATAGGATAGTCGGGAAATTACCGAAGTTCACTTCGAATCCGTAATTTCTCCTACCGTTCTTCCTTTGAATTCCCAAAACAAAATGTTCCAAACTTGATCCATTCCCTGTTGAAATTCCAAAATTCAATCCTTTGAAAACTTAAACTTTGAAATTCTTGAGAGCGAGTAATTACTAATTATTATCGAGAGTTTTCTTAGGTGATTACCGTCACTTAAGATGTAATTAACTATAGTGGCTTGCCCTTATAGGGAATTTTAAAGAACCTGAGTAATATAAACCCCGTTTAATGCTTTCATATTAAGCGAGGGAATTTTTCGGCTTATAAAATTGGTTCGTGCACCAAACGGATGTCACAAACCTTTCTAGTTTATCTAATCGAGCCCCATTATCAAGCAAAGTGTGTCTATTCTTCGGGATAGATACACGGTTTGTGGTGCGGTGCTCGTTTATGTGAACTATTTGGGATGTGAAATCGGTTTGATTTCATATCTTAAAATTTTCAAACTTAAAATTATTTTCAAAATCAAATGCTACTTTCTAAATTATATATATATATATATATTTAAATCAAATTTAAAACCTAAAAATATGCCGACAAATACATTTAGTTCCTATTAGATAATGCCGAAAGTTATTAAAAGCATATACAACTGCTAATAATTCTCTTTCGATAGCATCGTATAATTTATTTCGGCATCATTTAGAGTTTTACTTAGCATAATATATAACTTTGAAAATCTTATCATATCTTTGCCTAAGAACTGCTCCTATATCATAATCACTAGCATCACACATAAGCTCAAATGGTTTCTCTCAATTAGGTGAAACTATTATAGGTGATGTAATTAATTTATCTTTTAATAATTCGAAAGCATTCAGGCATTCAGTTGTAAATTCAAATTTCTTGTCCTTTTCAAGAAGTTGGCATAGAGGTTTAGTAATTTTGAAAAATCTTTAATATAACGCCTGTAAAATCCAGCATGTCGAAGAAAACTTCTTACCCCTTTTACCGTAGTTGGAGGTGGTAATTTAGTTATTACTTGAATTTTGCAGGGTCTACTTCCATGCCTTTTTTCGAAATTTTATGCCCTAATACAATGCCGCCTGTAACCATACATTGACATTTCTCCCAATTAAGAACTAAATTAGTTTTCTCACATACTTCAAATACTTTTTCAAGATGATTTAAGAATGTGTCAAATGTTGTTCCAAATACGGAGAAATCATCCATAAATACTTCTATTCCATTATCAATTAATTTACTAAATATAGACATCATACATCTTTGGAATGTTGCAGGTGCATTACATAATCCAAAAGGCATTCTTCGAAAAGCGAAAGTTCCATAAGGACTAGTAAATGCAGTTTTATCTTGATCCTCAAGAGCAATTTGTATTTGATGATAACCGGTATATCCATCTAAGAAACAAAAATACTTATGTCCGGCTAATCTATCTAACATCTGGTCTAGAAATGGTAAAGGGAAGTGATCTTTTCTAGTGGCTGTGTTTAATTTTCTATAATTAATACATATTTGCCATCCAGTAACTTGTCTTATAGGAATAAGATCATTATATTCATTAGCTTTAACATTCACCCCTCCTTTTTTAGGTACACAGTGAATTGGGCTTACCCAAGCACTGTCAGAAATAGGATATATAATACCATTATCTAACTATTTTAAAATTTCTTTCTTGACTACTTATTTCATTATCGGATTTAATCTTCTTTGTGGATCTGCTTTAGGTTTATGTTCAATATCTAAAATAATTCTGTGCATACAGATTGAAGGACTAATTCCTTTAATATCTGCTAAAGTCCAACCAAAAATTTTCTTATATTTTTTTAATGTATCTAAGAGTTTTTTTTCTTGAGTTTCATTTAATTCAGATGAAATAATAACTGGTAGAGTTGAAGAATTACCTAAGTAAGCATACTTTAAATGATTAGGTAACATTTTTAACTCAAGTTCGGGAGGTTTAATAATCGATGGAACTATATTTTTTTCGCATTTTCTCGTGTTATCTAAAAATTCAAATTCTCTCGAATATAATCTAATTCTTCATTTATCTCATATTTTTCAATTAATTCAATATTTTCTTTTTCTAATTTTTCTTCATAATATTCTTTAAAATGTTCTTTTTGTAAATGATCGAGTACTTCCATTCGAAAACACTCATCATCTTTTTCTAGCGTAGGATATTTCATTGATTTAGCAATATTAAAAGTAACTTTTTGGTCATTTACTCTCATAGTTAATTCTCCTTTCTGAACATCAATCATAGCTTTTCCAGTGGCTAAAAATGGTCTTCCTAAAATGATAGGAGTTTCTTTATCTTCTTCCATATCTAGAACAATAAAATCTACAGGGAAGATAAATTTATCCACTTTTACTAATACATCTTCAATAACTCCCTTAGGATATGTAACAGAACGATCAGCTAAGTGAAGAGTTACTGAAGTAGGTGAAATTTCTCCCAATCCTAATCTCTTAAAAATTGATAGAGGCATTAGATTGATGCTTGCACCTAAGTCACACAAAGCTTTTCCATAGAATTTTTCTCCAATAGCGCAGGGTATAGTGAAACTACCAGGATCTTTTAATTTTTCAGGAAGTTTTTTCGGAATAATAACACTACACTCTTCACTAAGTGCAACCATTTCATTATCGGTAAATTTTCTTTTTTTATTTAGAATATCTTTCATAAATTTTACATAGTTTGACATCTGTTATAAAGCATCTACGAAAGGAATATTTATCGTTAATTTTTTCAAAATTTCAAGGAATTTAGCAAATTATTTTTCTTTTTTTATGTTGAATTAGTCGTTCAGGAAATGGTGGTGGAGGTTTTTCAACAGAAATTTTCATAAGTATTAAAGGATTTTCCAAGTTTGGATCTTGTTGATTCTTTTCCTTTTCAATTTCCACTTCCTCTTTTTGACTTTCAAGTTCTTTCTGAATTCGAGGTTCTAATTCTTTTCCACTTCGTAATTGTATCGCTTTAATTTGTTCATTTCCCTTGTCTTTAGGATTTATTTCCACATTACTAGGAAATGTTCCAGGTATTCTATTATTAAGTGTAGGAGCGATATGTCCAAGTTGAGTTTTAATATTTTTGATAGCCATTCCTTGATTTTGTAATTGGTTTCCTTGTATTTGTAATTGATTTTCTTGATTTTGTAAATGTTGACCCATATTTAATATTAATTCTTCTATAGATAATTTCTTATCTTTAAATTGAAGGTTATTATTATAAAATCTAGGTGGATAATTAGGTTAATAATTAGGATTTCCTTGATTAGATGGATTTCCTAATTATTGTGTCATATTATTCATCCATGGTTGATTAATTGTATTATTATTCCAATTAAAATTAGGATGATTTTTCCAACCAAGATTATAATAATTTGCATAAGGATTATTGGGTCTGTTGTTAATTGCATTAATTGCTTCATATTGAGATTGGGATTCTATAAGTTGTCCAGATGAATTTTCTTCTGATATAGTTGGAGAGTAATTCATTCCAAAATGATCTAATTTTTTAGATACAACAGCAATTTGTAAAGCTAACATAGATATTGCATCATTTTCATGAATACTAGCTATTTTTTTCGGATTCATTCTATCAACGAGCCATCGAAAATTATTAGTTGTCATTTCTTCAATTAGTGCATAGGCATCATCAAATGGTTTTGACATTAATGATCCTCCAAGATGAAGCATCGATGATTAATCTTAAAGATCCTACTAATCCATTATAGAAAGTTTGGATAATTAACCAATCTGGTAACGCATGATGTGGGCATTTCCTAAGAAGTTCTTTAAATCTCTCCCAAGATTCATATATTGACTCTCCATCAAACTGACTAAAAGAAGTTATATCGTTTCTAAGCTTGCAGTTTTAGATGGCAAAAAATATTTGGATAGAAATTTTTGTGATAATTCTCCCAAAGTTTTAATAGATCCAGGTGCTAACGAATTTAACCACATTTTAGCCTTATCCCTTAAAGAAAAAAGAAAAAGTCTAAGTCTAATAGCATCGTTAGATACTCCTTCATATTTGAAAGTAGCACATAGTTCTAAAAAACTAGCAAGATGTAAATTAGGATCTTTAGTAGGTGAACCACTAAATTGATTATTTTGTACCATTTGGATAATCGCAGGTTTAAGTTCGAATGAATTAGCAGCTACATCAGGGTTTTGAATAGTTAAATGAATTTCATCTAATGTAGGGTTGGCATAATCTCGTAATGGTCTTGGTTGATTGATATTTTCATTTTCAGGTATATTTGCCATTTGTGTTAAATTTATAATTTCTTTTTTATTTGTTTTCTAATTCTTTTAATTGTACGCTCTAATTCTGAATCGTAAGGTATTAATTTTTGTTTCCAAATTTTTGCATACAATTTTATAAAATAAAATAGTCTGTTACTCTAGTAAATAATTTCTTTACTTCCCCGGCAACGGCACCAAAAACTTGACCCACTTTTAATATGTATGAAATTTATGTTTATAGCAAAGGCACCAAAAACTTGATCTCGCTTTAAATATAGATATATGATTTAATGTATAATGTGGATTCTACGCAAGTATACGTATCGTATCAAGTAATACAAGGCTCTAGTGGAGTCCTGTTTATCGATCCCACAGGGAAGTTTTTAACAGATTTGTTATCAGCTAAATTAAAAGGAATTACTTACTAATATAGTAAACGGAAATTAAAAGTAACTATCGCAAACTAGAGTAAACTAATGCTTGAAATAAGTTGATTTAAATAATTCAGAAAAAGTATCCTTCTCCTTATTTTTAGAAAATTAATTGAATGATGAATTTAAATAGAATTTTTAAATTGTATTGTGACAAATAGGAGCATTCCTATTCTTTACCCTTTGGTCCAGGTGCAAAGAACATTGACTAATCCTATGTTTGAATACTAAATCTGCGGCTAGGCTGGGAGGATACTGGCTGCCACTTCAGAGCTCCCACGTTCGCCTCACCTGAGGGCTAACATCTACACTTCAGCTCTTAAATAGTAGGACCGAATTGAGTATTTTAGTCTGTCACACTAAAATATCCAATTCTACGTCCGATAATTAATATTTCCGTATTTATTTGCACCCGCCTTCCAAGGCTTTTGACTTCCCTGAATATTGGATGTAATTTTTACTATAGTTGATAATTCAACATATTTTAACTACTCAATCGGCGGATTGAAAGTATATTAAGTTTTAAGTAAAAATTATCACAATTTATTTATATTATATTAGGTGCTTCTATTTAATTTCATCAATCCGCATAATTTTCATAAACAAGGAGAAAGACTAAGAAAACTACTCAGAATGCATGGGAATAAAACAAAGCATGGATTTCATTTAAAGTTAAGAAAAATAAACAAAGTTACTTATCTTAATTTCCTCCCCAAGCAGACTCTCGAAGTTCCTTTGACTTTTCCTTCTAGTACAGCAAACTAAATAGCACTCAACTAATGAACTCACTAAACACACTCAAACTCACTAAATTAGACACACACAAATGACACTTAAGATAATAGAAAGAGACACTAAAAAGAGACATCAATCACTAGAATTCGGCCTCTATTTATAGAGGTAAGTAAAGGTCCAAGGGGTGCTTAAGCACCTCTTCAAAAAGTGTCCAGGTTCAATGTATATGCATTTTGAACTGTCTCGCCGTCGGCAGGAAACGACCTCGCCGTCAGCGGGGCTTCTAGAAGGTCTTCAAACCGCGCGATCTCGCTGTCGGCGAGGTAGTTATAATTCCTTCAGAAATTCTCCTCACGATCTCGCCGTCGGCGGTCTCGATCTCACCGTCGGCGACTTAGTTTAATTTGCAGGAATTTCCTTCTTTTTAATCCAAATTTGCTCTATTTCATGCTTTTTGCTTCCATCACTTATAAATCTTCATTCCTACAATAAAATAAAGAAAATACCTTTCTTTAAAGTGTAATTTAATCAAAAATAGATATGAATTTCTTGATGTATTTTTCTGTGATCAGCCATGTGTAAAGTGGTTGAATTGAAATTGAATGGGGGAGGCTTATTTTGGGTTCAATTTGGTCAACTTATGGTTTAGGCTTGGTGCACCACCCAAGGTTGGTTTGGGCTGAAGAGGAAGTCACATGGGTTAGCTTGATTAGTGGGGTCAAGTCACAATCCAAGTACAATTAAGTTTAAGCATAGGTTAAGGGAAGCATAGGAATGTTTAATAAACTTTAAGGGAATCATTAAATGGCTCCCTTCTCTAGCCATAAATGGATTGATGACAAGGCCAAGCTATCATAGCTTCATATTGCTTGTGAATAACTCCATTGTGGCTTCATTTGGCTTTGGAAAAGTCAAGTCATTTACATGAAGAAGGATATTGGCATTTTTGATGATTTTAAGGGAGATTGTCATGAGGCCAAGATTGGAATAATTTGATGATCAATTAGAACTTTAGGGATGATATTAGTTGAATGCATGATGAAGAAAAGTGTCATATGGACTTTGGATGAATTTTTTTTTTGGCTTTTGGATTTGGTGGAAGTGGGCTTTTAGAATGGTTTAAGAAAGTGAAACTTTAGGTTTGAAAACAAATTGGTGGATGGAAATTTTGTGAAGGACCATGCCAAATAAATGTTGGGTTTAGTTTAGGGATGTGTCATGAGTGATTTGAAACAAATTTGAGGTGATTTGGAGTTAATTGGGTTTGATTTGGGACTTTTTGGTAAAGGGGCCAAAGTGGGTCAAATTGGGCTAACTTGGGCTAAGGTTGGGCTAATGTTAGATTTGATGTAAAATTAATGTTGCGAAATGTTTATAGGAGTGTTACAAACAGTTTTCAACTTTGGTTGGGCTTTGATTTTGAGATTTGGGCCCATTTGGGTTTATGGTGGGTTTAGGCCAAAAATGGGGATTTTGGTTTTGGGTTAGGTTTGGGTGGAGTTTAGGTTCAAATTTGGGACAATTATTGTTAGTGTTTTGTTTATGGGGATATTAGGAAGTTTTAGGAAAAGATTTGGGGTTAATTGGAGTTGAGTTGGGTTAGTTTGGGCTAAGTTTAGGTCATGGGCCAAAATTGGGCTTTAAGCTTCAAATTGACATTGGATCCAAATGTCAATCAATTTGGGTTTCGATTTGGTCTAAATGGATATTGAGGATATTTAATTGAAGTTTATAATTGGATTGGATGAACATTGAGGTCAATTGGGTTGATTTGGTTTGACATTGGGTCCATTTAGGTTAAAAATGAGGCAAATTGGGGGTTTGGTAAAAGTAGGTTAAATTGACAAAATTGGCTTATGGTGTAGTTGAACAAAATGCAATTGGGAGTATTTGGGATTTTCTGGAATTTTCTGGGAATTTTTTAAATTTATGGATAGAATGGAAGCACTTTGGTTGAGCCATGAAGCCATATCAAGCCCATAAGAGCCATGAGAGGACTCATTTGAGGCATTCACTATGTTGTTCCTAACCCTCTTAGCCAAGGGCTTAGGGGTTGAGGACCATCCATATGAATTACCTACATGAGTCAGGAAGTCAAGCTAGGTATGAATGGTTTTAGGATTGGAATGTGTGTGAAAGTGTAATGTGTGCAGATCAACTCTCACCAGGCCAGGCCACTCAGGGTAGTCCTAAGGCCAAAGAGTCCTATAGGGACCTCATCCTTTAAACCTCCACATTTGATCTTAACCCTCCAAGTGACTTAGGGGTTTACAATCAAACTTATGGGATTTGCAGAGAGTTAAGAGGTGTTTAATTTTCTAAGTGGTGGGTTCCATTTCTAATCCTCTAAGATAGTCAAAGGGAAAGCCTAAGGCTAGATCCTAAGTACTAAGGAGAGAGAAGAGAAAAGACCTCATCAAAAATGAGGTCAACAATGGTTTAATTAGGTCCAATGAGTTAGACCTAATTAGGGTTTACGTTTGATTAAACCTTAGTTAGTTAAGGTTTAATAGTTTAATTAAGTCTAATGGGTTAGACCTAATTAGGGTTTATGTTTGATTAAACCTTAGTTAGTTAAGGTTTAAAGGATTAATTAGATCTAATGGGTTAGACCTAATTAGGGTTTATGTTTGATTAAGCCTTAGTTAGTTAAGGTTTAATTAGGTCTAATGGATTAGACCTAATTAGGGTTTGTGTTTGATTAAACCTTAGTTAGTTAAGGTTTAATGGTTTAATTAGGTCTAATGAGTTAGACCTAATTAGGGTTTATGTTTGATTAAACCTTAGTTAGTTAAGGTTTAATAGTTTAATTTGGTCTAATGGGTTAGACCTAAATAGAGTTTATGTTTGATTAAACTTTAGTTAGTTAAGGTTTAGTGGTTTAATTAGGTCTAATGGGTTAGACCTAGTTAGGATTTGTGTTTGATTAAACCAAATGTTTAAGGAGGTTAATTAAGTTTAATATGTCCTTAAACTTAATTAAAGGGTTGATTTGTATTAAACCTAATTTAGGTAAGGTTTAATGGGTTAATTAAGTTTAATATGTCCTTAAACTTAATTAAAGATTTGATTTTGGTTAATTAAGTTTAATATGTCTTTAAACTTAATTAAAGATTTGATTTCGGTTTATTAAGTCTAATATGTCCTTAAACTTAATTAAAAGGTTTGATTTTGATTAATTAAGTCTAATATGTCCTTAAACTTAATTAAAGAGTTTTAATTTTGGTTAATTAAGTTTAATATGTCCTTAAACTTAATTAAAGAGTTTGATTTTGGTTAATTAAGTTTAATATGTCCTTAAACTTAATTAAAAGGTTTGATTTTTTTTCTTAAACCTTAAGGTTTAATGGTTTAGCTAGGTTTAAGTCATCTTTAAACCTGATTATTGTTTGATTTGAGTTGGATTCATTACTTGCTTAATCCATGATGAGATGGATTAAATATGTGAAGAGAAGGTTTTGAATTATTAATTTTAAAATTAATAAATCTTAACCTTATTTCAAAATGTCTTTTAGATTGTTTTGATGACTTGAGAATTGTTGTTTTAGGATTGTTGTTTGTTATCCTAATGTTCTCAATCATTTTGCATTTAAATTTTCCAATTTTCCAAATTTTATAATTATTTGTGAAAATAATTACAAAATATCATGGAAATTAGGAAATCATATCCTAGAGCTATCCTAGCCTTAGAAAAATCAGAAGATGTGCCTAAGGACTTAATGGTAATTTCCTAAAAATTTCATATTTTTCTGACTTGTAAATAATTTTTAATAATTAAAATACTCTAGAGAGTATTTAATTAATTAAAAATTAAAAACTGAGAATAAAATTATGATTTTGGTCTCATAATCTTCTTCTCTTCAAGAGCTTTCCAGAGGTAATTTTATTTTATTTTTGTGACCTCTAGATCAAAAGATATGGATTTTTAAAGTTATTATGGTTTCCATGAATTAATCCAGCCCAGAAAAATCCAGGCGCTACCACACATCCTCGTACCGTCGAACAGGCGGGAGGATCCGGTGCGCGGCAAGGAACAGCGAACACGGGATGCGTAGATCAGCGTCGTCCGTTCCAAAACACGGGAACAGACGGCAGAGATAATTTCCCATTTAATTCGAAAAATTTCGAACCATTAAACTTCAAACTTCAATATCTCACTCATTTCTCAACGAAATTGAGTGCTTTTTGAACCTATAGAATCATCTGGACATATAGAATGTATATATACGGTGATGATACATTTCTGGGCTAGTTTAACCCATGATATTTCAAAAATACAAATTATTTTGGAGAAAATAAATTCATACCTTGGCCACAAGTGTATCAAGCTTGATCAGACCTTATGGTTGGCTTTTAGGACTCCCAAGGAAGATCATTGCTGCTCAAATTTGGTTTTATAGCTAGCCTTGGAGGATAATTTTGAGAAAGTGGCTAATTTGGGTTGATTTTGGATTTTGATCAAATTGGCTTGATTGGGCTAACCCTATGGCTTGGGTTTGATTGGGATAGATTGCTAAGGTTCAGAGGAAGAATTTTTTGTGTTGGGGACCAAGTGGTTTGAGTAGCCTATGGATCTTTACCAATTTTTTTCTACTTGTGTATGGGTTCGGGTATGGGGTATATATAGCCATGGGGAGGCTTGGCTAAGCTTAAATCCATTTAGGGAGGTGTTATCTGATGTCATGATTGCTGAGGATTGAATTTCAGCTGGAGGATAAGTTTAATTCACTTCCCCAAGGTTAACTCATATTGAGTTTAGCTATGGTGAGAGCTTAACTCTTTATTTGGCTTGCTTCCATTGGCTCATCTATGAGGTGGAGGGAATTTCATATTTGGGTTGAATATTCGTTCATCCACTTCATGCTTTAGATTTAGGGGAAAGGTGACACTTAACCCTCTTACTCACCTCATTCATGGTTTTGCCATGATTGCACTTAACCATGGGTTTAAATTTTGTCTCTCTCCCATTGGTTATGGAGAAGGTGAGTGATGAATCAAAGTATGAAAGCTCTTCTTCATTCACCATGTCACTTAGGATTTAATAGAAACATGACAAATAAGCTCCATGACTCATTTCATGCATGATTTCATCATTACCTAATTTCACCATGGTCAATGTTTAATCCATGCTAACCTCCTTTCTCATTGGATGCTTAGGGTAGTGATCAAAATTATTTTTAAAGTGGCTAGCCACCTCATCTTAGAGAGAGGTGACTCATTCTTTGAAATAAAGGGGAGATGTCACCTCATTTCATTTATCATGATTTTTTTCATGATGGCCTTTAACCATGGTTAAATGTGAGTAATTCATGGGTTGTTTTCTCTTTAATGAGTCATGTGTGATGTCATAAAAGAGTTTTTTAGAATTTTTAGAAAACCTTATGTCATATGTTTTAAAAATTCTATTTAATGCCCTCTTCATTTTAATTTCCATATTTAATTAATTATGTCATTAAATAAATATTGGAAATTATTTTATTAATCAATAATTAATTGGAAATAATTCCAAATTAATTATTTGTTTAATAACCATGTCATTAAAATTAATTTTTGTCTCTTTTCATGACTTTTCAATTTAATTGTCATTTTAATTAATTATGTCATTAATTAAAATATGAAAATTAAATCATTAATCAATTAATTAATAATTTTGGAATTAATCATTTGATTAATTCCATTATTTTAAATCAATTTGTGGATTTTGAGGTTTTATGGCTTTTAAATTTAATTTTTCATTTTAATTAATTATGTCATTAATTAAAATTTGAAAATTAATTCATTAGCCAATTAATTAATCAAAATAATTTTGAGATCAATTATTTGATTAATTTTATCATTTTATGACTTTTAATTTAATTTTTATTTTAATTAATCATGTCATTTGATTAATTAAAATATTGAAAATTAAATTATTAGTCAATTTAACCAATCAAAATAATTTTTAAAATTAATTTGATTAATTTTTGTCATGTCATTGGTTATTTGATTAAAAAATTATCATTTTAACTAAAATTGGCTTTTTGGGTCATGTGTAAGGTTGGTGATTGGATCTGGATTGGTTATTTTTACCAAAATTATCATTTTAGGTCAAAAGATTGACCTGTGGGGTCAACAGGATTGGTCATAGGGTCTGGATTGACCATTTTGACCAAAATTGTCATTTTGGATGAAAAGGTTGACCTGTGGAGTCAACAGGGTTGGTCATTGGGTCAGGATTGACCATTTTGACCAAAATTATCATTTTGGGTAAAAAGATTGACCTGTGGGGTCAACAGGGTTGGTCATTGGGTCAGGATTGACCATATTGATCAAAGTTATCATTTTGAATAAAAAGGTTGACCTGTTAGGTCAACAAGGTTGGTCATTGGGTCAGGACCATTTTGATGAAAATTGTCTTTTTAGGTCAAAAGGTTGACCTATGGGGTCAATCAGGGTTGGTCATTAGGTCTGGATTAACTATTTTGACCGACCAAAATTGACTTTTTAGGTAAAGATGTTGACCTGTGGGGTCAACAGGGTTGGTCATTAGGTCAGGATTGACCATTTTGACCAAAATTGTCATTTTGGGTCAAATGGTTGACCTATGGGGTCAACAGGGTTGGTCATTGAGTCTGGATTGACCATTTTGACCAAAATTATCATTTTAGGTAAAAAGGTTGACCTGAGGGGTCAACAGGGTTAGATATTGGGTCAGGATTGACCATGTTGACCAAACTTGTCATTTTGGGTAAAAAGGTTGACCTGTGGGGTCAACAGGGTTGGTCATAGGGTCTGGATTGACCATTTTGACCAAAATTATCATTTTGTGTAGAAAGGTTGACCTGTGGGGTCAACAAGGTTGGTCATTGGGTCTGGATTAATCATTTTGACCAAAATTGTCATTTTGGGTAAAAAGGTTAACCTGTGGGGTCAACAGGGTTGGTCATTGGGTCTGGATTGACCATTTTGACCAAGATTATCATTTTGGGTCAAAAGGATGACCTGTGGGGTCAACAGGTTTGGTCATTGGGTAAGGATTGACCATTTTGACAAAGATTGTCATTTTAGGTAAAAAGGTTGACCTGTGGGGTCAACAGGGTTGGTCATTGGGTCTGGATTGACCATTTTGACCAAAATTATCATTTTGGGTAAAAAGGTTGACTCGTGGGGTCAACAGTGGTCGAGTCATAGGTCCTGGATTGACCATTTTGACCAAATTTGTCATTTTGGGTAAAAAGGTTGACCTGTGGGGTCAACAGGGTTGGTCATTGGGTCTAGATTGATCATTTTGACCAAAATTGTCATTTTGGGTAACAAGGTTGACCTGTGGGGTCAACAGGCTTGGTCATTGGGTCTAGATTGACCATTTTGACCAAGATTGTCATCTTGGGTCAAAATGTTGACCTATGGGGTCAACAGGGTTGGTCATTGGGTCTGGATTGACCATTTTAACCAAAATTGTCATTTTAGGTAAAAATGTTGACCTGTGGGGTTAACAGGGTTGGTCATTGGGTTTGGATTGACTATTTTGACCAAGATTGTCATTTTGGGTCAAAAGGTTGACCTATGGGGTCAACAGGGTTGGTCCTTGGGTCTAGATTGACCATTTTGACCGAAATGGACTTTTTAGGTAAGGATGTTGACATGTGAGGTCAACAGGGTTGCTCATTGGGTCAGGATTGACCATTTTGACCAAAATTGTCATTTTAGATAAAAATGTATTAACCCATTGTAAAAATGAGGTCAACAAGATTCTTCTGAATTATTGCACTGAACTCCTCACTAAGTGCAACTGTCTCATTATCTTCAAACTTCTTTTTTTGTTGAGAATATCCTTCATAAATTTCACATAGCTTGGCATCTGTTCTAAGGCTTCAGTTAATGGAATATTGATTGTTAGCTTCTTAAATATCTCCAAGAATTTTGAAAATTGCTTATCCAATTTTTGCTGACGAAGTCTTTGAGAAAATGGAGGTGTTGGTTTTTCCAAATCTTCCTTAAGTGGAGAAATATGTCTTTACAAACCTTTTTGAGTGTCCTCTTTTAGTTCTTCAATCTCTTCTTTCACTACTTCAATTTCTCTTTGAACTCTACCTTCCAACTCACTTCACTTCTCAGTTGAATTGCTTTTACATGCTCTTTATTTTTATCACTTGGATTTACTTCAGTATTACTTGGAAGCATACCTTGGGATCTATTACTTAATGAATTGGCAATCTGTCTCAACTGATATTCAATATTTCTTATTGTAGCTCCTTGACTTTGCAATTGATTTCCTATTTGTAACACCACTTCTACAATAGACAACTACTTCTCCTTAAATTGTGAAGCGTTGTTATAATCTGGAGGATAGGTTAGTCTATAATTATTATTCCCTTGGTTGTTCCAGTTCCACAATGGGTTTGCTTGGTTGTTTCCCCAATGTTGATTAATACCACCCTGATTATTTGTATTCCAATTAAAGTTTGGATGATTCTTCCAACCTGAGTTATAATAATTAGAATAAGGGTTATTAGGCTTACATATAGCATTCAAAGTTTCTGGTGAAGTATGAGAATCAACCATTTGACTTAATGAATTTTCCTCAATCATTGTCATTGGCTGAGAAAAATTCATTCCAAATTGGTCTATATTCCTTGAAATTGCAGCAACTTTATTTGCTAACATTGCAAAAACATCATTTTCTTGAATATTGGCTACCTTTTTAGGATTTAACCTTTCAGAAGGCCATTGAAAATTATTAGTAGCCATTTCTTCTATCAAAGCATAAGCATCAGTAAACTGTTTAGACATCAGTGATCCTCTTCCAGTAGCATTGATACTAGATTTAAGAGATCCAACTAATCCATTATAAAAAGTTTAAATTATTAACCAATCTGATATCGAATGATGTGGACATTTCCTGAGGAGATCTTTAAATCGTTCCAATGTTTCATATATAGATTCACCTTCAAACTGACAAAAAGATGTAATATTATTTCTAAGCTTCGTAGTCTTTGACGGTGGAAAATATTTAGCAAGAAATTTTTGTGCTAAATCACCCCAAGTTCTGATAGATCCAGGTGCTAAAGAATTTAACCATATCTTAGCTTTATCCCTTAGTGAGAAAGGAAAAAGTATAAGTCTAATAACATCATCCGAAACACCATCATATTTAAAAGTAGCACACAACTCTAGAAAGTTGGCAAGATGTAAATTAGGATCTTCAGTTGGTGCTCCCCTTAGCTGATTATTAGACACCATTTGGATAATAGAAGGTTTAAGCTCAAAGCAATTAGTAGCTACAGTAGGGTGTTGAATACTACCATAAAGTTCATCTACTCTAGGGTTAGCATATTCTTTTAAAGGTCTAAATTCTTGATCGATGTCAACATTTTGATTTTCAGGATTTGCCATTTCTTGAATATTTTTATCTTTTTCAGAATTTTTAATTTTTTTGATTTTTCCTATTGTTCTTTCTAATTCAGAATCGTAATGCACAAGTCCCTCAGACCCTGAACTAACATTAAATAAAATAAAACAAACACACTAACAAAAGCAAAGAAAAGTAAAAAATTTTAATTTCTCTTAATTTTTTTAAAATGAAATTTTAATTAATTTCCCCTGCAACGGTGCCAAAAACTTGATGCTCGAATATTTATGCTTACGATTTAGATATGAAATTTATGATTTATAATATGACATTCTACGCAAGTATACATATTGTTTATCAAATAATATAGGACTTTCTGATTAAGCCTCGAAATATCGAACCCACAGGGAAATGTGTAAAAATTAAAGAAATAAGAAAAATAACTTTTAACTTTTTAAATTTATTTTTGTAAGCATGTTTTAAAATTTTAATTTCGAAAAGTTGTTTTGGATATTTTTAATAACAAGTTTAAGCAGGAAATGAAATTATCAATACTCTAAACATGATATAAAAGTTATAGGAATCAAATTTCTTTTTCTTTCTTCAATGAATCAGTAATAATTATGGAATTTTATGTTGTGAAAGTATTTAAATGTATTGTGCTAAATATAAGCAATTATATTCTTTACCCATACTTAGTCTAATAAAGAAAATTGGTTAATTTGAATTTTTGAAATTTTGTAGATGGGTAAGGCAGGGAAGATACCAGCTCTCACTCTAGAGTTCACTCTATTCCCTCCACCTGAGGGCTAACATCTCATAACAAAATTTAAAATAACAAACCAAATTATGGGGCTTTAGCCTGTCACTCTAAAGTCCTCTAATTTTACTCCCCAATAAAGCATATCTCCCTATATATTTACATTCAATCATATGGACTACAATTCTCACCCATATAATTGCATGTGATTCTTTCCAATTGTTGTTTGAGACAATACCGCATTGGATCTTACATAATCTCACAACAAATTTTAACATCTTAATTGGCTAAATCAAGAAGTAAATTAAGTTCAGGGAATTGAACCATCACAATTTATTCCAGCATTAAACACTTATATTTCCATTACATTACTTCCATAATTTAATTACTTCATTCATCATCTAAGAAAGAAAAAGATAAACTAAACTACTCAAATTTCATGAAGTAAACACAAACAAAACTTGATACAAAAGTATAAACCATAATGAAAACACAATAATCTTACTTAAAAATAAAATGTAAAAAAAAGATAAATACTTATCTGAAAATCCTCTCCACCAGACTCTGGAAGTTCCTTTGGAATTTTGCTTTCTACAATAAAACTCTACAAAGGTTGGAGCCCAACTTTGGTGACTCTAATAAAGACTTTAAACTTTAATAAAAACTAGATATAAGGATAAAAGAAAATTGGTGAAAAGAAGGCTTCACACTAACCCTTTTTCCTTTCTTACTCTCTACTCTCCACTCTAGAAAAGAAGAACTCTAAAACTTAACACACTCTAATAACCACTCTAATAACACACACTGAATAATAACCCTTTCAACACACACTTACAAATTACGAGGCTTCATTTTTATAATTTTCCAAAAGGTGCCTTGATGTCTCTTCAAATCATGTCCAGATTTAATGTATCCACCAAAAGATGCATCCCTTCATTCAAATTTGCCGCCCAAAGGAAGTTAAGGAAGTCACCACCAAAAGTTGCTTCAAATACCCCTTGAAAATGGCACCAAAATTCATTTAAATTAGATTTTTAACTGTGGCGCTTAAGCGCCGGCACTTTGGTGCTTAGGCGCCAGAGGCCAAATTTCTCAAACTTCATAATTTTGCTCCAAATTTGGTCCTTTTTCACTCCTTTCATCATAATTAATTATTTTCATCATACCTGCAAGAAAAACACAAAATACCTTCCATTAATGTGCAATATCATCAAAAAATAGGTATAAAATGTGCATAAAACACTATATATTTTAGGTGTATCAAAGGGTACGAGGATGACTGGTTTAAGCGGGAAAATATGGGGGGTGTTTGATTTATATTTGACACAGAACTTTGAAAAATCATAACTTTTTATAGAAAACTCCTAAAAATAAAAAAAATACCATCTTGCTCAGTGAATATAGGAGAACAATGTGGAATAAAAAATAATTTTTTTTGCCAAGTATTTTATTTTTAATTAATCAAACATTGCTTTAGGACTTTTAATTCTTCATGCATGCGTAAATTCCACCACGACTTGAATTTTTGGCATGTTATTCTCTCTGTCATGTGGGATCTTTCCTGATTTTTCTAAACCCAGAGGAGATCTCTATGACGAGATCTCTATTTTCCAAGTTTATGTTTATTTTCTTGATAAATTAATCATGATAATTAGGATATTGATTAGAAAAATAAATAAAAATTTTGGTAGGTTTCTTATAACCATAGAACCCTAGGAAAATTATAACTTGGTTAAATCATAAAAAATAACCCTAATTGGACTAAAACCCTGAAAATGAAATTAAATTAATTTGCACTAAATACACATCACAATGACATGAAATAAATTCTCCACAATAATTTAATGTTAAGAGAACCCCCTATAAAAATTTCAAATCAATTGGAGTTAATTTGATCCACTAAATGAATTAATTAAGTGAAATAGTCTTTTTTGGCATTAAAATATTCATAAAAATTAAAATATAACTAAAAAATTTCACCAAATTAATTTTGGGAGTTCTCTGTGATCAGAGGAGTCTAAGAAAAATAAAATTAGATTTTTCATAAAAATTTCATTTTTAATCATTTTTAAATATTTAAATAATTATAAAAATCACAAAAATATTAAAATTCACCAAAATGTCACATTTGGTCTCCTGATCACATGGGAACCATCCAAATATTTTTCCTAAGTCTCTAAGTCAAGATATTGATTTTTAAAAGCTTAAGGTAATTTTTGGAATTAAAAAAATGGATTTTCCTAACCTTTCACTAAAATAATTATAATAATTCAAAGAAAAATCAAAAAAATATAAAATTTATTTCTTTGGGTTCCCTGACCTTAGAGAGATTTAAGAAAAATATAATACTTAATTTCCACTTAAAATATATTTATATTGAATTAATACTCTAAAACTTAAATTAATTCTAATAATTAAAATAAAATTTAAAAAATTACCAAAACTGGTCCTCTGGTCAGTAGGAACCTCCAATAAGTTTCCCAAGGACAGAACCCTTAAATTGGTCATGTTATTGACTTTTCATTGAAAACCCCTATTTTTCATTAAATATTATATAAATTAAATTATATACAGAAAAATCACATTTTCTTCTCTGATATTTTAATTGACCCATGAGTAGGGTGACATAAAAATTTCAAAGTCATTTGGTTTTAATTTAATGAATTATGAAATGAACAAGCCTAAAGGGGGAAAATAATAATTATGAAATTTAGCCATGATTAATATTTAGGCTTAACTATAAGTACTGGGTAATAAATAATCTTAAATCATCTCCTTAGATGATTGAAACATGGGGATTTGAAAGAGGTAGAAATCAATTCATCACTTTTCAACATTAAGAGAAATTTTATAATTTCCTTAATTTTTCAATTTGAAAGTTAATTAAAAGTGGAGATATTAAGTGAAGGGGTTCAATTTTAGAAGATCTTAATTCACTAATTTAAATCCCCCTAATTAATGAATTAATTAAATTTCATTTCAAGTCAATGTCATCTCAAATTATAAGCGCACCCATAAAGATTAAGGAAACTAATTAATGAAATTTGAAATAATATAAAATAATCAAATGAAAGTGATCTTGAAATGATATAGTTAATTTAAAAATAATTTAAACTAATACAATTAAAACGATTCTAAGACAATATAATCAAATTTTAAAATAATATGTTTAAGTTAAAACAACTTCAAAATAACATAATTTTAAAATAACATAATCAAATCAAAATTAGAACTGATTTGAAACATTAATTAACTCAACCTTAATTAAATCGGCTAAGCTTCCTAATAATTCAATTTGCTCCTGAAGCTCTCACTCATATAATTCTTAAATGAAACGTCAAGTGAATGTTACCATGCTCAAGGGATGATTAAAACAACTCAGTTCACTGAGCAAGGATTAAATCACTCTTGAACCTTAATTAAATTAGGATGATTGATTGTTCGGTACAATGAAATTCATTTGGACTCAAAATGATCCCAGAAGTATTGAAAAGATGTCTAGGATACATCCTAAGCACTTTCTCAATCTAATGAAACATTTTAGAAGAACAATTGGATTTCATTGTTCTTTAATGAAGAAAATCAACCTTAACACACTTTAAGAACTCACTAGGATAGGGTTAGGATTTGGTAGATAGCCAGAACCCTGTTCCCTTTGCTTTAGTAAGTGCTTCTTAAAAGCATAAATGCTCTAATATGAATTTGGAGTTTTCAGTTAGAGATGACGGGAAGACGTACGCATTTATGTTTATGACAATTTATACTTCTTTATTAAATGCTTTACTTTTTTCCTGCACGATATACATGTGATAAACTAACAAAACAAAACAACCCAGCATGTTTAAACAACTCAAAATTTAATCATAAACAAAAAAATTACAATCATAATTAAATTAAAATGTCTCATTGGATGATCGGGAATCCCTCGGAGGAGGTAACGTACGTGTTGCTAACTAGGATTTCCACGATCTCAATGAAAGTACAGAACTCATTTAGTTAGGTTTAGTAAACTCATTTGGACTAAGGGTCTGATTGGGGCAGCTACAGCTTATTAATAATCTGCTGATAAATTGATTAAAAATAATTTGCTGATAATCTAGGTGTGGTGGCTGTTACAAAATTTTATTTTTTTGGAAAAACTAGACCGCAGCCAGAAAGCTGCCACCGCACCTAGATAATGTACAGTGTAAAAAAGATGTTTTCTGCATTTTGAAAATGAATAAGCTGTCAAAATGCAGTTTACCCAAACAGGTTAGGTGCATTTTCAAAATGCCACCGCACCAATAAGCTGCCCCAAATGGACCCTAAGTGAATCCGATGAAAATGGTTGTGCCGAAACGAGGGAACCATGGGATCCTAACTGGTGTCGCCATAATAAACTTAAACATTTGTTTCAAATAAGACATTAAGCGACCTCAACTTTCAAGAATTGCACTTCACCTTGAATAACCCGCATAAAGCCTTCGATTACCCAAGGATTCATGTGATATCTACCAGTTAAGAACTCATCTCCGGATATGTCTCATAATTCTTCAACAGGTTTTAACAATACAAGTGATCAATTTGTAAAGTAAATGAAGATCCGGTATGAATATCATCACTATAATTTGATAAGAGAATATCTAAACAAATCTTAATTCCTAAACATGCATCTGTTTCATTACAAAACAAAAGTAAATGAAAATAATGACATAAGAAGTAAAAGAATTGATAAAATTGTGTAATAAATTAAGTACCAACAAGGAACTTATTTCATTCGTATTCTATTCTATTTATGCAACTATCTGTCACCTAGAAGCATCTAATAGATAATTCTATCATAAAAATAATTTTCCTACACATGTCATTACTTCATATTAAAAGAAATAGTAAAGAAAATAACTTACGAAGCATGTATAAATCACGACAGAAAACATGGTTTAAAATAAAAAAAATCCACTAGAAAGTGTTTACAACAATTACAAGAAAATGAAGAACACAATACTTAGCTTTTTCCCTCTGAAGGAAAGAAGAAGATCTCTCCGCCAAAGTCTCCCACCGATCCATGTGCCGCTCATACATTCCTTACATAAATATCTCAAAATCCCTCACTAATCTCTCCATAAGATGTAGAAATCTACATCTTCATTACTCTAAAATGGCTAAGGGGGAAGAGAGAGAAAGAGAGAGAGATAGAGACTAGAGAGAGAGGCAAGAGAGAGACAAAAAGAAGAGACACCCCTTGCTGTAGAATTGGTCCCTATTTATAAAGCTTTGAAAATGACCAAGGGTTGCTTTAGGTACCTCTTCAAAATTTGGTCTAGATACATTACATCTTCTATAAACAATTCTGGCGCCTAGGCGCCAGACTCCGAGCGCAAAACAGTCGCACCCATTCACTTTGGTTTGCACCTCTTCGTGATTTAAACCACTCCATTGTGTCTAGCTTCATTGTATCACATGTATTATATATTAGGAATAACTTACAGTCTTCTAGAAGGTCTAGAAACTACTTAACATCGTCAAAATAACTCTCAAAGTCGTCAAAAATCCGTCAAATAACAGTTTCTGGATGATTCTGGAGCCTAGGCCTTGATTCTAGCATCTAGGCGTCGTTTTCTCGTCGTCACTGGCGCCTGGGCGCCGAGTCAGGCTCCACCCTGTGCGCAGCTCCACTGTTTTGCTCCGTTTGGCTCCTTTTCAACTCCGTTTTGCCCCATTTCAGTTGTGTTGCATTCCTAACATCTTCACCTACAAGATAGAAATAAAAACAACCTTTCTCAAAAGTATAATTTCATTTAAAAATATGTGAGAAATATAAAAGATATTAAACATAGAAAAATATATCAATATATGCTAAGTTATAATTTTCTTCCTTGCTCATTTTAGCTCAAAATTGCATAGTTTTTGCTTAATTTTGTCTAAAATCATATTTTTATACTTGAAGACAAAAATATACAAATTTCTTCCTTTAAGATCTAATATCTTTAAAAATGTGCATAAAGTTAGCATGAAGTGCATACTAAAAATATGTACTTTTTAAAGTGGATCAACAAACCAAACGGATGTCACTAGTTTATTTAACCGAGTTGTACTATCAAGTAATGTGTCTATTCTTCGGGATAGATGCATAGCTTGTTGTGTAGTGCCCGTTTATTTAAACTAATGAGAATGTGAGATCAATTTGATTTCATATTTTCAAATAAAAAATGATATTTTTACAAATTATACATATACATTAAATTAAATTAAATATTTTTAAAATGAGCTTCGGGATACCCATTCCGGTGGCCGATAATTTCTAATTTGGAGACCTATAGTCCCCCTAACCCACTTAATTCAAAGAGATACTCCTATTCACCAGGAGACACTCCTATTCACCAGGAGACACACCTCTTTACCAAGAGACACACATTTTCATTTAAAGAAAACTCCTACTACCGATATATGAACCATACCTAACAAATCTCCACCTTGGCGAATATCACGCCCCTTAGGAGAAATACATCATGGAGTTTCTTACACTAAATGGGTTGGTCGACCATGCAAATTACAACACTTTTCCGCGATTTTCTTGTGATCCACGAATCAAAATATTCTCCTAACTATTCATGCCAACACCTCGACCGAACTGCTGTCCCGCAAACCCTTAATCCTTCGCTGATCGCAAATTGCCTTGTTAAAAACCTTCGCGCCTATTCAGAGAATGCCTCCGCAAAAAACTATCATGAAATCAATGCCTAGTCTGCCTGATCGCAAACTCCTTCCTGCTACAGAAGTGTTTACCTTCGTGAAATTCTGTCGTGTGCCCGCCACTAAGGCTATCGAGCCAACCGCCCGCCAGTAAGCCTGTCGCGCAACCCGCAAAGTCCTTCTTGTCGCTTACGCATCGGTTCTGCCTGGTCGCGAACTCCACCACACAACCTGCCGCGCGAATCGTCGCACTTCTCTGCCTCACCCAAACCGTCGCGCCCAACAATTGTTCTACCCAAATTCCTGCTCTCCTGTCGCGAAATGCCGCTCAAACCGTAAATTAGTTACCACATGCGGACTCTTGTTTGCCTCTCTGGTGGCTGTGAACTGAGCTCCACCTGTTGGCACATCGCGAAACCTTTCGCACCAACTGTCCATCTGCACCCGAGCTGCACAAAACCTGTGCAAACCTGCCGCGCCTCCACACAGCAAACTCCTGCAAACTTCCTGGTTGTTTCCGCCTCCAAGAATTGGGAAACTCTGCCAAATCAGGAATTAAATATGCCAAATAAGAAATAAGAATCCCTCTTATTTTCCCTCAGGAAATCTTTCTGCAATCTCCTCTGTGAAACAGAAGTGTCGCGGACTGCCTGGAGGAGCTCTACACTGCTTCCTTCACTGCGTGGCCCAAAACTTCTAGACAGGAATTAGGAGGGAATATTACAGTTGTGTGAACTTCCTCTACGCCATGTTGCGTGTCTCGATTGCCGAACGAAAAGAAGGCTAGTCGTGAATCTGACAACATGCACTCGATCTGTAAACTCCAGATCTCGCCTTAGGCAGAATGTCGCGCGTTGAACCTGCTCCGCCTTCACCGAAGTACCCTGGCCGTGAACTCTCTGTCACGATCCAAACTGTCGGCATCAAAGCAATTACATGGTTACACGCCGCGAACTGCTGAACCTGCTTGCCCTGAACCAAATTCTCCCGGTTACCTTCCCGTGAGCCTCCTCTACCACAAAATCAAAGCCTTCTGGAGTCGCTCAACTGCTTCCGCGATGACTTTTCTACTGCACATTATCATAGTTTTTATATCATTTTAAATAAACTTCTTAACAAAAAATTATAAAGTAGACACTAGAACTATTATCATTTTCATTCAAACATATCCATTTTATTGATTATTTTTCCAATGTAAAGGATAAAATCAAATAATCAGCAAGAATCATATTTAGTGCAAATAATTTTAAATATGAGTAAAAAAAAACACTTAAAACTGAGAAGTCAAATTAAAATATTCTCAAATGCAGGGTTATCAACGGATTTAAAAAGAATTAATTTTGCTTTAGGAATTTAGTAAGATGCATTAAATTACTAATAATTACTATATTTTTTATCTATTCTAAAAATGGATAAAATGTGGATAACTAAACCCAAATGAAGACTTGAATATAAATGAGGAACCAAAAGTTATTTAGAATTTGTAATTCAGAGATGAGATGTATCTTAAAAAATTTTATGTCCATGCTACTTCCCTTCTTGTCTATGGTATAATCCACGCACACCACAACGTTTAAGATATTGAATCCTGAATTGTCCGTGAATCACACTCAAGTAATAGAAAGTAAGACAGAAGGGAGAGTAAAAGATAGAGGGAAATGTACATGTTGATCGCCAAATGTTTAGATTTAATTTATGTAAATGAATAAAACTTAGAAAATATGGAAAGTATCAATTTTATTTTAAAATGTGTAATCAAAACGATCTCATATATACAATAGTATAAATAATCAAGCATTACACCACAAGCCACACATCTATCCCAAAAAATAGATACATTGCTTGGTGGTGTGGCTTGATTAAATAAACAAAAGTATCTATGACATTCGTTTGGTCTGCAAACCATTTATGTTGACCGACATATTCCTCTACATAGTATGAAGCAACTAGATAGGGTTTATATTAATCTGGGGTCTTTAATGTTTCTTTTAAGTGTAAGCCACTATAGTTAATTACTTCTTAGATAACCGAAGTCACCCAAGAAAATTCTCGATATCGATTAGGAAACATTGTTCTCGTGACTTCCAAAAGGTGGGATCTTCAAGGTAATGTGGTAATAGGAAATTCAATAAGTGAGTGTCTCAAGTTTGAAACATTATTAAAGGGATCAAGAGGAAGAGAAAGCTTGAGGAAAACATAGCTCCATGAAAAATCTTAGTGATTTCCCAACACTATCTTATTATTTAGCTTCAATTTGAGGTAATTAGTTAATGTTTCGTCCGGTCAATTTTATTATTTAGGGCTTACATTCACTTAATACCGATCATATGAATAGTCTGGAAGATAGGAGGATTTATGTCATATGGGATGACAACATCGAAATCCAAAGACGAGTTTAGGGCTTATATTGCACGGGACGTAAAGGCCTAACGAGACAAAGTAAAGGTTTATGATGCACTAGGAAATCTACCTTGAAATCCTATTATTTGTTATTTATTTCTAAGAAGGGAATTTAGCTATAGAAGATGACCGTGCTGCCCACTATGTATGCTCTAAGCTCCTCGGTGCAACAGGTTTAATTTTAGAAGTGTCAAATTAAAGAGATAAGAGAAGTGTTATGTTTTGGAGATATTTTAAAATAAGGTGTCTTAATGTCTTATTAGTGAGGAATTTAAGTTGATTATAGTGACACCGGCTAGAATCTCATGGTTCCCACGTTCTGGCACTATTTTCTTCGGATTCACTTAGTCGAGATGAATTTACCAAATTTAACTAAATGAATTCAGTACTTTCATTCAAACTGTGGGAAATATAATTAGCAACAGTAGGTTGCCTCCGCCGAGGTATTTTCGATCATCCAAAGAGAAGTCTTAGTTTAGTTGCAATTGTTGTTTTATTTTTTTTATTAAATTTTGAGTTGTCTTCTATTTTTCTTTGTTATGACGGTAAATTTGATTTTTGTTTCATTTGGTGGCTATTCTAAAAGTTTCAGTATTGACATGCAAGTTTTATACACAGAAAAATGTAGAAAAGTAAATACAGGAAAAGAAAGTGTTGTAAAATGTAAAAGCGTACCAGTCCTCTTCTCACAATCTAACTGAAAGATTAGCTCTTTTGCAACAAATATATAATTTTGCAGGGAATTTAAAATTGCATGTTAGAAAATAGGAAAAATAGGTTTAAAATGTACCTACCAAATCTTATGTCATAACAGGTGGGTTCTTATTTATTCATTTGTGATGATAATTTTTTCCTAAGCAAAGCATAATAGATTCGGTCATCTTAGAAGATATCCAAAAGATTATGAAGGGATCTGGAGAAATACCATAAAATTTTACAACCTCTTGAATCATCTCGAGTTTATTTGAACTTATTATGTTGCTAAATAATTCATCCATTTCATACCCTTATGTTCAACGAATATTGATATTTTAATTATCCCAATGAGTGGGGTAATCATCACTTAATATTTCATTTATAAATTATGTTGGTGAAGGCCCTTTGGGGTAAATTGTTTTATTAGGAATTTTAGCTAATTTATTTTAAGAGTTGGGCTTGTAGTGTTCCAAAGATATTTGAATTTGATTATATTTCATTTTCTAAACCTCATTAAATTAAATCTTGATTGAACCTAATTCACTGCTTAGCCCTTAAGATTTAATGAGTGGATTTGTAATCTTAAGAAAATTAAGTTATGTGGTGCTTTTAATCCTTATCAAATATTAAATCATCACTCAAACACTGACTATGGGTATTAGATTGGTGAGTTGTTAACTTCCAAAGTCAAAACCCTAATTTTAGGATCACTTCATTTAATTGACTTCCAAATCATAATAATTTAGGAAATTGCAATTTTACAGTTTTAGTGGAAAATGTGATATTAGTTTCTACCATTATATCCCTTGTATTTCAATCATATAGATTTGTTAATTATGATAAATTGTTTCCCATTTCCCTTTGATTAGGCCTAAATATTTAATTAAGGCTTAAATTTCAAAATTACAATTTTGCCCCTATAAGGCCTACCACTCATAATTCATTAAATTCAACTCAAATGACTTTGAAATTTTTATCTTACCCCACTCATGGGTCAGTTAAAATATCAGAGGAGAAAATGTGATTTTTCTTTTTTCAATTTAATTTTCATAATTATTTTAGTGCAAAATTAGGGATTTTCAAAGTAAATTCAATAACATAACCAAAACAAAAGATCTGCTCTTAACAAAATTATTGGAGGTTCACCGAGATCAGAGGACCACTTAGACTAATTTTAATGAATTTTTGAGTTTTAATTTAATTATTAGAATTATTGTTTTTATTTTGAGTATTAATTAAATATAAAATATTATTTAAGTGGAAAAATAAGTTTTATATATTTTTTTTAAATCGTTGAGGTTAAGGAGATAAATAAATTTCATATTTTTTATCTATATTTTAATTATCAGAATTATTTTAGTGAAAAATAGGAAAATTCATTTTTAGCCTTTTAAAAATTATTTTAAGCCTTTAAAATTTAATCACTTCACTTAGAAAATTAAGAAAATTATTTTAATTACTTCCAAGTGATCAGGAGACCAAATGTGTCATGTTAGTGTATTTTAATATTTTTTTTAATTTTTATTAGTTTTAATTATTTTTAAATTATTTAACTAATAAAATATAGCTTAAAAATGAAATATTTATTTTAATTCCAATTTTATTTTTCTTAGTCTCCTCTTGTCATAGAAAACTCGCGAAACCAATTTCATAATTTTTTTACTTATATTATAATTATTATAATTATTTTAATGCCAAAATTGTCATTTCACTTAGAAAATCCATTTTAGTGTTCAAATTAGATCCAATTGATTTCAAATTTTTATGGAGAGTTCCCCTAACCATTATTTACAGCGGAGAATCATTTTTGTGCTTTTTACCTTTATATTTTTACCATTTTATTTTTCTTTCATTTTTTTGGTTTAATTACAATTAGTGTCATTCTTAATGATTTAAATCACTTTTATATTTTTCTTAGAGTCCCCTAATCATAGTGAACCTACCAAAATAAGTTTTGTATTTTTCTAATTAATATTTTAATTACTATAATTTTTATACCCAAACAGAGGGGATTAGCTTAGAAATAAGGATCTTTAGCTAGAAAATTCCCCTGACCTTGGAAAAATCTGGGAAGATCCCCAACCACAGAGCATATAAGCCCTCCAAATCTCATGCTATGGTGAAATGTTTGGAGTAAAATATGGCCTATGTATAATTTTATGATTTTAATTAATTAAAAATTAAACATAAATCAAATGAACTCAAATTTATTTCCACATTGTCCTCCTCTGTTCATTGAGCATGAGGGTATTTTTATTTTATTTTTATGATTTTTTTACGCCATGTTATGAATTTTCTAAGGAAGACTGATTTAAATAAATACAAAATAACCATATTTTTCTATTTAAACACGTGGTGTCGCGTCATCCTCAATAGCTCTGAAGCCCCCAAGCTTGGATCCGCTATTTGACGCCGTCATCTGACTGGGCAGCCACGAGTCCGCGCTTATGCTCCTATTTACCTCACTTTTGTTGGGCCTAGTCTTTCTTTAGAATAGCCTAGGGTCTAGCCAAAGGATTTCCTGGTGACCATCTTAGAGGACTAGCAATGGAACCCTTAACCCATAGAAATTCAAAACACTTCCTTGTTTCACTTGGAGTTTTCAAATGCTTAATGTTTAACCTCTATGTGCTTAAAAGGATGAGACCAAGCATTAGGAAGCCTAAGAGGAGTTCCCTATAGGTTGGTCAAGCCTTAGGACTAACCCTGTTTGGTCTAGAGTTGGCACACACACATTTACACATTACACTCTCACACACTACCTCACAAACCAAAATCAAACATACAAATTCACCCCACACTTGATCCCTACTCTTTTGGAAACTCATGTGGGTGGTTTCCCCAAGCTCTTAGCCCTAAGCTAGGGTTTCGCTAGTACCAACACATGGAGGATCCAAATGGAGAATTCTCTTGGTCCATGGCTCAAATGGGTTATCATCCTCATTTAACCCCAATTTACCCAAAATTTCCAAAATTGACCCCAAACATTATCAAATTATCAAATTACCCTTAAAACCCTAATTTTGCCCAAAATTCCCAAAATCAACCAAAATTACCCAAATTTTTCCAAAAATCATCCCAAAACATTCCTCACCACTCAAAATACCCAAAACACCTCAAATTTACCAAAATTCTCAAAATACCCTCAAATACCCAAAATTACCAAATTGCCCCTCCTACTCCAAAAATTCCAAAAAAACTCAAAAATTCCCAAAAATTCCCAAAACCTTCCAAATATTCCAAATTTCAATTTTGAATCACCACATTAACCCAATTTGACTATGTTAGCCCAATTTGACCAAAAGCTCCAAATTGCCCTTTAACGCTCAAAATGCCCAAATCGACCCCAATGTCCACCAAATTGACTTCAATATCCCCTAAATTCAATTTTAAATTCAAATTTAGAATACTCAATCTCATCCCAAACCAAATCCAAAGTCCAATTTGACCCAATTTCAAGCTCAATTTCAACTAAAACCAAAAAGCCCTAATTTTGACCATATGACCTAAATCCGCCAAATTGAACCCCTTAGCCAAGGCATTTTCCCCAATTTTGAATCTTAAACTCTTAATAGAATTCCTACACACCAAATTTACCCACATTTGACCCTAGACCTCACCCAAATCCAACCCAAATCAAAATCCCTAAATTTGCCCCTAAATGTGTCATATACCCAAATGCCATCAAATTGAATGCCCCAATCCTAAAATTGCTACCCAATTAACATTTGGAAATCTTCATGATATTCTCCTACACCAGTTTAAACATTCAATTGAGATATAATCCCACTCTAGCCTAACCCAAACCCAAGCTAACCCAAATGCCTCAAAATTAACCAAATGACAAAATATTACCAAATCCACCTCCCAAATCAGTTTAAAATCACTCCAATCCTTTTTAAACTCTTTATAACAATCATACACATCATCTTGCTCAATCAATTGGACCAAACTTAAGCTCAAACCAAAGCTAGCCTAAAATTGACCCACATGAGCTTAAATTAAACCCATGACCCAATGTGACCTAATTTAGCCCAATGTGACCAAACCAAACCTCCCACATTTACCAAATTGACCCTAGGGACTGAACTAGACCCACCTAGCTCAACCTAGTGGAGCCATGGACCAAGGGTGGGATTTCTTCTCATTTTAAGCTAAGTCAAGAGGATCTTTGTAAAAAGCTTTCCTCAAATCAATTTAATGCCTTGATGGACTCCTCACTGGCTCACCTGCGCTCTGGCCACCCTCCCCTAGCCTGGCAGATCAGCCTAGTCGCCGGAGGAGCCAAAAGCGAGAGCCACCTTACACCAAGTTAAACCAAAACACACCCATCCCCTGTGTTCAGTCTTGATTGGCCATTGGAGCCTTACTGCCCTCCGCAAAAGCGGCTTAGTGCACCTGAATTATGGCCCTGAGCTCCACCTCAGCCATGGCTATTTAAGCCCACCCTCTTCACGACCAAAGGAGGAGATGAAAATTTACCTTTGGGAAACTCTGCCAAATTGCTTCCAGTGCTTCCCCTAGTCCTCCTATGCTCAGGCCAACCAATTTCCAGCCATCATCCCCACTTTCTGAGCTCAAATTTTCAGCTCAAGATCAAGCTAAAACCAAGACACACTTGACCACACCTCCACACTGCACCAAGTTTCAATTAACTGCACCCACACCATCCCCACACTGAACGAAGAAGATCCCACATCAAACCTCCATCAAAAAAAGCGTCTAGCGTAGACTTTGATTAACACCTGAAATCAGGTCTGTCGAACTTGGGTCTAGACATTTCACCAAAGTATGGGACTTCATCTACAAGCTCGTTGGACCTCACTGAAGCTTCTGCAACTGTCAAATTCAGCCCCCCCCCATCTAAGACAAAGGGATTAAACTCTCTCACTCTTCTAAGATTTTTTTTCTCCATACACATTGAGTTGATTTTAGGCTAGGTTAGCCGTATAGCTAAGTTCGTCTAAGTCAGATGAGTCCATAAAAATAAACTCGAAGTGAATTTGTTTAGTATCGAGCGGGATATTAGGTTTAAAGTTTGGACTGTCTACGGGAAGAACCAGTCGAGGATGATGACCAAGAGTTGTTAGATGGAGCGTGTATTGAACAGACGGATCAGATGGCATCAGACAGAGATATATTACATAAAGCATGGGCCGCGTGGGGTTGAGACAGAAGGCAGCGCCCAATCAGAAGGAGACACCTGTGGCTTTGGAACAGTTAAGGATGACGCAGTGCTGAGTCATTGGAGTAGGAAAAAAAGGAATTTTTTATTTATTTAAATCAGTCCAACTTCAAAAATCCATAACTTGGTGTAGAAAAAGAAAAAAAATACCCTCTAGCTCAGTGAATAGAGGAGAACAATGTGGAAAAAATTTCATATTTGTTTGATGCATTTGTGATTTTTAATTATTTAAAAATAGTATTGGGTATTTCAATTCTCCTTTTGCATATATATTTCACCATGACATGAAACTTAGGGTTTTTGTTCCCTCTGTCATGAGGGATCTCCTCTGATTTTTCCAACGACAGGAGAGATCTCCATGAGGAGATCACTATTTTTCAAGATTATTGTGTATGTTTTAATAAAATAATTATGAAAATTAAAATATCCATAAAAAATATAAGATTATTTTGAGGTTACCTATGACTAGAGGACCATAAGAAAAATATAAATTTGGTTTAACTCATTATAACTCACCCTAATTTAAATCAACTCACTAAACCTAAAGAAGATTAAATTGGATTAAATATAAATGGATGGCTTGATTTTTGTTCCCCACTGTGGCTTAGGGTCAGAGGAACTACCATAAAAACTTTGAAACCATTTAGAGTTAATTTGATCACTCAACTTGATTTTCTAAGTTAAATAACATTTTTTGTATTAAAATAATCATAATAAATAATACAAGTTAAAAAATTATGGAATTGGTTTTGAGAGTTCTTTGTGACCAGATGAAATTTATAAAAATAAAATGATAATTAAAACAAATTCTTTATTTTTAAGTCTATTTAATAATTTTAAATTAATTAAAAATTATTAAAATTCATTAAAAATAATAAAATCCAATAAAACTTTAAAACCCACCAAAATGTCATGATTGGTCTTCTGATCATTTAGAAACAATTAAAATAATTTTCCTAATTTTCAAAATCAAGATATTAATTTTTAAAGGCTAAAAATGGATTTTTCCTAATTTCTCACAAAAAAAATTCTAATAATTAAAATATAAATCATAAAAATAAAAAAATTCTTTCTCTAGGTTCCCTCACCTTAGAGAGATTAATAAAAAATATAAAACTTAATTTTGAAATTAAATAATATTTTATATTTAATTAATACTGAGAACAAAAAAAATAATTATAATAAATAAAATAAATTTAATAAAATCATAAAAATTGGTCTTAGTAGTCCGCTGTTCTAGGAGAACCTCCAGTAATTTTTCTAAGGCTAGGTCATGTGTCTTGTCCAAGTGATAAATTATCTTTGAAAATCCTTATTTTTTATATTAAAATATTTATATAAATTAAATTGAAATAGGAAAAATCACATTTTCTCCTCTGATGTTTTAATTGACCCATGGGTGGGGTATGATGCGATGCGACTTTAAATATGCTTTTAAATACAGGAATTTGATACCACTTTTTAGAATATTTAATTTCCAGAAAATGGCTTCAAAAACTTGATGTGCGAGGTTTACTTTTATTATTTTATATTTAGATTTTATTATTGTAATAGTCACAATTTTAAATGCAATTATACATATCGTTCAAGTAATACAGGGCTCTAGTGGAGTCCTGGTTATCGATCCCACAGGGATAGAGAAATAAAAAGTAAGAGATATAAATAATATTTTGAAATTTTCGAAAGCAATTTATATATACCCCTTTATATATATATATATATATATATATATATATATATATATATATATAAATTTAATTAACTAATAATTTTACTAAAAGAAAGTAAGCAATAAGCACGAAAGTAAAGTAAGCAGTAATTAAAATTCAATGCAATTATAAAAATGACTTTCTCCTTTTTCAACTAATCCAAGAATTATAGATTAATTAACTTTTGTAGGGAATTAAGATTATGATATTATGCCAAATAGAAGCATTTCTATTCTTTATCCTTTGGTCCAGATGCAAAGAACATTGACTAATCTATAGTTAGGCTCAGGATGTTTTATTAGTAGAATGAGTTAATCTAGGCTCACACTACTAGATGTCCAAGGGTGGCTATGGTCGGCCTTACTAGTGACCCTTTACCTTTCTATAAACTAAATTATTAGAATTTAGTCTGTCACTCTAAAAACTAATTAATTCTACGCCCAATAAATAATATCTTCCTATTTATTTGCACTTCACCTTAAACAATCCGTCTATAGCCTGCGATTTCCTAAGGATTCATGTGATATCTACTAGTTAAGAATTTGTCTTTGGATAGGTCTCAAAATTCTTCAACAGGTTTTAACACAAATTAAATGGCCAATTTAAAAAGTAAAATAAGATCAGGTATTAATCTCATCACAATATTTTAAAATATTTTATATTTAATTCTCCTATAAAATTTATTTAATTTATAATCTTTTCATAGTTGAAAGAAGAAAGATAACTAACTACTCAGAACTCGTTGAAATAACACAACAAAACATATTTATAAAACTTTGAACCAAAGTACAAATACTTATCTGAAGTGTTCCTTCAAGAGATCCGCTGACTTCTACTGACTCCAAAGCAATGATGAAAGACTCCAACAGCGATAACACACAACAAACACTCAAAATAAACTCACTAGATATAAAATAAAGTGGCACCCTAAGTTTGGAAGAGACTAAATAAAACTAGAGATGAGAGAGAAGATGTTAAAATGGGTATGTGTACTAAGAGAGGGGGTTTTTGTGCGATTTTCTCTGTAGAATGGGCTCCTATTTATAGAGCTCTGAATTTTACAAGGGGTTGCTTAAGGCACCTCTTCAAAATTTGTCTAAATTCAATGTATCTTCTAGAAGGTAACCGTCGCGTCAAGGCGCCGAACTCTGTGACCAGGTCTTTCACACCTCTTCACTTTGGGTCGCACCTCTTCGCGATCCAGACCATTTTCTTGTGTCCAAATACATTGTATCACATGTCCTATATATTACGATTAACTTCCAGTCTTCTAGAAGCTCCAATAACTGCTTAACACCATCAAAATAACTGCCCAAAGTCATCAAAAAAACTTGACAGCATCTGTATCAAACTGGCGCTTAGGCGCCGGACTCTGGCGCCTAGTTGTCAGGCCAATAATTCCAAAATTTTGCTCCATAAGCTTCATTTTTGCTCATGTTTGCTCATTTTTCCTTATTTTTCTTTCTTGGACTCTTTTTAAATCATCTACATCCAAAAACATGAAAATACCTTTCATTAAAGCATAATATCCTTAAGAATTGAATCATAAATAATGCATAAAAATGGGTATTTTCTAGGTAGATCAGGGTACTAGAAAAATTTCAAAGTCGTTTGCATTGAAGTTAACAAATTATGAAGTGCTAAGGTCCTTAGAGGCAAAATTGTAATTTTGAAGATTTTGGCCTTAATCAATATTTGGGTTTAATTGAAGTAGGAAATGGGTAATGAATGATTATAATTGGAAAATTTAGATGATTGAAATACAAGGGTCTTAAATGGTATAAACTAACATATCCTTTTGTCAGATAAAAAATAACTTTTATAATCTCTTTAATTATTTTAATTTGGAAGATAATCAAAATTAAATGATTCTAGGGTTACGGGTTTGACTTTGGAAGTTAATAATCAATCAATCTAGTACCCCTAGTTGGTGTTTAATGTTAAATTCAACAGATTAATAAGGATTAAGAATCAAGATCACATAAGTTAACTTTTCCCAAAATTGCAAATATACCCATTAAATCTTAAGGGCTTGATAGTGAGTTAGGCTTAATTAAATTTGACTAATATGGATTAGAAAAGATGACAAAATTAAATGTAAAAATATTTTAAACACTACAAGCCTAACTTTAAAAATCAAATTGGTTAAGCTCCTTAATTAGGTCAGTTTACCCCTAGGGATCTTTACTCGCATAATTTATAAATGGAATATCAAGTGATAATTACCCCACTTTTGGGATGATCAAAACATTAATTCATTGAGCATAAGGGTATGAAATGGATTAATCATTTAATGAGTATGATAACTTTAAATGAACTCAAGAGAATTCGAAAGGGTTGTGAAATATCTTGGCATTCTCTGGATCTTTTCACAAGTCTTCTGGACATCTTGCAAGACAACTGAACGTATTATACTTATTAAAAGAAAGCATCTCTTAAATGAATAAATAGAACCCACCAAGTTATGACATAGGATTTGGTAGGCTTGTCACGAACCTATCTATAGGCTTTGTTTTTCTGCAAAAGCTACTAAAGTTTCAGGTGGAGGAACGAAAAGACTCAACATGTATGCTTTTATAGTTTACAGTACCTTCTTTTCCTGAACTTTATTTACTATACTTTTTCTTGCTTACAAGCTTGCATGTTAAATAAAAATGTCACCTTGCATGAAGACCAAAACTTTTAGGATAACTGCAAAACTAAAATTAAAATTAAAATTAAAATAAATCAATGATAAAATTCACTGTAACAACAGTCAAAATATAAGATAACTTAAAATTTAATCACAAACAAAACAAAAATCACAAGTGAAACTAAATTAAAACGTCTCTTTGGATGATCAAGAATAACTTGGAGCAGGCAACCTACGACTGCTAACGAGATTTCCCACGGTCTGAATGAAAGTACTGAATTCATTTTGTTGAATTTGGTAAATTCATCTAGAGTAAGTGAATCCAAAGAAAATGGTGGTGCTAGAATGAGGGAACCGTGGGATCCTAACCGGTGTCGCTATAATCAACTTAAATATTCTCCTAATAAGACATTAAGACACCTCAATTTAAACATTTCTAAAACATGCAAACTCTCTCAATCTTCTAAATTTGACACTTCTAAAACTAAACCTTTTATGATGCGGAGCTTGGAGCATACATAGTGGGCAGCACGAACATCTTCAACAGCCAAAATCCTTAGAAATAAGCAACAAGACATAGGACTTCGAGGTAGTCTGTCTTCTCCAAGCTTTCATTGCTTTGGATTCCTATAATAATTGTTCTGAATTTGAGCCACTCGCCTATTGGATTTCCAATTACCACATTTGCTTGAAGATCCTACCTTGTGGAAGTCATGAATACAATATTTCCTGATCTCAATCAAGAGTTTTCTTAGGTGACCTCTGTAATCTAAGATGTAATTTAATATAAGGGCTTGCCCTTATAGGAAACTTAAAGACCTCATATTAATATAAACCCTATCTAGTTGCTTCATATTAGATAAGGGAAGTTGTCGGTCAACATAAATGGTTCGCAGACCAAACGGATGTCATGGATTCTTTAGTTTATTTGATCAAGCCTCACCACCAAGCAATGTATCCATTCTTTGAAACATATACATGACTTGTAGAGAAGTGCTAAATTATTTAAACTATTGCATATATGAGATCAGTTTGATTTCATATTTTTTAAAATTAAAAATGATATTTTCCCAAAATCTATATAAATATTTACATAAATTAAATCTGAAGAACAGAAATCTTTAACGACCGACAGCTTTGTGGTTCTGTCTGGCGCAATCAGAGTCTTCCACTCAATACACACACTATCCAATGACATCCATTCATCATCCCCAGCTAGTTCATCTCGAGAGCTTTCCACCTTCTAACTCTAAGATCTCATGCTAGACTCAACCAATTTGTCTTAGGATTGTTTCTATAGACTCATCTGACCTAGATGAAACTATATATTTGACTTATACAGTATGAAATACATTGTGCATGCATGGAGAATCAAAATAGGCTCGGGCTAAGTTAAGAGCACAATACTTGGTCTGAGAGGGGAGGCCTCATTCAGATTGGTTCTACACGTTTGTTGTGACCTTGTGAAGCTTCTGCAAGCACCAATTTGGGCTCTCCTTGGGTCTGCACCAGAACTCGATCAGATGGAGAATTCGGGTCTAAGGGAAGTCTGGGTTTGAGGGGCTAGGGCTGTCAAAATGGCTCGTTGTTCGCGAACAGCTCGTGTTTAGCTCGTTCACTAAGTTAACAAGCTTTAACGAGCCGAACACAAACAAAGATTTGTTCATTCGTGTTCGGCTCATTTTGTCTCGAAATACTATTCCTCAATTATATATATATATATATATATATATATATTAATGAGTAGTATTTTTAAAAAATTTAAAAGATTTATAATCAATTAAAATTATTAATTAAGTAAATAAAATAAAAACTATTAAATTAGATTCAAATAATATTTTAATATAAACTATAATTCTTAAATGTTGCCTCAACCCTTAACATCTTATGGTTACGTGATTAGGATTGTCAAAACGACTCTTTGTTCGTGAACAACTTGTGTTCAGCTCGTTAAGTAAATGAGCCGAACCCGAACACACTTTTTGGCTCGAAATATAAATGAGCCGAACATGAGCTGAGGAGCTCTGTGATGGGGCTTATGTTGGTGATCTTCTTCCTTTGGTCTTGTGATGATGAGGAGCAAGTTAATTTGGAGTTTGATGCAGTGTGAAGGTGTGGTGGATTTTGTCCAAGCTTCGGTTAGGAATTTGGCTAAGAAATTGGCTTTGGACAGTGGGAGTGAGAGATGGAGAATGGTGGGGATGACTCATGAAGTCTTGAGGATGTTTTGGAGGCAATTGGACAGAGTCTCCCTAGGAAATTTTAAAAACTTACCTTTGGCCTTAGAGAGCTCCATTTTATAGCCATGAATGTCGGATGAGCTCAGGGGTGGCTGGTGGGTGCACTAAGTTATTGAGGTGGATGGCTGAGCAGTGCCAGTGGCCAAATAGGGTTGGACAGCTTGGATGGGTGAGTTTTGGTTTGATTTAGTGTTGGGTGACTCTCGGTTTGAGCTCCTTCGGTGACTAGGCCAACCTGCCAAGGTGGTGCTCAGGCTAGGGTGGTCAGGTGACCCATGAGTAGGCCTTAATGGTTATTAATACATTTGGGGAAAGCTTAGGATAAGGCAATATATGGTTTAGCGATAAATGGGAGGAGATCCCTAAAGTTAAGGGACCATTAGTCCATGACCCATGTAGGTTAGGCTAAGTGGATCTTGGGTGGTTCCTAAGGTATACTTGATGGTTCTATGAGACTTGGCTTGGTCAATTTGGCTAGGCTTCGGTGACATTTGGGTCTTGGTTCAATTTTGGGGACATTGGGTTCAAGTTGGGCTAGGTTAGGTTTGAGCTTTAATTGAGTTCAATTGATTGTTCAAGTTGGTGTGTATGATTGTCACAAAGATTTTTGAAGAGGATTAGCGTGATTTTGAATTGGTTTGGAGGTTTAATTTGGTGGAATTTGGACATTTGGTCAATTTAGGCTAACATGGGTTAGGCTTGGGTTTGGTTTGGGCTAGAGCTTGGGTTCAATTGATAGTTAAAATTGGTCTACGGGAATGTCATGAAGGGTTTTGGATAGAAATTAGGTGGAAATTTTGGGCTTAAGAGGTTTAATTTGGTGACATTTAGGCATATGGCATAGTTGGGACAAAATTAGGGATTTTAGATTGTTTTGGATTTGGGGGAGGTTTAGGCTCAAATTAAGGTCAATTGGTGGATCAATTTGGTTTGTAGGAATTTTAAGAAGAGTTATAATTTAGTTTTGGTGAGTACATGGTCAAAATTGGGCTTTTTGATATGGGTTGAAATTAATCTTGAAATTGAGTCAAATTGTGATTGGTTTTGGTTTGAATTAGGTTTAGGCATAGTGAATTTGAGTTTAGGATTGAAATCTGGGAGGATTGGGATCAATTGGGTGGAAATTGGGGATGATCTGGGCATTTTGGGCCTTAAGGGGAAATTTGAGGCTTTTGATCAATTTTGGTCAATTTGGTCAAATTAGGCTCATGGGAGTGGTTCAAATGGTTTTAGGAATATCTAGGAGGATTTTGAGAATTTTTGGGAATTTTTGGAATTTTAGGATTTTAAGGGGCATTTCGGTAATTTTGGTGGTTTAGGGGTATTTTGGAGATTTTTGGTATTTTGATGGATTTTAGTCAATTTGAATGTTGTGAAATATTTTGAAATGACTTTTTAAAGGAATTTGAGAATTTGGGTAATTTTAGGAACTTTGGGAAAAATTAGGATTGTAGAGCCACTTTGGTAATTTTGATGTAGTTTGGGCTAAATGGGTCAAAAGTTGGAATTTTGATAAAATTGGGGTTAATTAGGAATTTCAACCTCCTTGAGTCATGGACCAAGAGAAATCCCACTTTGGAACCTCCATGTGTTGATTCTAGCGAAACTCTAGCCTAGGGCCAAGAGCTTGGGGAACCAACCACATGAGTTTCTAAAAGAGTAGGGGACCAATTATAAACATGTTTGGTTTAGGGTAGTTGATTGTAAGTGTAATGTAGGTGTGAGTGTGTGTGTGAGCCTAGCCTAGACCAGACCACCCTGGGTGAGTCCTAAAGCTTGACCATTCTATATGGAACTTCTCTTGAGTATCATTATGTTTGGTCTCATCCTTCTAAGTTTTTAGAGGTTAGACTTAAGCATATGAAACTCCAAGTGAAGCAAAGAAGTGTTTTGAACTTCTACGGGGTAAGTGTTCCATTGTTAGTCTTCTAAGATAGTTACCAGGAAAGTCCTATGGCTTGATCCTAGGCTACCTAAAGTAAGACTAGACATTAACAAAAGTAAGGTCAACAGCACAGTAATAATCTAAATTTTTGACTTCTTATTTTTCATGAATTGATCCTCTTATTTATAGAGGAGAGTGATATAATATTTGAAATTATATGTTTTTCCTTAATTTAATTGGGGTGTTACAAGATATTTTAAGTATTTTACATATATAGAGCTTCGCTTCAGTCACCTTATAACTCGGTAAGCTATAACTAGTTGGCCTTGATTTGGAAAAGACTTGTTCTTGTGCCTTTGTTTAATCGATCGGTCGACTTTTGATGGTCCTCAAGTCTGCGAGACTCAACTCGATATGCTTGATTTTGTTGGTTGGTTATGCTAGTTGGGTTTCCAACTATGGATTCACAGATAGAACCTATGTCAATAAATGTTAGGTTATCGGGCAGAGTGTGAATAATTTTAATATGATAAGTAGCTTACTTCTTGATGAAGCGACCTTTTGGAGACTCTCCGCGTTGTTATGTAATTGATAGTTTTTGGCCCCTAGTTAGAAATCTCAAGGGTGCCCATGGAATAACTAGGGATGTTGCATTCTTCCCTTAAATCAAGTTATGACAAGAAGCAAGTTGATGCCTCCATTTGGCTTAATAGGCTTTAGTTTTTAGTTTGTACGGCTCAATTGTTTCGCTGTCACTTTGTTAGCCTTCAACCTCAGCTCAATGGGATTGAACAGTCTTTTAGTACTCTGCTAGTGAGCACTTAGCCTTTTGATGACAGACTCTTAGTTTTCTACTGATGTACCTTTGGTCTTCTGTCTGTAGGCCGTTGATCTTATGCTTATGAGCACATTTTAGCTATACTCCTTTATATTTCTTGTTCATTGGATTTTCTTGAGATTCGTGCATATGTGTATTTGATGTGTACACGTACACACACACACGAGAGATATATATATATATATATATATATATATATATATATATATATCTTAATAGTATGTCTACTATTAAGATTGTGAAATGTTTACTGTTCCATTAATCCTTTGTTTTTCAAGCATGGATAGTGCCGCATTTGTTGAAACTGTGGTGAATATTACTCTTCTGTAGAGCTTTGAAGCAACTAACTTGATTTTCCGTGAAGATTTTCATGAATTTATCTAGATTAATTCTGCATTTTTAAGGATAAATGGAAGAAGAATGGTAAACTGGCTATCCACATTTAAGGGGCTAACGTGGACAGGCTAGCTGAACCTTTGAATTATACTTTTTTTGGTAAATTTCAGCTAAGACATCTGAAAATGGAAATTGTTAGAAGATTCTTTGATTGGTTGAAATTAGTTGGAAGTTGGAAAGTAAGCTTATTTGATGGAAGACATATCATGATTCATCATAGCAGGGAGGAAAACTATGCTAAATTCTTCTCAAAAAAGTAGCATTCAAATTGAGAACACAGTGATGAAAGGACTTAAGTGGTTCATGAATTTTGATGTTTTATCTAAACCTCCTATTGTACCAATTTATTTCAAATTTCTTGGGATTAAATTTCATCTATTTAATGCCCAAATCCTCTTTTCAATTAGCTCAATCTTTAGGAGACATATGAAACTTGACCATCCTACGTATAACTTGAGTAAACCATAAACTGTAAGGATACTAATTGAAAGGGATTGTCGGCATATTTTTAGGTTGAGTGTTGTATTTTGAAAGGGGGTCGCCTACAGAAATTGTCAGTGAATTTTAAATTTTAAAGTTAATTTAAATATATATATATAATTTGGAAAGTAACATTTGATTTTGAAAATAATTTTAAGTTTGAAAATTTTAAGATATGAAATCAAACCGATCTCACATCCGAAATAGTTTATATAAACGAGCACCGCACCACAAACTGTGTATCTATCCCGAAGAATAGACACGCTGCTTGATGATGGGGCTCGATTAAATAAATTAGAAGATTTGTGACATATGTTTGGTCTGCAAACCAATTTTATAATCCGACAAGTTCCCCTGCTTAATATAAATGAATTAAGCAGGGTTTATATTACCTAGGTTCTTAAAGTTCCCTATAAGGGCAAGCCCCTATAGTTAATTACATCTTAAATGTCTGAAAACACTTAAGAAAACTCTCTAAAATGATCAGTGGTTTTGCTCTCAAGAATTTCAAAGTTTAAGGTTTTCAAACAATTGGATTTTGGAAATTTCAACAGGGATTAGCTCAAATTTGGAACAGTTAATTTTAGAAATCCAATGGAAGAAAAGTAGGAGAAGCTGAGGATCCAAGAAGAATCTTGGCAACTTCCCAAACAATCCTATTGTTTGGCTTCAATTTGAGAGTTTATTTAATGTTGTAATCCAGCCAATTTTAATTAGTTAGGACTTATATTTGTATGACATGATCATACAAATAGCCTCGATGATGTGAGGGTTTATGTCATACCAAACGACTACCTTGGAGTCCTAAGACCGGTTAGAGCTTAATTTGCATAACACAACTATGCAAATGCCTAACGAAAAGTTGAGGATTTATGTTGCACTTCGAAATCCTATGGCTTGGTTATTTAATTCTAAGGAAAGTTTTGCTAAAGTAGACTCAGGTTTTGCTGATGACGATGGTCGTGCTGCCCACTATGCTCCAAGCTCCTTGTTGTTGCAGAGGATTAGTTTTAGAAGGTGAAAATCAGGAGATGAGAAAAGTGTTTTGGTTTAGAAGAGTTTTAAAGTTCAAATGTCTTTAATTTTTTATTAGGGGAATCTTAAAGTTGATTATAACAACACCGGTTAAGATCCCACGGTTCCATCATTCCGACACCGTTATTTTTATCGGATTCACTTAGTCCAGATGAATTTGCTAAACTCAACTGAATGAGTTCCACACTTTCATTTAGACCGTGGGAAATCCCGTTAGCAACACGTAGGTTACATCATCCGAGGTATTCCCGATCATCCAACGAGATGTTTTAATTTAATTGCAATTGTAGTTTTGTTATTCTGTTTGTGATTAAATTTTGAGTTATTTTATCTTTTGAATGTTGTGGCGGTGAATTTTATCTTGTGTTGATTTTAATTTAATTTTGTGTTTCAGTTTTGTGGCTATCCTAAAGGTTTCAGTTTTCATGCAACAATCTTGTTTAACATGCAAGAAGAGTAAGGTGTAGCTCATATAAATAAATTGCAATAAAGTAAATTGCAATAAAATAAAAGTGTACCTAGAGGATCTTCTCGTCATTCCAAGCTGCACTTAAAACACATGTTAAGGCATTTAAATATTTATAACAAGTACATAGGTAAAGCTAAGGGAAGTTTCTGGTTATCTACCAAATTCGTAATCCTATTGCTAGTCAACTCCTATGACTTCTGGGTTCTTGTATTTCGTTAAGGATGATTTTCTTCATCAAAGAACAATTAAATTCAATTGTTCTTCTAAAACATCCCATCATATTGAGGAAGTGTTTAGGACGAGTCCTAAACATCTTTTCAATACTTCTGAGATTATTTTGAGTCCAAATGAATTTCTTTGTTTAAGTGAATCAATCATCCAAGAATTTAGCTTAGTTTGTTCCTTGCTCATTGAATTAAGATGTTTGATTATCCTATAAGTAAAGTGACATTTCACTTGATGCTTTACTTAAGAGTTATAATAATGAAAACCTTTAGGGGGCAAATCAGTTTGTTAAAGAATTTAATGATTTAAAATTAGAATTGGTGATTTAAAATGATTTAATTTAGTTATGAAATTTTAATAACTTTATGTTTGGAATAGTGTTCAAGTTATTTTATTCTAAAATGTCTTAAACCATTTGAATTGAAAGATGAGTTAAAATTTTATAATTTAGACTTTAATGATTTAATTTTAATTTAATTGCAATATTCTAGATTAACTTTTAATTGGTTTGATTTTTTAATTAAGAATCATTTTTTTGAAATTGATTTTGATGTTTTCTTTAAATTTGCTTTCAAGTGATTTCTGAAATTAAATTTTCTTTTTAATTCAATTTAATTATCAAGTTATTTAATGTTTTAAGTTTTAATTTAATTAAGGTTTACTTTCCTTTTAATTATTTAATTATTAAATTCAATTATCACTTTAAATTTAATTAAAAGTTAAATATTATTAAAGTGATTCATTTAGGGATTTTAGTTTAAGTTATTATAGTCTCTCTAAATTATATCCCCATTTTAAAAATCCAAATTTTAACTTATTCTTCCAAAATTTGAATTGTTTTATTAATTAAAATTTACTTTAAATATTTTCAAGATGATTAATGGGTTTCTACCCCTTAATTCTCTAGGTTTCAATCTTTTAATGAAAATTTTAAAATTAGATATTTTACCCCCCATTTTGATTAAACCTAAATGTTAATTAGGGTTAAAATTCTTTAATTACCTTTATGTCCCTTTAGGCTTATTCATTTCATAACTCATCAAATTAAACTCAATGAACTTAAAATTTTTATGTCACTTCACTCATATGTCAATTAAGACATTAGAGGAGAAAATGTGATTTTTCTGAATTTAATTTAATTTGTATAATTATTTTTGTGAAAAATAAGGGTTTTCAATGTAAATTCAACAACATGACCAAGGTAAGATTTTTATCCTTAGAAAAATTATGAGATGTTCCTACAGACCAGGGGACCATTTGAACCAATTTTGGTGATTTTTTTAAATATATTTTATTTATAATAATTATTTTGAGTTTTGGAGTGTTAATTAATTATAACATAAAATTAAAGTTGAAAAATGAATTTTATATTTTTCTTAAGTCTCTCTGACCTCAAGGAGTCCAGAGAAACAAATTTTATATTTTTTATAATTTTTCTTTGATTTATTAGAATTAATTTAGTGAAAAGGTTGGAAAATCCATTTTTTAATATTAAAAATTGTCTTAAGGTTTTAAAATTCAATATCTTTACTTTGAGGCTTAGGAAAGATATTTAGTTTGTTCCTAAGTGATTAGGAGGTGAAAATATGATATTTTTAAGATTTTTATTGTTTTTGTGATTTTTATTATTTTTTAATTATTAAAATATTAAAATATAATGAAAAATGAAGATTTTTAGAAAATTTTAATTTTACTTTTCTTAGACACCCCTAACATCAGAGAAGCCCCAAAACCTTTTTTGTGAATTTTTAAAGTGTATTTTTGGAGTTATGAATTTTTAAAATTTAATTTTGGTCATGTAACTTCATTAATCCATTTAATGGGGTTAAACATTTCCAATTGATTCCAAATTTTTATGTGAGTTCCATCTGATCCTAAAGATCAGTGGAGAATTATTTTCAAGTTCTTTTGATGTGTGGTTAACCCTAATTAATTAAAGTCCAGTTTTGAGTAATTAGGCCAATTAGGGTTATTCTTAAAGAATTAACTCAAAATATAATTATCCTAGGGTCTTTTGGTCCTAAGAAACTTCCCCAAATTTTCCTAGAATTTTCTAAGCATTATGTTAATTAATGGAATTAATATACCTAAAAAGTGACATAAACTTGAAAAATACTTAATTTTCCATAGAGATAGCCTCTGACCTTGAAAATTTCAGGGAATGTTCCCAAGATCAGAGGCTTCAAAAGTCCTATGGTCTCATGCCATGGTGAATTATCTATGCAAATGGAGAATTAAAATACTAAAATGAGTAAATAATTAATTAAAAATAAAATACTCATCAAATTAACTCAATTCTTTTTCCACATTATTCTCCTCTGTTCACTGAGCAAGAGGGTATTTTTATTTTATTATTGTGATTTTTCTACACAAAGATATGGATTTTTTAAGTTCTGGCTATTTAAATAATTCATAAATTCCATATTTTCCTACTTATCCGACTCAGCGCCACGGCAATTATAGTGTCTCCGAAGCTCCAAGCGGCGCACTCCCATTCGCCGCCACTATTCGACTTAGTGCCATGCGGCCCGCGGTTCACGTACTGTTCCCTGGTCCGACGCAATCTGAGCCGTCCAGTCGATACACGCTCGATCCAACGACAGCTGGTTGTCGTTTCTAACTGGTGTGCAGCCGTGATCGTCCACACTCAAACCCTAATATCTCCCTCATTTCTCAATGGATTTTCGTGATCTTATACTCTATGGATTCGTCTTGAAGAGAAAAACATATCCATATGGTTTACATGCTATGAAATTAACTCAAGCGAAATCAAGAATCGTTGGAAGCTCGGGTTGAAGAGAAGTCTCCATACCTTTGTTCAGGAGGTGAGGCCTCAACTGAATGTGCTCGGCACGTTCGTTGAAGCTAGAAGAGCCTAGGAATGAAGCCTCTGGCCCTGGTGAAAGGTCTAAGTATGAAAGTGACCAGGCCCGATTTCGGACTTTGGAGGCTGGAAGCAATGGCTGGCCTGGTGAGGGGGCTTTGCTGGAGAACTTCTTCTCTACCTCTGGTGTAGGTGTGGGAGAAGTCAATTTGGATTTGGTGGAGTTTCCAGGGATGTCCTGTTCTGGGTCGAGAATTGAGCTCCAAAATTGAGCTCAATCAATGGGGTTTAGGGCAGGAGAACAGTGGGGATGGATTGCTCTTGGCTAGGGGAAGCTCTGTGAGGAGTTTGGAGGGATTCTATGAAGGTTGATTTCAGCTAACCTTTTGGCCGAGAGGGGGTGGCTTGTTTAAATAGCCATGGCCAGGGCTTCCCAGGGGGGTTTGATGGCTTGAATCAACTGCCTAGGGGAGGAGATGAAGAGCTGTGGTGGCCAATTAGAGTGGGGCAGCTCAGCAGGTGAGAATTTGAAATTTGGCTCATTCCAAGCTCCTCGGCCATGGCGTTTTCCGGCGGCCTGGTGGCTGGCCGGCCAGAGTCAGGTCACCATCCTGATCAGGAGGGTCAGGGCTTGAAGTTTGTGGGTTCAATTGGCCAATGCCAAGTGTAAAGAGGTTTGATTTAAGTGGTAAGGGGAAAGGGTCATTTTATGCTCATTTTGGTTTAGCCATGGTTTAGGGCTTGGTGCACCATCCAAAGCTCTGATTTTGGCCTGAGGGAGGTCAGGTGAGTCAGCTTATGAAGAGTGCTGAAGTCCCCATCAAGATTATTTGGATTAAATTTAGGTTAAGGGGAATCATGTAATGGGTTAATGGCTTTTAGGGAGTGCTTAAAGGATCTCCTCCTTTTGCCATTTAGGGAGTGATGACAAGTCAATGGCTCCACATGGCTTACATATGGCTTATGCATGGCTTCATGGCTCCATTTGGCTTGGGGCCAAGCTTAGTCAATTTCATGGAAATGGGTTTTAAGGATTTTAGATATTTAGGAGTAATTTGGCACATGTCTTAGTTTAGAAAAGTTTAATGATGAATTTGAAACTTAGGGAGTGATTTAAATCAAAGGGATGATGAGGTGAAAGTGTCATGTAGACTTTGGATTGACTTTGGGCCTTTTGAAATCATTTTGGATGGGCTTTTAAAATGGTTTAAGGAAGTGGGCCTTCAGGTTTGAAAATAAATTGGTGGATGGAAATTTTGTGAAGGATTGGGCCAAAAAAATTTTGGGTTTAATTTAGGGATGTGTCATGAGGTTATTTGGAGTTGAATTGGGTTTGATTTGGGATTTTTTGGTAAAGAGGCCAAAGTGGGTCAAATTGAGCTAACATGGGCTAAGGTTGGGCTAATGTTAGATTTGATGTAAAATTAATGTTGAGAAATGTTTATGGGAGTGTTACAAAGAGTTTTCAATTTTGGTTGGGCTTTGATTTTGGGATTTTGGCCCATTTGGGTTCATGGTGTGTTTAGGCCAAAATTGGGGATTTTGGTTTTGGGTTAGGTTTGGGTGGAGTTTAGGTTCAAATTTGGGGCAAATCTTGTTAGTGTTTTGTTTGTGGAGATATTAGGAAGGTTTAGGAAAAGATTTGGGGTTAATTGGAGTTAAGTTGGGTTAGTTTGGGCTAAGTTTAGGTCATGGGCCAAAATTGGCTTTAAGCTTCAAATTGAAATTGGATCCAAATGTTAATAAAATTGGGCATGAATTTGGTCTAAATTGATATTGGGGATATTGAATTGAAGTTTAGAATTGAATTGGATCAACATTGAGGTCAATTGGGTTGATTTTGTTTGACATTGGGCTTACTTTGGTTAAAAAGGGGTCAAATTGGGGGTTTTGGTAAAAGTGGGTTAAATTGACAAAAATTGTCCCATTGTGTAATTGAAAAAAATTAAATTGGAAATATTTGGGATTTTCTGGTATTTCATGGGAATTTTTGGAATTTATGGATTTTTTTTGTTAAAAAGGGCATTTTGGGTATTTGGAGGGTATTGGGGGGTATTTTTGGAAATTTTCGTATATTTGGCTAAGGATGATCAATTTGAATGGTGGGAAATGTTTAGGATTGGTTTTGAGGAATTTTGGGTAATTTAGGTAATTTTGCAAATTTTGGGTATCTTCAAGGGCATTTGGTAGGTTTGGTGGGTGTAGGGTCCCGGAGGTCAAAAATTGAAATTTTGAAAAAATAAAGATTGATCAATTTTGAGTAGAATGGAATCACTTTGGTTGAGTCATGAAGCCATATCAAGCCCATAAGAGCCATGAGAGGACTCATCTTAGGCATTCACTATGTTGTTCCTAACCCTCTTAGCCAAGGGCCTAGGGGTTAAGGTCCATCCATACGAATTAGCTGCATGAGTTAGGAAGTCAAGCTAGGTATAAATGGTTTTAGGATTTGGAATGTGTGTGAAAGTGTAATGTGTGCAAGTCAACCTTCACCAGACCAGGCCACCCAGGTTAGTCCTAAGGCCAAAGAGTCCTATAGGGAACTCATCCTTTAAACCTCCACATTTGATCTTAACCCTCCAAGTGACATAGGGGTTTAATATCAAACTTATGGGATTTGCAGGGAGTTAAGAGGTGTTTGAATTTCTAAGTGGTGGGTTCCATTTCTAGTCCTCTAAGATAGTCAAAGGGAAAGCCTAAGGCTAGATCCTAAGTACTAAGGAGAGAGAAGAGAAAAGACCTCATAAAAAATGAGGTCAACATGAATATCACTCTACAAGTTCTAAAGGAGATCTGGATTGGCTCCACCCATAAAGGATATTGGAAAAATATGGTGGTAGATTTAAAACCACATTATCATGGTCATTACATGAGGTTTGGGCACCCTTTTGAGAACTACTATGTAGCTCACCCTAATTTGTGAAGATATGCCTCTGACAATAGAAGCTTTGAAACCGAGATTGTTGTTGAATAGAAAACAATGAAGGAAGCTCATCTACCTATCAATGAGGAAGCTACTCAAGTTTTGGAAGCTCAAGAAGAGAGGCATAATACTCAAACAGGGAGAACAACACAGCCAACCTTTGTTGAAGAAGCTATTTGAGTTATGGAAGCTCAATGAACTATTCAAAATGATCAAGGTGCATTAGTTAATAAGTTTTTAGAGGATGGACATAGTGAGGAAGAGAATCTAATTTTGGACACTGACATGGATTATAACCAACAGAAGGTAGTAATTAGAGAGGCTATGAAGGATCTTCTTCGAACTGGGTTTGTGGATTTGTATTTAGGAAACTGTGAGTTGATGGATTAGATTGGACAACAGAATGATGATGGAGGAGAGTTAATTTGCCTTTAGATGAGGAAAAAGTTAATGTTGTTAAAATTGTAAGCCATGATCCTGAAGAAGAATTTCTTGTGTATAAGTCAAGAAGGAATAAGAATAAAGGTACATAAGAATTATAAAACCTGCAACAAACAGATATAATTGGTGTGCCTCATTTGCCAACTGTTGATTTGGGTGGTCCTTCCTTTGCTAAATTTTCTAGGAGAGGCAAGTCGCAACACCATGATTAAAGCATTGATTTGGAACATTAGAGGGGTTGCATATTCAAACTCCTTTAATCGTTTAATGTCTCTTATTAGGATTCATAAAATTTTGTGTTTTTGTAATTTTTGAACCATTAGTGTTGAGACATAAGGAGAAGATAATTAATGAGTTTAGTAGATTTAATCATACAACTAATTACAACAACAAAATATGGCTATTTTAGAGGAATGGGTCAATCTAAAATTGTTAATTGGAAATACACAATTTTTTCATGTAGAGATTGAATTGGATAATATCTCAGAATGGGTAAGTTTTGTTATGCTGGATGCACTTTGGAAGCAAGGAGTGACTTGTGGAGAACTATGGTAGAGATGGGTGGTGCGACTTTTTTAATTTGCCAAAATTTATGAACTTAGAATTAGATATATACATTGATTTAGTTTTATAATGAGTCACATAATTAAACGCAAGTATACATATCGCTCAAGTAATACAGGGCTCTAGTGGAGTCCTGGATATCGATCCCACAGGGATGCTTTAATTTTATGGCGTAGCACAGAAATCACTTATCGAATCATAACACAATTGCAAGTAAGTTTAATTCTTAAAATAAAGACAAACAGTTTTAATTACTATTTCTACCAAAGTACGTTATAAACTCTAGCAAGTTAAACTAACACAAGACTAAATTTATAACAAAGTTCAGTTGCAAGAAAGAGTCTTCCACATTTCCAATCATAATGTGATGATTATTGTGACATAGATCAGTGATGCAAATGTATTGTGCCAAATAGGAGCATTCCTATTCTTTACCCATATTTCAGCGTGTAAAGAACATTATCTAATCCTAAGTTTAGTCCCCAAACTTTTGGTTAGGCTGGGAGGATACTTGCTCTCACTCCATAGCTCCTGCTTCCCTTTGCCTGAAGGCTAACTCTCGCTTCAATTTCCAAACATTAGGACCAAATTAAGGATTTCATCCTGTCACTCTGAAATCTCTAATTCTATGCCCATCAAAGTATATTTCTTTATTTATTTTCACTCGATCCCCATGAACTACGTCTCTCATTCATGGACATTGAAAATGACCTTCACTTTTGTTGTAGAACTCATAATCCTTTTAGAAAATATGTTTCCCAACAAGTTTTAACAATTCAATTTCCAGATCAAAAAGTAAATGAAGTTCGAAGTGAAAAGGTCATCAAAAATTCTCCATAATAAATCGACACATCATTTTCATATCACAACAACAACACATCACATGAAAAGAAGAATGACAAAGAAATCTACTCAAGACTCATGAGAAAAAGATGACAAAAGATGGATTTTATATATAAAAAACAACGTCATACAAACAGAGTAAAGTAAATACAACTTATCTCAAACTCTTCCCCAAGTGAATCTCAAGGAATTTCTTTAACTCCTCTTCTTTCTTCACAACAACACACAATTCTCTCTTTAGATAAGTAAGGAAGAAGAAATCTCTCACTTTCCCTCTCCTCTTACACTCCTTAGAAGAGAAAACATAAAACCTAGATTTCCTAAACAAAATGTATAGACACTCTCTCCATAGTCTAAACTCTTCTCTCTTCTTCTCCCTCTCTAAACTTAGCTCAAAAAGAGTTTAAATTTGGCAAAACCTGAATTCCCAAGAGTTTCCTAAAGCAACCCTACAAAGTCTGGCCAAATACATTGAATCTAGTTTAAAATTAGGATAGAGCGCAGTCTGGCGCTAGATAGGGCGTCATTTGGCGCATTATTCCTCCAATACAATCGCAACTCTATAAATAGTGCAGTCCAGCGCTGGTGATAGCGCCGTTCTGAGCTAGTTCAATAAAATGTACTTTTGTCCCTTTTTTCTCCAAATTTGCTTCTTTTTGCTTCCTTTTGCTCCAAAGGCCTAAAATCATTTTGCCTTCATGAAATCATGAAAAATACCTTTCTTTAAAGTGCAATATCATCAAAAACAGGTATGCAATGAATAGTAAAAAGCTATCAAATTTTCAGTGGATCAAGATCCCCCAAACTTAACTATTATTAGTTCTCAAGTAATTTTAGTTAATACATAAAATAATGATCCACTACAATGAACTTTCTTTCTAGAATACCATAATTTTGATTTAGATAAGTACAATAGTAAGATTTTCAGAAAGATCTTTGAATAATTCAAGTAAATTCTGCAGGTGTAAGACTATCTAGTAGTCAAGTCTAAGAGTTCTAGCCTTCTATTCATTTCAAAAATGACTGTAGATTGTTTTATTATGGAACTTAAAAGAATTACATGAAAAGAAGTTTATGATAACACTACTAGTAAGGATGCAAATCCACACATATTAGTTCAGGAAAGTAAATATTTTTTTCCCTTTAGGTGAGTCCAAGTGAAGCCAATTTTTGATTAGGCATCTCCTCAAATTTCTCCTCATTTTTTCTTTTATTTTATTTTGCTTTTCTTTTCTTTTCTTTTCTTTTCTTTTAAGTGATGATTACTGTATTTAGATAGCCTTTAATAATTTTGAACTTCACCATTTTCACTCTAAATTTGAAACTTACCACAATCATTTACCTTATAGGCATTTCTTTAGCTTATTAATGATTCATCATAGAGTCTCAATCCTTTCCTATCACATAAAGTTTTAAGGTTCTTAATATTTTAAACATATAGTTTTTTTTTTTACTTTGAATAGTTGACTATAGTCCCATTCTCTTATACCAAATATCTTAGCCTACAAAATTACTTTTCATTACCAAATACTTTCATTCAACTTTATAAAGTACTTAAATAAAATCAAAATACAGTTATCTGAAATTGAGTTATATCACAGGAAATCATGTTAATAATTTTGAAAATACTTTTAAATGAGAACAATTAATATTTAATTATTTCCCTCCCCCAAACTTAGATTTTTGAATATCAATACAATTAACATGGGAAGAAAGAAAAGATATAAACATATAACTCATACCTCAATATGTTGGACTTTTCATGCCTTTGAGTTTAAGCAAGTTTTTCTTCATAAAGAAGAACAGTATGCCTGAAATAATTTAGAGCATTTCTATACACAAATATGGGTTAGAAATTTGCAAGGGAAGAAGTTTAAAAACATAAAATATAAATTATGCCCACAACATTAACATTCAACTGTTACTATCACATATTACTAAACCACATGCAAACTTTACTATAACATCACATACATCACAAATCAACATAAAGTCTGCTACAAGCACAACCAAATACACATTACATCATAGATACTAATCAGAAAGACTCTCAGGTACATTACATATACAAAACACAAATAATAAATAAAATGAAAATAAAACTATAAAACTACCAATCTTCATCCTCTGCAGGAGCTCCACCATCATCAGGTTCTTCAGGCTGGTATGGAGTATACTCAGGGTAAATAGGACAAACAGTACTAGTGTCTCCCCTGAAAAATTTCATCTGCGCGTCATGATAAGCTATCTCATATTCTCTCCACCGCACTTGATAATCATCATTTATCTTGTTCCTTACTTATATTCCCTCTACTCTGATGTTCAACCTTTCCAACTGATCCATAACATCATGCGGAGTAGGCTCTCTAGACGTAGATGGTCTCTCATGACTAGAAGAAGGCTCATCAGCTTTCTTACTCCACTTCCATTCTACATGGGCTACATAGGTTTTCAAATTTTGTTTTGTAATGGGCTTCAGGGGATAGACTACCTCATGTTGACCTCATTTTTGGTGAGGTCTGATCTCTCTCTCCTTAGTGCTTAGGATCTAGCCATAGGTTTTTCCTTTGACTATCCTAGAGGACTAGAAATGGGACCCACCACTTAGAAATTAAAACACTTCTTGGCTCCCTTCAAACCCCACAATTTTGATTGTAAACCCCCAGGCCACTTGGAGGGTTAAGATTAAATGTGGAGGTTTAAAGGAAGAGTTCCTATAAGACTCTTTGGCCTAAGGATTACCCTGGGTGGTCTGGTCCTGGTGAGGGTAAGCTTGCACACACCACACTCTCACACACATTCTAAACCCTAGAACTACTTTCACCAAACTCAACTCCCTGACTCATGTAGGTGATTCATATGAATGGACCTTAACCCCTAAGCCCCTGGCTAAGAGGGTTAGGAACAACATATTAAGTGCCTAAAATGAGTCCTCTCATGGCTCTTGTGAGCTTAATATGGCTTCATGGCTCAACCAAAAGGTTTTATTTCACTCACACCTAATCAATCTTCATTTTTCCCACATTTCAATTTTTTTGACCCCCGGGACCCTAAACACACCAAACCTACCCCAAATTGCCCAAATTACCCCTACAACCCCAAAACTCTCCAAAATTTCCCAAAATTTACCCAAAAATCCTAAAAAATATTTTGAAACAATTCTCACCACTTAAACCCACCAAAATACCCCAATACCCTCCAAATAACCTCCAAATACCCAAAATACCCTTCTAGCCCAAAAATCCAAAAATTTCAAAACTTCCCATAAAATACCAAAAAATCTTAAATATTCCCAATTTTATTTTGTTCAACTACACCATGGGCCAATTTTGTCAATTTAGCCCACTTTTACCAAAAACCTCAATTTGACCCATTTTTAACTTAAGTGGACCCAATGTCCAACGAAATCACTCTAATTGACCTCAATTGACCTCAATTTTGATCCAATTCAATTCTAAACTTCAATTAAATATCCCCAATATCAATTTAAACCAAATTCAAACCCAATTTTATCAACATGTGGATCCAATTTCAATTTGAAGCTTAAAGCCCAATTTTGGCCCATGACCTAAACTTGCCCCAAACCAACCCAACTCAACTCCAATTAGCCCCAAATCTTTTCTAAAACCTTCCTAACATCCCCAACAACAAAACACTAACTTGATTTGCCCCAAATTTGAACCTAAAGTTCACCCAAGCTTAACTTAAGCCAAAATTCCATAAATGGCCTAAACCAATCATGAACCCAAACAAGCCCAAATCCCAAAATCAAGACCCAACCAAAATTGAAAACTCTTTGTTACACATCCATAAATATTTTACAACATTAATTTTACATCAAAACCAACATTAGCCCAACCTTAGCCCAAGTTAGCCTAATTTGACCCATTTTGATCTTATTATTCAAGGACCCAAATTAAATCCAATTAAACTCCAATTGACCTCAAATCTTTTCTAAAAACTTCATAACACATTCCTAAACTAAAAGCAACATTTACTTGTCATAAATATTACCAAAATTTTTTATCCAAAAGTTTATTTTAAAACCTAAAGGCCCATCCCCTTAAAACATTTTAAAAGCCCATCTTTCACCAAATTTAAAAGCCTAAAATTTATTCCAAAGCCCATATAACAAATTATCATCATCATGCCTTTAATTGATATCATCCCCTAAGTCCTAAATCAATCATGAAATAATCCTAAATTAAGCCTCATGCCAAAATCACCCTTAAATGCCAAAACTTCTAAAACCCATTTCCATGAAAAAAGGCCAAGCCATTCCTAAGCGATGAGCAAGCCTTGGAACCATGCACAAGCCACATGAAAGCCATGAGAATCTTGGACTTGTCATCAACTCATTTATGGAAAGAGGAGGGAGGCCTTTAAGCACCCCTTAAAAGTTATTAACCCTATCCATGTTTCACTTTAATCTACAATTAACCCATACAATTGTTTGATGGGGGACTTCACCATCCTTCCCTTGGTTGACCCAACTGATTCCCCATCAGCCTAAAGCCACCTTGGAGGGTGAACCCAACACATTTCCATGGTTTGGACAAATCAAGCCCAAAATGCACTCTTTCCCCTTCCATTTTGAATTAACTCCTTTACAAATGTCAAGCCTCAATTGAAATCACCAACCTCAAGCCCTGACCACACTGAGTCAGATGGTGACCTAACCCTGGCCGGACCACCACCCCAGTCATCGGAAATCACCAGGCCGAGAGGCTTAATTTGATTCAAAAATTCAAAAGGAATTGGCTGAGCTGTCCCAACCCAAATGGCCATTGTGGCTGTTCTTCTCCTCCCCTAGGCACCAAATCCCAGCCTTCGAACCTCCCCGAAATCGATCATGGCCATGCCTATTTAAACTCACCTCCCTCTCGGCCAAAGAAGGTGCTGAAACAAACCTTACCAAAACTCTGCCAAAATCACTCCACACATCCTAACATAGAGCACTTGATCCCCACTGAAATCCAGCCCTAAAACCCCCTCTGTGAGCTCAATTTTTTAGTTCAATTTTGAGCCCAAAACCAGGACACTTCACCACAGTGATTTCATCTTCAAATTGATTGACCCCTACACTTTCACCAGACCAAGAGAAGAAGTTCCCTAGCAAAAGCCCCCTCACCAGGCTGGCCATTCCTTCTATCGGCCAAGCTTTAAAATCGATCTTGGTGGAAATCGGGTCTAGACATTTCACCAGGACCAGAGGCTTCATCCCTACGCTCCCCCAGCTCCAACGAAAGTGCCAAGCCCCTCTGATTGAAGCTTCACTTCTCAGAGCCAAGGTATGGAACTCCTTCCCGAGAGCTTCTTTCAATTCTCCATTTTTTTAGTCAATTTCAATGCATGTTAGCCATACAGATTTGTAGCTCTCGTTTAGAAGAACACATAGGATCAAACTTCATGTAAATTGGTTAAAAAATGAGGGAGATCTTAGTGTTTTAGTGTGGACGACTCTCGGGACACACTAGTTGTAGACGATGACCAGGAACCGTCGGATCGTGCGTGTATCAAATGGACAATCCAGATTGCGTCGGACAGAGGCATGGAGCGGAACCACGGGTCCGTGTGGCGCTGAGGTGGAAGGCGGCGTCAAATGGAGGCGCGCCGCGTGGAAAGTTCTGAGCTACTGAGGTTGACGCGGCGCCACGCTGGATAAGTAGAAAAATAGGGTATTTTTGATTTATTTAATTACCCTAAACTTCAAAAATTCATATCTCTGCATAGAAAAATCACAAAATTAAAATAAAAATACCCTCTTGCTCAGTGAACACAGGAGACTAATGTGGAAAAGGAATTAAGTTAATTTGTTGAGTCTATGATTTTTAATGATTTAAATGCTCTCTGTGATGTTTTAATTCTCCATTTACATACATAATTCATCATGACATGAGACCATAGGGCTTTTGTAGCTCTGTTCGTAGGAACATTCCCTGAATTTTTGAAGACCGGAGGCCATCTCTATGGCAAGTTATTGATTTTCCAAGTTTATGTGTCTGTTTTGGCATTTTAATTCCAATAATTAGCATATTGCTTAGAAAATTATAGGAAAATTAGGAGAAGTATCTTAGGACCAGAGGACCCTAGGAAAATTATGGTTTGATTTAATTCCTTAAAATAACCCTAATTAGCCTAACACTCAAAACTGAACTTTAATTAAATAGGAGTAACCACACATCAAAATCACTTGAAAACAATTCTCCACTGTCACCTAGGATGTAGAGAACCTCACATAAAAATTTCAAGTCAATTGGAAATAATTTAAGCCATTAAATGAATTAATTAAGTGACATAGCCATTTTAAAATTAAAAAATTCATAAAACCCAAAATACACTTTAAAAATTCACCAAATTAGTTTTGGGGCTTCTCTGATATCACAAGAGTCTAATAAAATTAAAATTAGAATTTTCTAAAAAATTTCAATTTTAACCCAATTTTTAATATGTTAATATTTAAAAAATTAAAAAAAATCATAAAAATATTAAAATTCATAAAAATGTCATATTTGGTCCCCTAATCACTTAGGAACCAACCAAATATTTTTCCTAAGTCCCTAGGTTAAGATATTGAATTTTAAAAGTTTAAGACAACTTTTAATATTAAAAAATGGATTTTCCAAACTTTGCACCAAATTAATTCTAATAAATCAAAGAAAAATCAGAAAAATATAAAATTTGTTTCTCTGAGTACTTTGAGGTCAAAGAGATTTAATATATATATATATATAACTTAATTTTCAACTTCAATTTTATTTTAAAATTAATTAATACTCCAAAAATTAAAATAATTGTAATAAAACAAAATATAATTCAAAAAATCAGTAAAATTGGTCCAAATGGTCCTCTGGTCAGTAGGGACATCTCATAATTTTCATAAGGATAGAAACCTTAACTTGGTCATGTTATTGAATTTTCATTGAAAACCCTTTTTTCAATAAAATAAATATATAAATTAAATTAAAAATGAAAAAATCACATTTTCTCCTCTGATATTTTAATTGACCCATGAGTATGGTGGCATAAAAATTCCAAAGTCATTTGAGTTATATTTAATGAATTATGAAGTGAACAAGCCTAAGGGGCAAAAATGGTAATTATTGAAACTTAGTCTTAATCAATATTTAGGCTTAATTATGGGTAATGGGTAATGAATGGTCCTATTTAATCTCCTTAGATGATTGAAACATGAAGAATTAAAGGGTAGAAACCCATTTATCACTTTTCCAACATAAACAAAATGGTTATCATTTCTTAAATTATTAAAAATTTGAAGTTAATTAAAAGAGAATGTATTAAGTGAAGGGGTTTAATCTTGGAAGATATTAATTTATTACTTGGAAGATATTAATTTATTAATCTTAACCCCCAATTAATGATGGAAATCAAATACCACTTAATATTAATTTAATAACTCATTAACAAAAATTAAGATAAATTAAATAACCAAATTAAAATAATTTCTAAGACAATTTACTAAAAAAATAAATAATTTTAAATTAATATAATTAATTAAATTAAAAACAATTTTAAAATGACATGATTAATTAAAAATAATTTACATTAAATATAATTAAATTAAAACAATTTTAAAATAATTTAATCAACTTTAAATCAAAATTAAATCAATGCAACTAAATTAAAATCAGCTTCAAATCAACACAATTAAATTAAATATAACTAATATTAAAGTTAAGACAATTTTAAAATATCCAAGTCAACTTTTGGAATTACACAATCAAATTGAAATAACATAAGAAAGTTATAATTAAACTAAAGTATTGCAATTAATTTGAATCAATCTTAAAAAACTAACTTAAATCTAAATAAGATGGTTAAGTTTCTTAATAACCTAACCTGCCCTAAAGGCTTCCACCCACATAATTCTTAAATGGAGTATCGAGTGAGATGTCACTTCACTCATCGGATAATCAAATATCTAAGTTCATTGAGCAAGAAGCAAAACTTAACTAAATTCTTGGATGATTAATCCACCTGTACAATGAAATTCATTTGGACTCGAAACAATCTCAGAAGTATTGAAAAGATGTTCAGGATTCGTCCTAAGCACTTTCTCAATATGATGAGATGTCCTAGAAGAACAATTGAATTTAATTGTTCTTTGGTGAAGAAAATCATCCTTAACAAAACACAAGAATCTAGACGTCATAAGAAACTGACTAGAAATAGGATTAGGATTATGGTAGACAACCAGAACCTTCCCTTAGTCTTACCTAGGTATTTGCTCTGACATGTGTTTCAAGTGCAGGTTAAAATGACAGGAATGCTCACCAGGTATGCTTTTAAGTTTATTGCAATTTACATTCTGCAATTTATTAAATATCTTACTTGCTCGCACTTATAAATGCATGAAAAATGATCGAACCCAGCATATTTAAACAACTCAAAATTTAATCACCAACAAAACAAAACTGCAATTACAACTAAAATTAAAATGTCTCATTGGATGATATGGAATCTCTCGGATGATGTAACCCACGTGTTGCTAACGAGATTTCCCACGGTCTAAATGAAAGTGTGGAACTCATTCATTTGAGTTTAGAAAATTCATTTGGACTTAGTGAATCTGATGGAAATAGTGGTGTCAGGATGACGGAACCGTAGGCTTAATCGGTTCTGCTTAATCAACTTTAAGATTTGTTTTAATTAAAACATTAAGTCATCTCAATTTTCAACCTCTCTAAACTAAAACACTTCTCTCATCTCCTGATTGTCACTTTCTAAAACCAAACCTCTGCAACAAGGAGCTTGGAGCACAGTGGGCAACACGATCATCTTCATTAGCAAAACTTGTGTCTACTTCAGCAAAACCTTTCTTAGCATTAAATAACAAAGCCATAGGACTTCGAGGTAGTATGCCTAGTGCGACATAAATCCTCACCTATTCTTTTAGGCCTTTGCACAGCCTTATTGTGCAATATAAGCCCTAACTTGGTTAGGATTCCGAGGTCGTCGTCGGATACGACGTAAATCCTCCTATCTTTTAGGTTATTTGCATAATCAGGTGATTATGTAAATGTAATTCCTATAATTAATTGGCAGGATTGAAACATTAAATAAACTCTCAAATTGAAGCCAAACAATAGGATAGTTAGGAAGTCACTGAAGTTCACTTTGGGTCTGTGACATCCCCTACTTCTCTTCCTTTGGACTCCTGAAATAACTGTTCCAAATTTGATCCACTCCCTTTTGAAATTTCCAAAATTCAATCCTTTGAAACCTCAAACTTTGAAATTCTTGAGAGCAAAACCACTAATCATTATCGAGAGTTTTCTTAAATGATTCCCTTCATTTAGGATGTAATTAACAATAGGGGCTTTCCCTTATAGGGAACTTTAAGAACCCAGGTAATATAAACTCTCCTTAATTCCTTTATATTAAGCAGGGGAACTTGTCGGCTTATAAAATTAGTTCGCAGATGACACGCCTAAAATATATACACTTTTTGCTATATCATTTTAATCATTTTTTGATGATATTACACTTTAAAAGAATGTATTTTGTATATTTTTTAGTTTTAGGTACAAGAAATGGTGATTGAAGCAAAAGGAAGCAAAAACGGTGCAATTTGGAGCAAAAACGAGCAAGAAATGAAATTCTGCCCTGACACCTTTCGATAAGTCTTTTGATGCTTAATCTCTTTTACACTTCTTGCATATTTTTGAATGAGATTAAACTTTAAAGAAAAATTATTTTTATGCTTATTTTGTAGGGCTATCTGTTATGAACGCAACGCAACTGAAATGGGGCGAAACGGAGTTGAAAAGGAGCCAAACGGAGCGAAACGGTGGAGCCGCGCAGTAGCCTGCTCGCCGACGGCGAGATCGATCTCGCCGATAGCGAGATTTTCCCGAGACCACCGAAATATGGCCAAAAAGGCCGCCGACAGCGGTCCGGACGACCATGAACCGACTTTTGGCGGTTTTGGGCCAATATTCGACGTATTTGGACGCTTTTCGAAGGGGTGCTTATGGAAACTCTTCAAACTTCGTCCATACCCTTTAAAATGGCGAATATATGTTAGAAAAGTGAGGAATTTGAGAAGAGAAACAATAGAGGAAAGGAGAGAAAACTTGGAGGAATGTTTAGGATTCTTAGATTAAGAGTAGAAATGTAGATTTCTACCCTTTTGGAGAGATTGGAGAGGAGAACTTGAGAGAATTTTTAAGGGATTTCGCTAGCATTGCATGGATCTCCAGGAGACTTTATGGGAGAGATCTTCGTCTTTCTTTCAAAGGGAAAAAGCTAAGTATTGTTCTTCATTATCTTATAATTTTGTAAACATTTATTTAGTGGATTTTCTTTGGTTAAATGAAGTTTCCGTTGTGTTTTCTTCGCGCTTTGTGACGTATCTCTCTTACTCTTTCTTCTTCTTTGAAAATAGTGGCATAAGAAGATTATGCTATTGTTTTCATTTTGCTTTTCTTTTGCAATGAGTAGAAATCATGTTTAGGATTTTGTGATGCATGGTAGAAGTAAATTTAATTATAAATGTGATGGTTTTTACTTGCACTTCATTTACATTGCAATAAGGGCCCATTGTAGTGTTAAAATTCGTTGTAATTGTATTGACCCGAAAGGGTGGTGTAATTCTCAACAAAGTGAAACCACATTCAAATTTCATGGATGGTGAAGTTCATGAGGATTGAATGCAAATAAATAGAGAAATATAATTATCAGGCGTAGAATTGAAGATTTTAGAGTGACAGGCTAAAATCCTCAATTCGGTCCTATCGTTTGGGTGCTGAAGTGTAGATTGTTAGCCCTCAGGTGACGGGAATGTGGGAGCTCCGAAGTGAGAGCCGGTATCCTCCCAGTCTAGCCGCAGATTTAGTAACCAAGCATAGGATTAGTCAATGTTCTTTATGTCTGGACCAAAGGGTAAAGAATAGGACTGCTCCTATTTGGCACATACAATATTTAATGCATCTCATTCCTACACATTATCTATTTCATTACATAAGAATAGTAGTTTTTAATATCTCAAAATTCTTCAAACCAATTCATCCAAAAAGGGTTATCTTTAGAATTGTTATTTGCATTTAGATATAGTTACTATTTTTACATTTAACACTTGCATTTAGTAATAGTTCCTAGATAAAACACAATTTTAATCGACATTCTAAACTAAGAACTATTATTAGTAGACTAGAATTTGATTAAAGACTTTTACTTCACTTCCTCGTGGGATCGATACTGGGATTTTTAAAGAAAACTCTATATTACTTGAAACGATACGTATACTTGCGTAGTACCCCTAGTGTGTAAAATATTTTTCAATTTTTATATCATTTAAGATTTTGCACACTAGCCGCTATTTATAAATCGGGTCAAGTTTTTTGCCATCTTTTGGAAGTTAATTTACTGCGTAATTGCGGGTCGGGTCAAGTTTTTGGTGCCGTTGCCGGGGAAGCTTTGGTAAGAACTTTAGGAGAATTTTAGTTGAAGTAATTAGGCTTAGACTTGGAAAACTGTAGTGTCGTAAACCTATTTTTGTGTGAAAAGTGTTTTATATAAAAAATGTGTTGTTAAAAAAGAAAAATAATTATTTGTGTGAAAAATATGGTGTTTGTTAAAATGTTTGGTTGTGTTGAATATATTTCATCTTTTATTTTTTTTAATTGTTAATGTATTATTTGTTATGTTGCGTATGCGAAACAAAGGATCTGCAGGACTTGTACCTTATGATCCCAAGTTTGAAGAAAATAAAAATTAAAAATACAGAAAGGACTCAAAAAACTAGAAATGAAGATGAAAAACTTTCAAGATAATAACTTAGAAAATCATCATACTTCATTGAGGGATTACATAAATCCTACGACAGATAAAATTCACTTAAGTATACAAAACCCTGTCGTAGAAGCTGACTCATTTGAAATAAATCCTGAGATTATCCAACTGGTGCAGAACAATCAGTTTGGGGGAACTCCTTCAGAGGAACCATATTTACACTTATCAAATTTTCTATAACTTTGTGCTACATTTCGTTATAATGGCATGTCAGACGATGCTGTTAGACTAAGGCTTTTTCCTTTCTCACTATGGGAAAAAGCTAAAATATGGTTATATTCATTAGCACCTGGCTCTATTAAAAATTGGGAGGAGTTAAGTCAAAAATTCCTAGCTAAGTATTTTCCACCTTCAAAGACTACTAAACTTAGAAACGATATTATCTCATTTTGTCAATATGAAGGAGAATCAATATACGAAGCCTGGGAAAGATTTAAGGAACTCCTAAGAAAGTGTCCACACCATGCTCTGCCCGATTGGTTAATCATTCAAACTTTTTATAATGGGTTAGTAGGATCCCTTAGGTCTATAATTGATGTTGCCACTGGTGGATCATTAATGTCAAAATCATTTGATGAAGCATATGCATTAATTGAAGAAATGGCTACAAATGAATTTCAATGGCCCTCTGCAAGGGTAAATCCTAAAAAGGTAGCTAGTGTTCATGATACAGATACAATTTTAATTCTTACATCTCAGATTGCTGCAATATCAAGGAAGTTGGACCAATTTGGAATGAACCAACCTCAATTTACTCCTGTAAGTGAGGAAAGTTCATTAGGGCCTATAATTGATTCTAAATTATCATATGAGACTTTAAATACCATAAACAACCCGTACTCTAACTTTTACAACCCATGTTGAGAGAACCATCCTAAATTTAACTGGAATCATACTACTGATGGTAGAAACCAAAAATTGGAAAATAATCATGCAAATCATAATGGAAGTTGGAATAATCAGGGGAACACAAACTATAGAGCTTCATATCCATCGGACTCTAACAATGATCAACAATTTGAGGATAAGAAAATGTCTATGGAAGAAGTGGTATTGCAAATGGGAAACCAGTTGGGAAGTAAAAATGCTGCGATTAGAAACATAGAGAATCAATCGGGACAAATTGCTAATTCACTTAGCAATAGACACCAAGGAACACTTCCTAAGCAACAATGAGATCAACCCTAAAGAGAACACTAATGAACAAATAGAAGCTGTCCAATTAAAAAGTGGAAAAGAAATAGAGGATGTGGTTAGAAAAGAGAAAGATGTTGTGAGAGAAACAAAGGAAACTAAAAGACCTGAAGAACATGTTTCTAAGGATCTGAAAAAATTAATATCTCTAACTAAAATCAGTTTGGAAAAACTACCACCTTTATTTCCTCAAAGACTTAGACAGCATGATTTGGATAAAAAATTTTCAAAGTTCATGAAAGTACTTAAGAAGTTAACAATAAATATTCCTTTCACTGAAGCTTTGGAACAGATGCCAAGTTATGCAAAGTTTATAAAGGATATATTAAACAAGAAAAGGAAATTTGGGGATTATGAGACAGTTCACTAAGTGAGGAGTGCAGTGCCATACTTTAGAAAATTTTTCCTCGGAAACTTAAAGATCCTTGTAGCTTTACAATTCCTTATGCAACTGGAGAAAAATTATGTGGAAAAGCTTTATTTGATTTAGGAGTGAGCATTAATGTGATGCCTCTATCTATATTTAGAAGGTTAGGTTTAGTCGATATTTCTCCCACTACTGTAACCCTTCAGTTAGCTGATCGATCTATTATTTATCCAAAAGGAGTTATAGAAGACGTGCTTGTTAAAGTGAATAAATTTATCTTTCCTTTGGACTTTATTATATTAGATATGGAGGAAGATAAAGAAATTCCAATTATTTTAGGGAGACCTGTCCTTGTTACTGGACATGCTATGATAGATGTGCAAAAAGGAGAGTTGACTATGAATATTAATGACCATGAAGTCACTTTTTATGTATTAAAGACTATGAAATATCCAGCTGAGACAAAAGATGAAGATTGTTTTTGGATAGATGAAATTGATTATCTAAGTAAATACCATTTCCAAGAAAGTTTTGAGAGTAAGTTAACAGATGAGAATGAAATAGACTTTCATGATGATTCAAAAGCATTACTTAAAGAAGACTGTATGTATGTTCAGGAGAGGTGTGAAATGATGGACGCTACCAAAAATAGTAAACTTTTAATTCTATCTGTTGAAAAATCTCATGAACTTAAGATGGATGTACCCCATACAATTTTAAAGCCTATCTATTTAGAGAATTCATCTACACAACCAGTCTTTATATCTTTAGATTCGACTTAATCACAAGAAAAACCTGAATTGAATGATGAACATAATAAAATTATTGAACTAGGACTTGGAAAAGAATTTGAGGATAAATTTCAAAAGAACTTTGAGTTAAGAAAAGAGGATAAGGATATTGGAAGACCATTGAAAGAAATTTCTAGGGAATTAGAAAAACCTATTTCCTCAACTAAGATAGATCCTCAATCATTTAATAATTATAAAGGAGAAGAATTGGAAGATAACTTGAATCATAAGAGTGACATAGAAGAATTTGATCCTAAATCTGAATTATTTAAAGAGAATTTGATCCAAAACTTGGGAGATATTGAAGTATCATATAAAGATCCATTTCTTATAAATTTTAAGGATGATATCAATATGCAGATTGAAAAATCAATAGAAGAATATTGGAGCTAGAAAGAAATATAGGGAACAATGATATAAATCCAGTAGAAAATGAAGTGCTGAATGAAAAATTAAAATTTGAGGATTCTGTAGGAATCCCTGGATCTGGAAAAGATTGGGCGATTGATCGAGGATTACTTAAATGGAATTTTGATCCAGGTAGAATCATTTGTCGGGCTAATGACGTTAAACCAAGCGCTTTATGGGAGGCAACCCATAGTTATCAGTGTGCTTTGATTTAGTATGCTTGAGAGTCAAGATTGTTAGTGATCTATTGTATTTGCTTTATAATGGATTGATCAGTTTGATTATTTTTGGTAGATGTTTGGATTGTTAGTAGTTTGATTTGATCTTTTTGTGTCATGAGGGAGGTGATTCCTTAACTTCTTATTATGGCTAGAATTGTTCTCTTGTAGTTGTTGGATTAATGAGTCCGCTATAACTTGGGTCTCACCCAGACTAAAGTTTTACAAGAGAAATAATGAATTTAAACATTGATAGTTCCATCTTAATTTGTTACTTCTTTTCTCTAATTTTATTTTCATTAGGTAGGAGTCGCGAACCTATTTGATGAACACCATATGGATGATCTTACACTATCTTCATAACTGTTAGAGGTGCGTAATTATAAGGATTAGGTGATGCCTGAGATTGGTGCCTAGGAACCAATTTATTAGGGATAATCTTATCATTGGGATTATAATATATAAAATCATTTTAAAGTACCTAATTTACTAGTGTAGTGATTCCGTTAGAAATTGGAGGTAAGTTAGTAAGATGTGATGAGTTAAAGGATGAATTAACCTCATTTATCATATGTGTGTTTATGTTTGTGTTACAACTTTATTTAGGTATTGAAGAACATTTTTATATTCCCTTACTGAAACATGCTACGCTAGTTAGACTTTGGTTTAGTTAATTTCATTCTGGCATGATTAGTTTAGATTTACTTTCTGCTGCATATTGTTCTGTCCTAATGAATACTTGCAAATGATTTTGATAGACATTTGTGGTAGATAAAATTTCTAAATTATTTTCTTCCTGCTTATATTTTCTGTACTGAATGCTATATATGCTAAAAATTAAGTGTGGGGGTAGGAAGAAAAATAAAATTTTAATGTGAAAATACTTCCTTTTAGTGTAATTTTATTACAAGCATGTTTTAGGCTAGATTTACATTCTCCTACAATCATTTTATCCTGATTATGCATGATATGAATTTGATAGGATGTTTTAGTAATAAGTAGATTCAACCTTTATTTTTTCTTCCTGCAGCATTTTATGGAATAAATTGCAAAATATTTTAAAATTTAAGTTTGGGGGGAAGAAAAATATTAACTCTTATTTGTTCTCAATTATTATATTTTCAAAAATTATTAGCATAACTTCTGGCAATTGAACCTCGCTTGAGATAACTAAAACTTTTTATTTCAGTTGAATATTATGGAAGGATTGGATGAAAGTTTTTAGTAATAAAGGTTAATTTTATAAGAATATGATATTTGGTATGAAAAAATTTGATTATAGTTAACTATTTAAAGTAAAAAAAATTATATTTTTGAAATGTTAAGAGACTTAAAGTATTATGTGTTAAGAAGAGATTGTGACTTTATGATGAATAATAAAGCTCATACCTAATTATAAAGTAAGGATGTGTTTCAAGTTTGAACTTTAGAAAGAGGAGAGTGAAGTTCAAAATCATTACAGGCTCTCCAGATATAGTAATCCTCATTTAAAAAAAAAGAAAAAAAAGAAAAGAGAAAAAAAGGGGGGATTGAAAATGATCCCGAAAGAAAAGAAAAAAAAAGAAAAAAATATTTATGAGGAGAAGCTTGAGGAGATGCCTAATCAAATATTGGCTTCACTTCAGTCACTCTAAAGGGAAAACTTGATTTCATTTCTGAATTTATAATTAAAATATTGGCCTACATTCTGATGAAGTTTACATGAACTTCTTTTTCAAATAATCTTTCAAGGCATTCTTAATGTAACAAATTATGATTTATCTTGAAATAAATAGAAGACTAGAACCCTTAGACTTGATTGCTGAATATTCTTATACTTGTAGTGTTAACCTGAGTTACTGAATTTCTTTCCAAAAGTCTAACCAATATATTCTTTTAAATGAAAAATTTTAGTGTCTTACAGGTGAAAAGTACATTGCCCTGAGTTATATTTTTATGTAGTAAAAGTGTTACTTGAGGACAAGTAACAATTAAGTTTGGGGGGATTTTCAAAATATATACACTTTTTACCATATCATTTTACTCATTTTTTGATGATATTACACTTTAAAGGAAGGTATTTTGTATATTTTTTAGTTTTAGGTACAAGAAATGGTGATTGGAGCAAAAGGAAGCAAAAACGGTGCAATTTGGAGCAAAAACGAGCAAGAAATGAAATTCTATCCTGACACCTTTCGATAAGTCTTTTGATGCTTAATCTCTTTTACACTTCTTGCATATTTTTGAATGATATTACACTTTAAAGAAAAGTTATTTTTATGTTTATTTTATAGGGCTATCAGTTACGAACACAACGCAACTGAAATGGGGCAAAACAGAGTTGAAACGGATCCAAATGGAGCGAAACGGTGGAGCCGCACAGCAGCCTGCTCGCCGACGGAGAGATTTTCCCGATACCACCGAAATATGGCCAAAAAGGCCGCCGACAGCGGCCTCTAACCCGCCGACAGCGGCCCGGACGACCATGAACCGACTTTTGGCGGTTTTGGGCCAATATTCGACGTATTTGGATGCTTTTTCGAATGGGTGCTTATGGAAACTCTTCAAACTTCGTCCATACTCTTTAAAATGGCGAACATAGGTTAGAAAAGTGAGGAATTTGAGAAGAGAAACAATAGAGGAAAGGAGAGAAAACTTGGAGGAATGTTTAGGATTCTTAGCTTAAGAGTAGAAATGCAGATTTCTACCCTTTTGGAGAGATTGGAGAGGAGAATTTGAGAGAATTTTTAAGGGATTTCGCTAGCATTGCATGGATCACCAGGAGACTTTATGGGAGAGATCTTCGTCTTTCTTTCAAAGGGAAATAGCTAAGTATTGTTCTTCATTATCATATAATTTTGTAAACATTTATTTAGTGGATTTGCTTTGGTTAAATGAAGTTTCCGTTGTGTTTTCTTCGTGCTTTGTGACGTATCTCTCTACTCTTTCTTCTTCTTTGAAAATAGTGGCATAGGAAGATTATGCCATTATTTTCATTTTACTTTTCTTTTGCAATGAGTAGAAATCATGTTTAGAATTTTGTGATGCATGGTAGAAGTAAATTTAATTATAAATGTGATGGTTTTTACTTGCACTTCATTTACATTGTAATAAGGGCCCATTGTAGTGTTAAAATTCGTTGTAATTGTATTGACCCGAAAGGGCGGTATAATTCTCAACAAAGTGAAACCACATTCAAATTCCATGGATGGTGAAGTTCATGAGGATTGAATGCAAATAAATAGGGAAATATAATTATCGGGCGTAGAATTGGAGATTTTAGAGTGACAGGATAAAATCCTCAATTCGGTCCTATCGTTTGGGTGCTGAAGTGTAGATTGTTAGCCCTCAGGCGACGGGAACGTGGGAGCTCCGAAGTGAGAGCCGATATTCTCCCAGCCTAGCCGCAGATTCAGTAACCAAGCATAGGATTAGTCAATGTTCTTTATGCCCGGACCAAAGGGTAAAGAATAGGATTGCTCCTATTTGGCACATACAATATTTAATGCATCTCATTCCTATACATTATATATTTCATTACATAAGAATAGTAGTTTTTAATATCTCAAAATTCTTCAAACCAATTCATCCAAAAAGGGTTATCTTTAGAATTGTTATTTGCATTTAGATATAGTTACTATTATTACATTTAACACTTGCATTTAGTAATAGTTTCTAGATAAAACACAATTTTAATCGACATTATAAACTAAGGACTATTATTAGTAGACTAGAATTTGATTAAAGACTTCTTACTTCACTTCCTCGTGGGATCGATACTGGGGTTTTTAAAGAAAACTCTATATTACTTGAAACGATACGTATACTTGCGTAGTTCCCCTAGTGTGTAAGATATTTTTCAATTTTTATATCATTTAAGATTTTGCACACTAGCCGCTATTTATAAAGCGGGTCAAGTTTTTGGCCATCTTTTGGAAGTTAATTTACTACGTAATTGTGGGTCGGGTCAGCAGACCAAATGGATGTCACAAATCTTCTAGTTTATTTAATCGAGCCCCATCATCAAGCAGTGTGACTATTCTTCGGGATAGATACACGGTTTGTGGTGTGGTGCTCGTTTATATAAACTATTTGGGATGTGAGATCGGTTTGATTTCATATCTTAAAATTCTCAAACTTAAAATTATTTTCAAAAATCAAATGCTACTTTTCAAATTGTATATATATTTAAATTAAATTTAAAATCTAAAATTCTCCGACATTTCTGTATGCGACCCATTTTCAAAATATAACTTAAACTAAACATATGCTGACACCTCATCATTACCTTCAACTGCTACACCTGACTGAATGCACAAGGCATGAATCAGGCTGGGCTGTCCTAGTCCACTTGTAGTCTCTCCTTTTGAACTTATTAAAATACTTTTATGAATAATAGCCCCAATATTTATTTTCTTCATGTTCTGAATACAGTAATTTAGAACAACTCTATCTACAGTAACCTCAATGTGATGGTTGATAGGCAAACGTCTTGTAGAAATGAAATAGTGCTAGGCTTTTGATACAAGAATCAAATTAGAAAGGGAAAGTTAACTTTCAGCTTTTGTTTAACCTTCCACTCCCCTTTTCCATCAATCAAAAAGTTTACAATCATATCCAATGCTTCATTCATAATAAGAAAATTTTCATATTCACAAGAAAAAGGCACTCTTAAATGATAAAATGCATTAATGCGAGCAGGGGTGAAATCAACCATTTGTCCTCTAACCAGTATGTATTCACTTTGAGAATAATACAAATTTGCATAAAATTCTCTAACAATTCCCAGCATCACTTCAGCAGTGAAATAACAGAAAATCTCCCATTGACGATTCGCAATAAGTTCTTAAAGCCTACCTCCAGTATTTTCAAAGGCTTTCTCTTGAATACATTTCTTATTGCTAAGAAATGTACTAAAGCGCGAATTAGCCTTGAAATTCACAAATTTGCTTTCATCATACTCAAATTTTCTCTTCCGCTTTGAAATTCTTGGAGCCAATTGTCTAAAAATACCAAATTTATCCAAATCAATTTTAAAATTGCAATGTAATGGACTCCAAAGTAACTTTAAAAAGATAAGAACTCAAAATCCATGAAAAATCTTCAAAGTTTCTCCAAAAACTTCAAATTTTCAAATCTTCCTAATGTAGGAGATTTCCACGGTCAAAATCAAAAAATTTTAGGTTAAAGTGTAGCTCTTACCAAGAGAAGATGAAATTCAAACTTTTCTGGCCATGAAATCGCTTTAAATCTAAATGCTAGTGAGGCCTAGGTGCTAAAATTGGACTTGGTTGGAGGTAGAGGACAATGGTTTGGGAAAAAATGGCAGATCCCAGGGTTAAATCGTAAACATTTGGAGTTGCAGGCCTTTTTCTTGGTCGAGTGCTGTCCAGCGGAAGCGGCAGCGCTGTTCGGCGCATTTTTCTGCTCTTATGGCCAAACTCTCTATCTTTTGGTGCGGTCCGGCGCTGGTGACAGCATCGTTCGATGCCAGTTCAAAAACTGGGCTTCCAACTTTATTTTGCAATTACGATCTTTTTAAGCCCGCTACGACGTCTAATTAGTCTAATTAAGCATTGAATAAGATTTTAAAGCCATGGCAAATATATTTTTTTAACACAAACAACACAAAACATTAGTTTCATATATAAAATCCAAGTTTCAAACACATACACATAACACTAAACATTACACATCATCAAGCCATATAATTCTAAAATTCAGTGTCAATCACAACCACAACACAGTAACGCTAAAAACTAAACAAGAAAGCAAGTCTAAATATAACATCCAAGCAAAGCAAAGCAAAGCAATCAGATAACAAACATAGAAATACAATAATCAAGTTTTCATTCTTCCTTAGAACTAACATCAACTCTAAGATCTCCAATTGATTGAGCATGAACAAACAGATTATAGAATGGACGAAACGAAAATTCTTCAGTGGAATCCTCTTCAATCCAACCTTTTTTTTTCATCAATTGCGTCAAACTTCCTTCAAGATATCCAGAATGATCAAAGTGCTCCTTCATTCTCCAATCCAGATGATCAAAGAAATCAGATAGATTATTGATTGCATTCATCAGGTGTTGTACTTCCTTCTCCAATTTCTTAATTATCTTTAAGATGATCTGTGAACTTTCAGGAAAGTAAGAAGGAATAAGTGTTGACCTCTGAGATGGTTGATCTTCAATAATGCTCATGTCATTCATATCACCAACTATCTGGTTACTATATGCATCTGCTAGGTCTATAAGCTTCCAAGGTAGAAGTACTCTTTCCCAGTTCTCATCTGGCACTTGTGATTGACTGCAGAGGAGAAATATGATGGAAGGATGTCCAAGCCCATACATTGATCCATGAACGATCAATCCCAAAATAGAGTTAACAATTATTGAACCAACATCAATAGACATCCCCATTTGAATACAGTAGTTCAGAATATCACACTCCTTAGTTACTTTACTGATTTTCATAGTTGAGAGCAATTTTACACATGAAATAATGTAAGTGTTTTGATGTAAGTTTTAGTAGTATGGTCGAAAAACATACATACATGCTATCTCTTACCTCCTATTCATCACTTTCATCCGTCAGATATCTGTATAAATCATTCATATTGTCCTTCGTCGGGGGAAAATTTGAATAGTGGCAAATTGACACATTCTCAATCATGTATAAATCATTAATCTTTGCAAGAGTAAATGTGACAAACCTACCTCACACATAGACTAATCCTTAGTTGATTCCAAGAAGATTTGCATAGAACTCCTTCACAACCGGGACAACTACGACAGTAGTAGTATAACACAATACTGCTTAACCTCTCTAAATAATAATTTCATCAATTATAGTGGTAGGAGAGTTCGTACCTCGATTCACAAAGCCTCATTCCTTAATCAGTCTCATTTTCGAGATATTTTTGTTCAATAGATGCTGCACATCAAAACTAACAAACTTTCTATGGTTGAAAACTTGAAATCTTGAAGTTTCCATCGAGTCGGAATCCATTTGGACAAGATTTGGGATCTTCCTCTTCGTTCCTTCGGTAGTTCCTGCGTCTAGGGGTAGTTTTTGGGAGTTCTAATAGAAGATTTACCATCTAGAACCGCCAAAACTCAAATTTAAAGACGAGAAACTATTTTTTAAACAGCGACGCTGTCTGGCGCTGATAACAACGCTAGTTCAATTTTTTGCTAAACTGCACTTCGTCCAAATTCTTTCTAAACTTCGGTTCGATTCATTTCTTAAATGTTTTTAATGATAATTAAGGAAGCATAAGACTTAATTAAGTAACAAACAAACACAAATAACACATCAAACAAAGCAAACACTCAATAACTGTGTGTTGCCTCCCACAAAGCGCTTGGTTTAACGTCGTTAGCCCGACATAACTTCCAGTTATTCAAGTTAATCCAACATTAACACCTCTTTAAAATTAGGTCTATTGCCTTCAAAATTTGGTTTTAATCTTTGGCCATTAACTTTGAATATTCTTCCAGATTTAGGGTCTTCGATAATCACAGATCCAAATAGATATATTTTTACGACAATGAAAGGTCTTTCCATCTAGATTTCAGTTTCCCAGAAAATAATTTCAATCTTGTATTGTATAATAAAACATTTTGTCCTGGTTCAAATTCTTTTTTAACAATCTTCCGATCATGCCATATTTTTCTTCTTTCCTTATATATTTTATCATTATCATATGATTCATTTCTGATTTCTTCCAATTCATTCAATTGCAACAGTCTCTTCTCACCAGCATATTTCAAATTAAAATTCAATTTTTTATTGCCCAATATGCATTATATTCTAATTCAACTCACAAGTGACAAGTTTTTCCAAAGATTAATCTGTAAGGGACATTCATATAGGATTTTTATAAGCAGTTTTGTATGCCTACAAAGCAGTATCTAACCTAGCAGACCAATCCAATTTCTCAGGATTAATGACTTTCTCCAAAATTTGTTTAATTTCACGATTAGATACCCCTGCTAAACCATTAGTTTGGGGATGATAACCTGTCGAGATTTTATGCATAATATTATATTTTTCCACCAATCATTGAATTAGATTATTCTTAAAATGGGATCCTCCATCAGTGATGATTACTCTAAGCATTCCAGATCTTGTGAAAATATTTTTCAGTAAAAACCTCGAAACACTTATAGCATCACACCTAGGTAAAGCTATTGCCTCAATCCATTTTGATACATAATCAACAGCAATCAGTATATATATATTTCCAAATTAAGGTATAAATGGTCTCATAAAATCTAATCCCCAAGCATCAAAAATTTCAACTTCCAAAGTGAAGTTAAGACGCATTTCATTTCTTCTAGATATATTGGCTATTCTCTGACATAAATCACACGTTTTGATAAATCTATAAACATCTCTGAAAAGTGTAGGCCAATAAAATCCAGATTGCAAAATCTTATGTTTAGTTCTGTCAATTCTGAAATGTCCTCCAAATTCAAAATCATGACATCATCGAATAATTCTTTTAGTTTCTTCATAAGGTACACATCTCCTTATAATAAGATCTTTACATTGCTTGTACAGATAAGGATCATCCCAGAAATAAAATTTAGCATCATGCTTAAATTTCTTCTGTTGTTGCAATGTTAAGTTAGGTGGTAAAATCTTACTAACGATGTAGTTCACAATATCAGCATACCACAGTAAATTCACTTCAATTATATTATATAATTTCTCATCAGGAAAAGTTTCAGTGATTTCCTTTTCAAAGTCATCCAAATTAGGTTGTTCAAGTCTAGATAAATGATCAGTTATTTGATCATTGACCACTATTTTATTAACGATCTCAAAAATCAAATTCTTGCATTAAAAGTATCCATCAAATCAGTCTTGGTTTGGCATCCTTCTTTTGTATTAAATACTTAATAGCAGAATAATCAGTATGCATTATACATTTAGCTCCAATTATGTAATATCTAAATTTTTCAAAGGCATAAATGATTGTTAATAATTCTCTTTCAGTAGTGGTGTAATTAATTTAAGCATCAGTAAGAGTCTTACTAGCTTAGTATATAACTTTAGACATTTTGTCATGTCTTTGCCCTAAAACAACTCTAATAGCATAATCGATAGCATCACACATTAATTCAAATGGTTTCTCCCAGTTAGGTGAAACTATTATAGGTGCAGCGATTAATTTTTCCTTTAATAGATCGAAAGCTTTTAAGCATTCATCGTTAAAATCAAACTTCCTTTCTTTTTCCAAAAGTTGGCATAGAGACTTAGTAATTTTTGAAAAGTCTTTAATATATAGCCTGTAGAATCTTACATGTCCCAAAAAGCTTCTTACCCCTCTCACAGTTGTTGGAGTTGGTAATTTTTCTATAATTTGAATCTTCGCAGGATCTACTTTTATGTCATATTCAGATATTTTATGCCTAAGCACAATTCCTCCTACAATCATAAATTGACACTTTTCCCAGTTTAGGACAAAATTTGTTCTTTCACATACCTCTAAAACTTTTTCTAAGTTGCATAGGCATGCATCAAATGATACTGAGAAATCATCCATAAACACTTTTATTCCACCATCAATTAATTTGCTAAATATGGACGTCATACATCTCTGAAATGTTGCAGGTGCATTACATAATACAAAGGGCATTCTTCTAAAAGCAAAAGTTCCATAAGGGCTAGTAAATGTAGTCTTCTCTTGATCCTTAGGAGCAATAGGTATTTGGTGATAACCAGTATATCCATCTAAAAAGCAATATTACTTGTGTCCTACAACTTTGTCTAGAATTTGGTCTAAGAATGGTAAAGGAAAGTGATTTTTTTGGTGTTGGTGTTTAATTTTATATAATCAATACATATTCTACAACAGTGACTTGTCTTGTCGGTATGATTTCATTCCGATCATTTACGTCAACTGTCACTCCTCCTTTCTTAGGAACACAATGAATTAGGATTACCAAAACACTATCAAAAATAGGATATATAATTCCAGCATCTAACTACTCTAAAATCTCTTTTTTAACCACTTCTTTCATTATTGGGTTCAGTCTCCTTTGTGGATCAACTCTAGTTTTATGTTGTTCATTCAAAAAAATTTTGTGCATACAGATCGAGGGACTGATTCCTTTAATATCAGCTTTGGACCAACCAAAAGCTTTTTTGTATCTTTTTAAGGTGTCCAATAATTTTTGTTCTTGATATTCATTTAAATCTGAAGATACAATGACTGGTAAAGTAGATGATTCTCCTAAAAATATAAACTTCAAATAATTAGGGAGAATTTTCAGCTCAAGTTCAGGGGGTTTAATGATAGATGGAATTAAAAATTTATCTTCATTTTCCATAGTATACAATCTTTCAATTTTTTCCTGAACAAATTCTAACTTTTCATTCTTCATATCATCCAAATCATCTTCACTTTCACTTTCATATTCATCCTCACATTCCAGATTTTCTTTAAATACTTATTTAAAATGATCTTCTCTCGTATAATCACATATTTCCATTCAAAAGCACTTATCATTTTTTTCAGTTGAAGGGTATTTCATAGATTTCAGAATGTTGAATGTTACCTCTTATTCATTAACTCTTATAGTTAATTCTCCTTTTTGAACATCGATCATAGCTCTCCTAGTAGCAAGGAATGGTCTTCCCAAAATAATAGGAATTTCTTTATCTTCTTCCATATCTAATACAATAAAGTCCATGGGAAAGATAAATTTATCCATCTTTACTAATACATCTTCCATAACTCCTTTAGGATAAGAAATAGAAAGATCATTCAGTTGAACAGTTACAGATGTAGGTGAAATTTATCATATTCCTAATCTTTTGAAAGTTGATAAAGGTATAAGATTTATACTAGCTCCAAGATCACATAAAGCTCTTCCGAAAATTTTCTCAATAGTAGCACACGGGATAGTGAAACTACCTGGATCTTTAAGTTTTTCAAGAAGCTTCTTCTGAAGTATTTTAATACGCTCACTGTTAAGTGCAACAGTCTCGTGGTCTTTAAACTTTCTTTTCTTTTTAAGAATATCCTTCATAAACTTTCCATAATCAGGCATTTGCTCTAATGCTTCAACAAAGGGAATATTAATCGTTAATTTCTTAAGACTTTCTAAAAACTATGTAAAGCTGTTATCATTGTTCTATTTATTTAGTCTTTGAGGAAAAGGAGGAGGTGGTTTTTCAACAGTTATCTTCATTGGTTCTAGCGGATATTCATCTGGATATATCTTATTAGAACCTTTCTTAATGTTCACTTCCTCTCTTTCAACTTCGACTTCTTTTTGAACTCTTGGTTCCAATTCTTTTCCACTCCTTAATTGAATAGCCTTAATTTGCTCCTTATTTTGATCTTTTGGGTTGATCTCAACATTGCTAGGAAGATTCCCAGAAGGTTTATTATTAAGCACAGTAAAGATATGTCCTAATTGATTCTTTGTGTTCTTCATTGCAATATTTTGAGCTTAAATTTAATTACTCATATTCAGAGCATTTCTTCAGTAGACATTTTCTTTTCCTTAAATTTTTTATTACTATTAAAACTAGGAGGATAAGAAGTTCTATAATTGGTATTTCATTGGTTGTTCAGATTTCCAACTGGATTCATAGGATTGTTTCCCCATTGTGGGTTAACAACAACATTAGTGTTATTCCAAATGAAGTTCGGGTGATTCCTCCAACTAGGATTATAATAATTTGAATAAGGATTATTGACTTTGTTATTTATGGCATTCAAGGTTTCATAAGACATTTGAGAGTCTATCATCTGTCATGATGAATTTTCTTCTAACACTGGGGGTGTTGGAGAATAATTCATTCCATATTGATCTATTTTCTTGGAAAGTACAACAATTTGAGAGACTATCATAGTTATTGCATCAGAATCATGAATGCTAGCTGCTCTCTTAGGATTTACCCGCTCAGAGGGCCATTGAAAATTATTAGTAGCCATCTCTTCAATTAATGAATATGCTTCATTAAAAGGTTTAAACATTAATGATCCACCAGCAGCAACATCGATAATTGATCTCAAAGATCCCACTAATCCATTATAAAAGGTTTGAATTATTAACCAGTTTGGTAAAGCATGGTGTGGACACTTTCTCAGATGATCGTTGAATCTTTCCCAAGCTTCATATATAGATTCTCCATCAAATTGACTAAAAGATGTGATATCATTCCTCAACTTAGCAGTTTTGGAAAGAGGGTAATATTTTGACATAAACTTTTGTGAAAACTCTCCCCAAGTTATGATAGATTCAGGTGCTAACGAATTTAACCACGCCTTAGCCTTATCCCTTAGTGAAAAGGAAAAAGTCTAAGCCTAACAACATCCTTTAACACTCCATCATATTTAAAAGTAGCGCATAGTTCTAGAAAACTAGCGAGATGTAAGTTAGGATCTTCATTAGGTGTTCCTCCAAATTGATTATTCTGTACCATTTAGATAATAGCAGGTTTAAGCTCAAATGAAATACCAGTAACATCAGGGTTTTTTATAGTTAAGTGAATTTCATCTACTATTAGATTAGCATAATCTCTTAATGGTCTTGGTATATTTTCATTTTGATTTTTAAGTTTTTCGCCATTTTTTGAGGATTTACAGAGTATTTTTTTTGTTTTCGAATTTGTCTAATAGTACACTCTAATTCAGAATCATGAGGCGTTAAACCTATAGATTTGATACTACGCATACAAACACAATAAGCACACTAACAATAAACAAACACACACAATTATGGCTTGCAATTCAAATATAATATTTCAAATACTACAAAATTAAATTTTAGCAGTTACCTTTTCTTACCTTACCTCCCTGACATCAGTGCCAAAAACTTGGTGCGACTTTTTTAATTTGCTAAAATTTATGAACTCAGAAATATATATATATATATATATTAATTTAATTTTATAATGAGTCACACATTTAAACACAAGTGTACATATCACTCAAGTAATACAGGGCTCTAGTGGAGTCCTGAATATCGATCCCACAGGAAGGCTTTAATTTTATGACATAGCACAGAAATCACTTATCAAATGGCAGCACAATTGCAAGTAAGTTTAATTCTTAAAATGAAGATAAAAAATTTTAATTACTATTTCTACCAAAGTAACAAGTTAAATTAACACAAGACTAAATTTATAACAAAGTTCAGTTGCAAGAAAGAGTCTTCCTTCTTTCCAATCATAATGTGATGATTATTGTGACATAGATCAGTGATGCAAGTGTGTTATGTCAAATAGGAGTATTCATATTCTTTACACATATTTCAGCGTATAAAGAGGATTGGCTAATCCTAACTTTAGTCCCCAAATCTGTGCTTAGGTTGGGAGGATACTGGCTCTCACTCTAGAGCTCTCACTTCCCTTCACCTGAAGGCTAACTCTCGCTTCAGTTTCCAAACATTATGACCAAATTAAGGATTTCAACCTATCACTCTGAAATCTCCAATTCTACGCCCAACAAAGTATATTTCCCTATTTATTTGCACTCAATCCCCATGAACTATTTCTCTCATTCATGGACACTGAATGTGACCTTCACTTTTATTGTGGAACTCATAATCCTTTTGGAAAATATGTTTCACAACAAGTTTTAACAATTCAATTGGACAGATCAATAAGTAAATGAAGTTCGAAGTGAAAAGATCATCACAAATTCTCTATAATAAATCGACACATCATTTCCATATCAAAACATCAACACGTCACATGAAAAGGAGAAAGACAAAGAAATCTACTCAAGACTCATGATGAAAAGATGACAAAAACATGGATTATATATATATAAAGAATGTCATACAAACAGAGTAAAGTAAATACAACTTATCTCAAAATCTTCCCCAAGTGAATCTCAAGGAATTCCTTTAACTCATCTTCTTTCTTCACAATAACACACAATTCTCTCTTTAGATAAGTAAAGAAGAAGAAATCTCTCACTTTCTCTCTCCTCTTAAACTCCTCAGAAGAGAAAACACAAAACCTAGATTTCCTAAATAAAATGAAAGACTCTCTCTCCACACTCTAAACTCTTCTCTCTTCTTCTCCCCTCTCTAAACTTGGCTCCAAAAGAGTTTAAATTCGGCAAAAACTGAATTCCCAATAGTTTCCTAAAGCAACCCTCCAAAATCTGGCCAAATACATTGAATCTAGTTTAAAATCGAGATATTGCACGGTTCGACAATGGATAGGGCACCGTTTGGCGCATATTCCGCCAATATGATCGTAACTGTCTGTAAAATAGTGCGGTCCGGTCTGTGGTGACAGTGTCGTTCGGCTCTAGTTCAATAAAATGCATTTTTGTCCCTTTTTGCTCCAAATTTGCTCCTTTTTACTTCCTTTTGCTCCAAAAGCCTAAAATCATTGTACCTGCATGAAATCATGAAAATATCTTTTTTTAAAGTGCAATATCATCAAAAAAAAAGGTATGAAAAAAATAGTAAAAAGCTATAAAATTTTCAGTGGATTAATGGGGCAATGTGTTAATATTTTCTGGTGCATTGGGGGAGATTTGAACATAGTTTATAATCAAGCCAAGAAGAAGGGGGTAGACAGGTAAATCAGCTTCCAATTAATCAATTCAATGGTGCTATTGATGGAGTTGGTTTTTTTTGAGTTGGGGTACAGTGGCCCTAATTTCACTTGGAAAAGAGGGAAGTTGCAATAAAGTTTGGCGACGAAAGTAGCTAATCAAAAGTTATTGGATAATTTCCCTTATTATGAAGTGTTGCATTTGCCTAGAACTAGTTCAAATAATAATCTTCTTTTGTTGTCCCTATCAGCTATTCCAAAGCTTAGATATACTTCTTTCAGATTCCTAAATCATGGCAACTTCATGGAATGTATCAGGGAGATTTGAAAGAATAAATTCTCATATAATAGTTGGGTCAATCTATGACAGCTTCATAAGTGCACAACTTGGAAACTTCAAGTATGTAATAGTTAGGTCTATAGTGATGTTCATCAACAGGTAGCTAATGTTGTGGAAAGAGTAAGAACTTTAGAGATTCAACTTGCTAAGGATGGGATTTTGGAATAGGGGGAAAAGGAGTTGGCTATGGCCCAACCTGAATTGATGCAACATATTAAATGGGTTGAGGATTTCCTAAGGCAAAAGGCAGCTACAATTAATTTTAGTTATATGGATAAAAATACTAAACAATATTATGCTTACATTAGAGCTAGAGGAATAAGGAATGCCATGTTGAAAATCAAGGATGAGAGGGGACAATGGTTAGAACAACTACCTGCCATAAAACAAGGTGGGGTGGAGTGTTTTCAACAATTATTTTCCAGTCAAGGGTCCAGCATGTGATTGATCAATCTTTGTTTGATGATTGTAGAGAATATATATAAAAACTAAATCTGACTGGGGTCCCTGAGGAAATGGAGGTGGGAAAGCTGTGAATTCGATTGATAGTAATAACACTACATGTTTGAATGGATATAAAGTTGAATTCTACAAAAATGTATTGGCATATTATCGAGGGTCCAGTTATTGAGGCAGTGAAAGATTTTTTCATTGGTGTAGATCTCCACAAATTTTTGCTATCCTCATCTACTACACTTATTCCTTCAAGTCATGAGAAGGATTGTTGGAATCATTTATGTCCCATAAGCCTAACTTTTATCCTATCCAAGGTCATCAACAAGATTATTTCTAGTCGAATGCAACCTCACTTGCCTTATTTAATCACGCATAACCAATATGCTTTCACCAAAGAGGAGCATAGTAGAGAATATTCTGTTGTGCCAAGTATTGATCACTAATTTGGATAAGAAATATAGAGGAGACAACATGATGAGAAAGCTTGATTTAAGAAAAGCATGGAGCTTTATTATTGTTGTCTTTAAAGCTAGAGGATTTCATAATTATTTTTGTAATCTTATACAAAGGTGATTGAACAACAACTATTGCACTGTGCTTATTAATGGTACTTGTGATTATTTTAAGACTTAAAGGGGAATATTAAACAAGGTGATCATTTATATCCCACAATCTTCATTCTTGCTTTTGATTATTTTTCCTGAACAATCAACATGTTACAATGAAGGACGCCATTCACTAGATTTTCTCAAAAGGCTAAATCTGTATTTTCCCATCTTACATATGTTGATGATGTGGTGATCTTTAGTAATGCTAGCAAATAATCCATCAGGACTTGTGAGACTTGAAGGAGCTGCTCGGGGATGGAATTTAATACAACCACATGCAATTTATTTATGGAAAAAAATCCATCTTATGTTGAAAAATTGGATTATTGAGCACACTGGCTTCACACGTTCAAAACTTCCAATCCAATACTTGGGATAAAACTGATACAAGGCCAGAAGAAATTTAATCACTATCAGGAAGTGGTGGATAAAATTAGGGAGCACATCAATTGCTGGACTAATTCTTTCTTATCACTTTGTGGGAAAATCACTTTAATCAAAAGTGTCTTGAATTCTATTCCACTCTACACACTCCAAGTACTAAAGATGAAGAGGAAGATTCATGAATAACTGGATTTTTTTGCACCGGTAGTTCTAAAAGCATACATTGGGTTAGTTGGAAGAAGCTATGCAAACCGATAGAGGTTAGGGGACTGGGTTTCCATGACCTTAATATTCTCTCCCATATCAACTATATCAAGAGATCACAGAAATCACTATGGGCTATGTTTACGAAGGAAAAATATTGTGCATCAATACATCCCACTTTAGTTGCCCCTAAATTGGGTGGCTCTATTGTTTGGAAAGGCTTGTTAAAAGTGAGAAGCAATGCTGAAGACATGTTTATTTAGGAGTTGGGGAAAGGCCAAATCAATTTCTGGTGGGACAATTGGAGTTTGAATTGGCTACCTTTTAAGTTTGTGAATGATTGTATTGCTGATCAACAATTAATAGTTAATGACCTTTGGAATGGGACTGATTGGAAGAAAGAGGAACTGTGTGATCTGTTGCCTTATAACATTGCAAATTTCATTGCTACTATTCATATTATACTTACTCCGAAGGATGGATTTATTATAAAAGGGACTATAGTTGCTTGATTATCCAAACTTTTGTTATTAAATAGTTTCAATTCCATGAAGCATTCGAAGGGGTGTCTCTCACCATCTATGCCATTCTTTTCTTGGAGACTACTGTACAAGTCCTTATCAATTCATGATATATTGAAACTCAAAGGAATAGAATTTCCCTCTAGGTGTTTGCTATGTAAGAAAGAAGAAGAATCCTTCATCCAAATCTTCTTTTCATGTGAATATATTGTACAAATATCAAAGGTGGTAGGAAAACTATTTAATATCATATGCCCAAAGGATGAATTCATTGATTTAGATCATTGCAGACAAATGTGGCAGCATAATTCACAACATGATCTTTACCTACTTAACTTTATGCCATTTATAAAGTTATGGTTCGTCTAGATGGCTAGGAATGAAGCCAAACATGAGGATAATCTTAAGGGTAGTAGAGCGATCTTACACAACATACTTACTTGCCTATGTTAATAAAGTGGTGATGTTTGGTAATCAGAATGTTGATTTTTTCAGTGGTCTTGAGGAGGTGCTCCAAACACTCCATATTCTTGTCGGAACCTCCTAGACAAGCAAGATGACTGGTCTTGTGGAAGAGACCAAGTAATACGTGGATCAAGGCCAACACAAAAGGGAGTTGTAGTTGTAGCGGAGCTGGTGCTAAGTTGTGTTCGGAAACTATGATGGGAAATCTTTGTTGTTTGTTGTTCTTTCAATCCCCATGTGTGGCTAGTAATAGTTTTGTGGCAGAAGATTAGGTAATTTTGTTTGTTCTAAAAATAGATACATGTATTTAATAAAAGTTTGTCTTCCGTGAGATGGACTCACTACTGTTAATGGAGGTTTTGAAATGTAATTTAGCTGCCCCATGGTCCATCACTATTATCAAGAACAAAATTCTCAAATTCACTCAACACTCCTCCGTTATTGGTACTACATGCGTCGAGAAGGTAACCAAGGTGTGGTTTGGCTTGCAAAAAATGGTGCTACTTGTAGCTTAATTGTGGATTTTACTCCCCTTCGTGTTTTGAAAGTTCTTTTGAATGGGAATGACCTTGGTCTACCGTTTATTAGGTGGTAACCTTTGGGGGCCCTATACTTGTATTTTATATTTTTTGGACATGATTAATGAATGATATATTTTGTTGCCATATATATACATACATATATATATATATATATATATATATATATATATATATATATATATATATATATTAGATAGGTAAATACATTTAGGACGCGAGTGGTGTGTATGCACATTTTCCTATAATTTTAATCTATTTACATATTTAAGACCTAAACTTGCATATTTTGGCTTGGTGGATATATATGTATGCATGAAAAAAAGAAAATTTGTATTTCATTTAAAAGAAAGTAAAAATGTTATATTTATGTGATATTAAAAAATTTGTGATTTGCATGTAAATAATGATCGGTATTTTTTAGATTCTCACTCAAATATAAAAGGTATGATAAAATCTCAACCCATATTTTGCTGTCTATCAAATTCACATTGATTTGATCGTGGTAGGCTTAAATGCACGGGTTTTATAGTTCAAAAAATCACGTAGATGCTTGATATGTAAATAGCAATATTTTGGGTGCTTATATGTAATAAGCCCTAAATAATAATTCTGTGGTATGTATTTAAATGATGTTTGAGTTTTATATTTGTTTCACTTTCATGTGGAACTTCGATTCAATATTAAGGAAATTTTATATATAGGTTGGGCTCAGATCATTTGTAGTCGTCGCAGCCTGAAGTAACGTTTTCGAAGTCAATTGTAGAATATTAATGTGGATATATATTTAGAAGTTTTACATACATACCACTCAATTCCTATGCATTTATATATCTAAGACTTCAATTGTTACATTTACACCACCCAAATCGTTCATATAAATAAGAATATCTCTATTTTAATTTTTATGTATATAAACAATTTGTGTGGTATATAGGTAAAAAGTAAAGTTTTGCCCTCCTTTTTTTTAAGTGATGCAGATTTTCTTGTTTATTTAATATTTCAGTAAGGTTTAAGATAAATTTAATACATTCTTGTATACAATATTAATATTCATACATGTATATATATATATATATATATATATATATATATATATATATATATATATATATATATATATATATATATAACTTTTCGAGGACTGCCCTCACTATCGGCAAACTAGCCAGAAAAGAATTCAAACCCATGACCTGAAGGGACTAACGACCTTCAAAAAGGCTGCTCTACCAACAGGTCACGGCACACACACACTCACATATATATAGTGTTCAGCTCATTAGCTCAATAAACAAATCGAATATGAATTTCTTAACGAATTGAATATGAACTCGTTAGCAAACAACAAGCCGTTTTGATAGCAATCAACCAACTCTTCAAAAATATTCAAATTTTCCCAAAATTATGTGTCAAAATGATCTTTTATAAGTTGATTTGCCGATATGTCATAGTTTCCATAACAAAATAATAAATTTTAAAAAATAAAAAGCTTTAAATTAATCAAAATTCTCTTGCTTCGCCTAAATATATATTTTTCATTCCACATGCATGTTAGCACAGTCCAAAGGAATTCGCTCCCTTAAATAAGTTGAGCATAAATTAAAATAAGATCGCAATCATGGACATAAATTGTAGTCATCCATTTACTCAAATGGGGATATTAAAAGGATATATCTTTATTAATATACATAAATAAAGTCAAAATATACTTCAAATGCATTCATGTTAATTAGGCTCTAAATGAAAGGCCATCATAGCCATTATGCAAATTCAATCATCCTTACTTCAACCGAAGAAAATTGATCATAATTAAGCCTCAACCTCCCATGCTTTTATGCTAAAACTTTCAATTAACGTTTAAAACTGAATAAATATCATTAATTTTTGAGATACTTTGAACTAAGAAAGCAAATAGAATCTAATTAAGGTCCTATGACAATAGAGGCTTTTCTATATCAAGAGGAACATTTGAGATATTATGGTTATCTTCAACCGGTATAAAACTTTCTTGTCTCTTTGCCCATAGGACCAAATAAAGCCCTTTGATCATTACAAGCATTCCAATTGAACTGCACAAGGATCGCAAATGTTAATGAATGTTAGTAAATAAATGGCAAACTAAAAGAAGAAAAAATCCCTTCAAGGATTTTATGATTAATTCGATTAGATGGGCTTATGAAGTTGATTTTTTGTTAGTTAGAAGCATTGAAAAAAATATTTTAGGAAAATATAAGTGGACTAGATATTTTGGCTTATGACTAAACTAAAAATAAAGTAAATGTTGATTATTTAAAATAAAATTCCATTAATTACCTTCCAAGACTGATAGATTGCCCAAACATGATCATTGAGAGACTTGTAGCAGAAACTGTTTGAATGGGGCTGAAAATAGAAACAAGGAGTGGCCCCTTCTTTCTCACACACCAAGTTTGATAAACAACACAAGTACTACTAATCACTGATCCCTAAAAAATATACAACGAAAAATTCGATAATTATTTTCTTAATCAAAATAAGTTAAGGGATATTTTACTCGATCATTATGAAGGAATTGGAACATCTGAATTCAATGAATTATGTCTTTTTAGGGTAAAAAATTTATGAAAATCAAGAAATGGTTGGATATTTTACCGCTAAAACTACAAGAATTATGAATGAAATTCCCAAATTTGGAGAGCCAACATTTAGTTTTCCCTCTATAAGTATTTGTAGAATCCCAGTTAGGATGGAGCCGATCAATGAGGCTATAACACAGACTGAGATTGGTGCTTGAAAGTTAACCATTGTTGCTGCCTGTAAACAAGCATATGATCAATTGATGTTGTTCAATAGCTATAAAATGGTAAATAGAACTATTACATGTATTTTTGTAATTGAATAATGGTATTCAATTCTTGCAATATCATTTGATATTAATTAAGTCCTACTTATACTTGTCCATAGCATGCTACCAGAACTAAAAAATGGGAAAAAGTGACAATGAAACAATGGTCATGATTGTTATTGTAATGTGTTGCATCATGGTTTGAAATATGTCAAGCAAAATTTATTGATTATTAATAACAAATATCTAACTTATGTTTTTATTTGCACTTATTTTGGCATCTGATTTGCATTTTACAGCAAGCAACAATGCAATGAGGCAAGGGTTTATAATATGAACCAACAGCTCATTCTTCATTATAATTTTAAATATAATAATGTAACATGTAATTCTTATGTATTGAGATATGTAAGACCAAATCTTCGATCATATTTACTTGTATAACATTTTAGTTTCATAATCAGTTCAAAATATATGAATGAAAATCTATTTCACTCTAAAAAGGTTCAAATCAACTGTATCTTTAATATGATGCAATGGTTTTGGAGTTTATATAAACAAGTATTGAGGTTTAAGTTTTGGATTTGTAAACATATGAGATTTGTTTGGTATGTATGTAAACCCTTGAAGATATAATAAGGATTATATAGAATGCTAATCAAGTTTGTTTTCTTTTAAATGTTAATTTACTATTTCTTTTAGCATAAAATGAGGAATGTGACTTGTATAAAAGCTTATAGATGAGCTCCATGTTTGCTTTTTGGTTCTTTGAATAATAGGCTTATATTGTCATATCAACTATTGATCTCTATCTAATTTATTTATTTATAACGGAACTTGAAACCATTTTTACAAATAAAAGAGAATTACAATAAAAAAATGCAAATCATAAATAAGAATATACTAACTTGCAAAACCATGACGTTGGCAGCAATGATTATTGCTGCTAGGAGGTAGAAGCAACCCATGAACCAATCCTTACGAATGATGTCTTCAGCAGAGTCACCCAGAAAGAACAATAACTTTGATGTTGTTGGGGTCTGCAGCAAGCTCATAGCTATGGCACCACCCAAGCAGACAATTGTTCCCAGCACCTTGGCTTGACTATATTTGCACCAAATGGAGAATTTCTCAAATCTATGCAGCAAACAAAGTAATTTTAGACTTACAGTTCTATATTCATAATTAATAAAGTTTATAGTTTGTAAGAAATTGATTCGATGTACTGGTGATAACCTGAGAATTGCTGCAATGATGAAGACAAAGGCAGGAATAAGATTAGGCATTGCAGAAGCAATGGCAGGTGTTGTTTTCTTAATGCCAATGAGTAATAGCCCTTGAAACATTGTCACCCTGAAAGGAAAAAGAAAACACAAAGTACTTGACAATATGTTCGGTAACAGATTCATTTGTCCTTATTCCTGTTTTATGAGAGCGGAAATAAGAGAGAAGTTTATGATCTTTATAGTCAATTTAAATGCCAAAAGACCCTCATTCGATTGAAAAATCAATAGTGTAGATCTGGATAAATGCATAATATTTTTCGGTAAGAGATGAAATTCTTAATCAACATTTCAGTAGATTTAGACTCGTTACTTTTGTAATTTACAATATTAAAATGTTTTATTATGGTCTTATAACTTGAGATATTAATGATAAGCTATGATCGTACCATTTTAATTATGACTCAAGATATTGTCAATCATTTCATCATTATAAGCAACATCTATATATATATCAAACAAAATGAGAGTTCGAACTTAATATTTTATTTTATTTTTATTTCCAAAGTAATATATTTGTATAGATGGAGCCCTCTTAACCTATATTGATATTTTGATCTCCATCGAATCACGCAACAAAGAAATACAAACAAATAAATTGATGCGTAACCATATCAAGGAAATGAACGAAGCTTCCTTTGAAAGCTTATGCAACATGTGGTGGGAGACTTGAATAGCACAAAAATTGAGTTGAAACAATATTTCAAATATTTGTACAAAGCATTGGAAATATTTACAAGTACCAATTTATAAGCTTTATAAAAAATTATTTATTTATAATTTAAGAGTATTTACATAACACACCAACTTTACTTTATTTTTTACACTTATACCATCAATATATTTTATATTATATCAAAAGTATCGTCATTTTAACTTTTAAAAATGAAATTTAGCTTTTTCATACAGAGGTAAGATGGTACCTAGGTAAAAATTGAAGTTTACATGCAGGTTAGATGTGTAAATATAGATGAATGGAGTGGTTTATAGGTACATCTTCTTATTATTATTGATATTATTATTATCATTTTATTTATTTATTATAATTTGTTTATTTATGGTGTTTTTCATATATTTTAATTTTTTTTAAAACAGCATAATTTTAAAATTACTCAAACTATTTACTGTAATTTTGTTAAAAACAAATTTTATGTTTAATATAACAAGAATATTTTATTTCAAATCAAAACAAAAAAATATATATATAAAAAATACAGTAATTGCAGTGATATACAGAAAATTAACATACATACCACTCAATTATTATGTATTTACATATCTAAGTCCTAAACTTTAGTACTTCACATTTTAAAAATTAAAAAAATATATTTTTTATGTGGTACTAAAGATTTCAGCGGTAAAAGTGTAAAAAAGTAAATTTTAAGATTTAGATATGTAAATACCTAGAAATTGGGTGGCATGTAAGTAAATGGCCCTTGATTTTTCGCTAAACTACCAACATTAAAAGCCGGATTGATAACCTTAATCATTTTTCTAATGACAATTAAATGGATAAATAGCAGTTAAGCTCTTACCCTCCCAAAGCGATCAACACAAACTGAATCACCATAGCTGCAGTAATCCTCGAAGGCCATTTCTTTCTGCACACAAAGCCGCAGAGCTAAATTCAGTCCTCAACAAAAACAGCAGAGAAAAATGAATGGAAATTATTCATTAATTCCTTACCTCTCAATCAGAAATGCAAAAGGAAGAAGGAAGACGGCACCGACGAAGTTTCCAGCATAGATCATGAAGAGAGAGCTGAACCCTAGAGCTAATACACGGTTGAGGAAGATGGTGTAGAAGCCATAGACTGCTTGGACAAGAAGCAAGCCGCTGATTATGAGGAAATCTTCAAAGAAAATTCCTCTTATGGAAACCATTATTTCTCTTCCCCAATATTTGATTTGTGGGGGATGAGTGGGTTGTGCTGTAACTAACTTTTCTCTCCCACTCTGCTTTCGATTCATTACCACAACTGCCTTTTATAGAAGCATAGGCCTCCCCCTTATGGCCCACCACGCCTTGTTAAAATTTTTAAAATCAGCTAAATTTAAAATTTAATCAACATTATCGACGGTTAGAATGTGGAGGGCATGTCATTGTCGCTGTTTTGAGATATCAAGTTATTTAGTAAATAAATTGATCAAATTATTATTGCTCTCAAGATCACGAGAAATTATTGTATTTGGAGTTCTGATGCAGTTTTGTAATAAGTCTCCAATCACGGTCGGTGACATGAACAGGCAAGCTCCCAGACACTATGCCTTAAAGTATGAGTAATTTAATTAATTAGTTCACTTTTTATTTAAAAAAAAAAAAATTTTTTTGTGCACAATCTTATTGATTTTTTCTAATTTTGAAGAAATAATTTAATATTAATTTTCAGACTTTTAAATGTTAATGTGAAGTCTATATTTTGTGTAAGATGAGTAGTAGTTTTTGTATTATTTAAAAGATAAAAATCAAAATAAGCAATAAAAAAGATAGCATAAAAACTATATAGGATAGAAATAAAATAGAGGACATCTAAAATGTCAATAAAAAAAAGGAAAAGTACATCATACGACTCTAGTGTAGATTTATGCGTTACTAAGACATATGGTGTTACCAAGACATTATGCCTCAACCACCTATAATATAATACTTTAGAGCATGGTATATCCTTAAATGAAATTAATATTCCTAATAAGGGTCAAGCGCATCCTTTGCTTTTGTGACAATGAAATTCATGGACATGATATAATTGAAATTGTTGCTCCTATAATATTGAACTAACTTTGGGTCCCAAAACTTATTATTTTTTAGAAGATAATGTGACAATGGTCATCTTGAACTACCCCTTGTACAACTATGTGGAAGGAACGCTACGTGTTGTCACCCAAATAAAATATTTATCTAAAAAATGCTAAAGGTGTAAACAATGGTTGTTTAGGGATGCATCCTTATGGTCCTCCCCGGAACAAATTTTATGTTTCCCATGCCTCATAAGTCAGAGGGGGAGCAGCCTCGTACATGAAAGATTCAGAAGCAACAAAGGGGGATGGTTTAGGGTTTACATGGGCCAGTGGTTGAGCACGTGCATTCTTAGTTGTAGCATCATTTCTTATTGTACATTTTGAGAAGTAGACCAATCATCACAGTTGACTACATATTTTCTCAACTTATCGATCACTATTTGTTTTAGACTACCTTCATGACTATTAATAAATGATTGGAATAAATTCTTAATCTTCATAATAAAATCACACTAAAAAATTGGATTATATTCAAATTATAAATTAATTAAAAAACATGCTAAGAATGTTTCTACATAAAAGAATTTATGACATGTCATTACTCATTTAATAGGGGACATTGGTAATATATGTGTGAAGGATTTATGGGATCTTTTAGTATGACTGAAACCACCTCATGTATGTGCAACTGCTCTCTCTCAATCTACGTGTGAATCATCATATACAACAATGTAGACCTTTATATTATCACACATCTCAATGTACTATTGGTGATAGAATGTTAAGTTTACCCTAGTCTTCCCCAAGCCTTAGCAAAATGCTAGAAATTATCTCCATTGGCTTAATGCCAACTTTGGGAATCAATCTGAATCATAATGTTACTCTATTTAATAAAAGTCATCCCACACAATGCCAGCTTATCAGTGGGCAGTAATCTCCTAAATAGATTTTTTTTTTTGGTTGCATAAATGTGCAACAAGTTTATATTTGGTGGTCATATGGTTGATAGAGAATCTATCATGATTAATTAAGCAAGGATTTAAATGAAGAAATAAATATATATATATGTATAACAAAATGCAAAAAAGAAAAAAAAACAATTAATAAACATGGCTCTGTAACTGCCCATCAAACTCTTCTTGGTAGTCTCAAAAGCGATTTAGTTGTTGCTAACTAAAATGAGGCTCATTACTTGCATGTACTTTAACTATGAAATTTTGTTTTTTATAAAAACTAACAAAAAATTGTTTAAAGTAAGTTGTAGAATAATTACTAGAACTCAATGCTCCTCCCAATATTTTCTATAGGTTAAGGGACTCAAAGTATCAATCTGTGGAATGAAAACACTCTTAGCACCATATCTATAGTAAGTGCAAACATCCTGTCATATTTACCCATCAAGGCTTATCGGCCTCCTTCAACTCTCCATACTTTTTTTAATATTATTGCACCAATAAAGTATTACAATAATATTGTTAAACCCTCCATCACTAGCAAGTGATTTTAATAAATCTTTGGCCCAAATGTGTCCGTAATAATAGGGAAAACATGTAGCCATGACTTTAATCCCAAAAGTGTATATAAAATCTTTCTAGTTCATTCACCTAACCAATTTTCAGAACATCAAGATCATGATGCCCACTTCCTACCTATACCAATAATTATCAATTCAACTAATAACATGTGTGAGGCTAACTGTCAACTCAGATGTTTACTATCAACATTATATCTTGTAATATCATAGTCCTCTTACTTATAGGTAATTAATAAAATTTGTTGGTATCTGATGACTAATGCTATGCAAGCGTTGTAAGGAAATGACTATCAAATCTAATGTACTATAAGTGTCTAATAAAGTTTAATCCTACATCTCTAAGAGTAGCTCTAAAATGTGGACATGTACATTATCACTCCCTCACTATCAATAGTGACTTGCCTTCACAACAATATTAAATGAAAAAAAACATATAGTATTGATTAAAAGTTTTATAAATTAAAAAATAAATCATTCTTAAGATAAAGATAAAAAAGAATAAAAAAAATATCACATTCAGGTGCAACATTGTGCAATCCATATAGTAAAGTTACTTTTGTTTGAATCTAAAGCGTTGCTTTCCAAAGCTCAACCTTCCTATGGCTCATGATACCCAACTTAAAAAATTATTACTTCCATCTGTTGAGGTATCGACTCATGGGAGGCAATGTTTCTCATCTACCATCATGCTTGCTAAAAAAATATTGTCATTCCAATCTTTTTAAAGAGAATACACAAAAATTTTAAATTTTGAAAATGTTGAATTTCACCTAATATTTTTGGATTTGAACAAAAATTTGACATATTGTGCCCCACATGCACATTTTCTATCATCTTTTATATTTTTAGTAAAGTTTGGAGATTTTAACGGTCATTAGAGTATGCTATGTGATGTATTCAATGTATCTCAGCTTGAATTTAATAATTTCAAAATTGATACTTATCAAGATTTCATAATGATTTCATGGCACTTATTTCTAAGTATAAAATAGAGAACAGAATCAACTCTTCTCAACATCACTCTAAAATAAGCCTACAACCTTTATTTGAAATAATGTTTTCACCAACTTATTTAACTTTTCAAAATTGGCGTTAGTGAAAAATTTTCTGCTGATCATCAACCTATTGAATATATTAATTATATTAAACAAAGTTTACAGTTTGTTGCAAAGTCCTTATCAGCTTTGCTCCGCACAAAATATGTTTTATTTCTTTTCTTTGATTAAGGATTATATAACTTTTTTTTATTTATTAAATGATTGTTAATACAAATCTAGAGATGCACTCCCAAATTTTAATTTTGTAATAAATCACATATTATGTTGGGTCGGTTATTATCACGTGATTAATAGCCCGTCTATTCGATAAATATGTATTTTATTTTAAATTTATTGGTGTGGACTCATCTAGTACTATTTTATGAGATCATTTTTGGGATTGATGTGTTGTAGCTTTACAAATATCATTTAGATTACATATCAAAAAAAATTTATCCTACAAGAGGCCGAACTTTTGTTTGTATTGTTATAAATGCAGTATAAGAAGGAAACAATACTAACAAAATTATTATTCAAAATAAGGAATTTCAGTGCTAAATGAATATAAAAAAGTGAAAAAAGAAAGGGTTCATAGAGAAATGCACATTCTTAATCATACATAGCCTGTTAGAGATCATGAAGACAATATGGTTACGAATAAATTGAAATGAGAAGGAAGATTTTGACTGAGTCTTATATAGAGGATTTGAAGGGCTAGTTTCAACCCTTTTGGGCTAACAATGACTAGCCAAAGCATGAAAAAGAAAATCGCTGACATCGGGATATCTGATGATAATACACCAATCTTCACAGAGAGCTGTTGGGACAAAAAAAAATAAAGTTTAGAATTACTTTTGATCTAACAGGTGGCAATTACACATTATCGTCACTTAGACCTAGGGGTGGAACTAGCCTTTCTTTTGAGGGGGTCAAATTTATTACATTAATGAAGTTAATGCTCATCACAGGTCACTATTTAAATAACAAAATATATATTTTGCCTCCATGACTAAAATCACCTAATAGCTACTATAGGGTTTTAAAAAGGATAAATTTTTGGCATGTCAATATCATAATCAAATAAAAAGTTGTTATGGGTAAAAAATAATCAAATATAAATCATTATAAGCTTAATAGGAAGAATAAAAATTCAACGTGCGGGCGTGCTAGAGAGGTTGAGCGGAGCATCAGAGCAAGGCCTAGAAGATTGAGTCTTAAGCATACATGCTAGCTAGAAAAGCGAGCGAGAAAAAGTGGAGTGTCATAGCGAGCCTATGTCCTAAGAGCAGAGGGTAGAGTCAGAAAAATTTTCAAAGGGGATGTAAATTAATAATTTTCAAAACAATATCAATCTTTACTTTTTATTTAATTTTTATCTAGCATTAATAAGAATATGCTAATAAAAAAATTATAATAAAAGTATATAAGTTAAAATTATTGTATAATCATGTCTTATCAATTTTATAATCATTTCATTAGACATTATAAATTGAAAATTATTTAATATTTTTAAACCCAATATATTTGATTTATGAATTTGCTTAAATCCCTATGCCACAAAAAAAAAAAAAACAAAAAAACAAAAACAAAAATCTTTGAGCAAATGGCCTTCTTATTTTTATATTATTTAGAATGATTTACGTATATATCATTCAATTTATATGTATTTACATATTAAACACCTAAACTTTTTTTTTATTATACATATCACTTATATATGAATCATTTTAGGTGGTATAATTGTAAAAAATAGAATTTAGGCCACACACACACACACACACACACACACACACACACACACACATATATATATATATATATATATATATATATATATATATATATATATATATATATATATATATATATATATATATATAAATTGAGTGGCATGTATATCAACGCATTTAATCTAAATATCTAAATCTTGGCGTGGAGTGGAATGTTGTGTGCTACTATCATTTAGTCCCATATCTTAAAATCCTAGACTTCCCGGTCTTTAAAAGGTAAAGTGCAGATTTGTGCACTCTATGTTCTTTAAATAGTGAAGCATAGACATGAGCACACATTTGGACCTTTGCGTAGGCTGTGATGGGTTTGTTTAACAACTTTATAATATAATGTTATTTTATCATAGAATTTTGAATGAATGAACATCATAATGAGCTGGTTGAACACTTGGGCGTCTGAGCTTTCATTAGCCTATGTTGACTAGATAAAAGCTTGATGAAGCCGACTCATTTGTTAAAGGCCAATGGTCTGTCATCATCATATTTATGCGGGTTGGCCGATGATTTGCTTAAACTTATCATGCAAAAATAGGCTTTGTGGTTGCTAGATATAATATAGATATTCATTCTTATTGTAAACTTGTTACTAATTTAATCGGTTGTAAAAAATATTTGTATGGCTTTTTTTAAAATTAATATTTATGGGAGTTGGGATAAATTTTTTTGGTGGAATTGGTGGAGTGTATCGAAAATTTGAAGAAAATATATTTTTTGGCTTTCTGCTCCTGTTGTAGCTTTGTCTCCCATTATAGTTGCATTAACTTTAGCTATTTTTTGAGATTGACATTTGACTGATATTGAGATTGACTATTTTGAACTTTGGAACTTTTTACTAAAAGAAAACGTATACTTGGAGTCTTATTATTCAAATGAAAAAAAAAAAATATTTGCACTCCTTAATATTGTGCAGGTTAATTCGCTATTGACCTATCGAGAATGAAACAAATACGTAAATTGGATTGCTAAGTGTGTTAGAGAAACAAGATTTCATATTTTTGGTTCGGTTACCTCACGAGCTTTCTATTCTTATTCATAATAATTGTTTAGAAACTCCTTATATTCGATGTGATAGTATGTTTTTGGCATGAGTTGTACTTAGTGACTGACGGCTTCTTAGATTTTTATTTCTTTACGTGAGTCTAGAGTGGTTTGGTTTAAAAAAAAATAAAAAAAACTCATGCCGCATCAGTGTAATTGTGCTCATTGCACTTACTGAGTGGGCTGAAAAAATCCTTACATGTTCAACAATTCATTAACACACGGCAACTCCATTATATGCTAAACTGAGTGATGTATAGTTCATCCGCACTTCCAACGGTGGATGCAGTCATTCGTTTCACGTGTGACTCAATCATCTCCCGCACCCAAAATATTTACAGCATTTTAATAAAAATATGCACACTATTACTACCAGTCACATCTCGCTTCCATCTCACAAATAATTAATAATAATAATAATAATAAACTTTACTCAATATATGACGTAGCAGTGTTGTGTGGAGTGACAGTGAAGGAACAACTAGCCAAAATATTCAAACTTACAGACACTTCTTTTCTTCCAAGACTCCCTCTCCCCTTTATTAGAATCATTGCTACAAGTTAGAAATGCTTACAAGCAAACTGCTTGAGGCAGCTAGCTAACTCCTATGGCCTTCTTCTGATAACGCCTAGTTTGTTCAACTGAACTCCGCCCAACAAAGTTTTACCGTAGTGCAACGAAATCTTACACTAAAATCAAGTTTTTATTTTAATATTATATTAGGGTTCATGTATATATATATATATATATATATATATATATATATATATATGCCGCATGACTTGGCTCATGTTGGTGGCGTGGGTCACCGTTAGGGCTGTCAAAAAAGTTCATTTTTCAAGAACAATTCGTGTCGGATTCGTTCAATATGTAAACGAGACAAACACGAACAAATTTTTTTTCGTCTGTTAGTTAAACGAACCAAACACGAATAGTGATGCGTTCGTTGATGTTCTAACTGTTATTGTTCAAAATATAAAATAATTTAAAATAATTATATATAAATAAATTTATGATATTTTAAAAAATTAAAATTTTAAAATTATAATATATAATAAATTAATAATAAAAATATAATAATATACTATATTATTAATATACTAATATAGATATCATATATTTATATAATATAAGTTATATAATTAATATAATATATTATTTATATATATTAATAGCAGAGTTGTCAAACTGGCTCGTCATTCAACTTGTTTGTTAAGAAATGAATATAAATAGAGACATCACAAATAATTTCAAACACGAGCTTATTTCAAACAAACTAAATTTTAAACGAATCAAACACAAACACAAGCTCTATTCGTTCGTGTTCAGTTCGTTTACACACCTAGTCACCGTAAGTCCCCCCAGGTCAGGGGTTCGATCCCACCGTGGCGTGGGGGCTCTCGAATTATAGGTACATGGCGCGGCTTTCATCATAGGGCTATAATGCGCATGAGAAGTACATATTCGGTCCTCTGCCCCACACACACACACACACACACACACACACACACACACACACACACACACACACACACACACACACACACACACACACACACACACACGGCCTTTTTATGGGACATTTTTGTCATAACTTGGTTATTGCAGGTTCTCGGATATGAGGTAGTTGGGTGCATGGTTTTGGCGTTGTGTCCTTCTAGCTGGACCAATTTGTTTTGCCAGATTTCAGGAATATTTTCAGAAGTTCGTGAGTGCGAGATCCTGGATGCGAGGTATTAGGTGCATGATTTAAGCGTGGAGTCCTTTGCCAAACCACTTTAGTTTCTACATTTTTTTAAAATAAATAATAATGAGATTTAGGTGGACGAGTGGCTTTACACTTAAGAGATAAAATGCAAAATGAATATACCTGTGATAGGGTTGGTGTAGCTCAAGTGACGGACAAAATTAGAGAGAGTTGCTTTAGATGGTTTGATCACATTAAACGTCGACAATCTGATGATCCAATTGGAAGAGTGGATGTTTTAGATTCGACTTATATTAAGCAAAGCAGATGTATAAAAATGATCTTAATTTATTAGAATTAAATGAAATTACGACACTAAATAGGACACAATGGAGAAAAATGATTCATGTAGCCGACCCCATTTAGCCGGATTTAGACTTTTGTTGTTTTTGTTGTTGTCAATAATAATGAGATTTCTCCTATTTTATTGGATAAAAAAATTGAATTTATTATTAAGAAACTTAGATATTGTCATTCATCAATGAATGTGTGTGAGTCTACCTAGATTAGTTATATTGCTTCTTCTAGCTGCTATCAATGATTAGAATGCAAACTAACCCAATCGTCGGGCCATTTCTTTTTTTAATAATTATGTAAATGCAGTGGCTTTCTAATTCAAAACATTGTTTTCTTAGGAATAGTGTATTATATTTTTCTTGAGTTTTGTAATAATTTGTGGTTCTGAAAATTGCTTCTATTAATTTTTTCTACGCACGCGCGCGCATATATATATATATATATATATATATATATATATATATATATATATATATATATATATATATATATATATATAGAGAGAGAGAGAGAGAGAGAGAGAGAGAGAGATATGTCAAATGCAGCCTATGTTTCATTCTCTTTGACTGTTTAAGGGTGCGTTTGGGGCAGTTTATCTGATGCGGCGGCGTTTTGAACACTCCCTCTCACCATTTGGAAACTGCGTTTGCGCGGCTTATCCAAAAACGTTGTTGATTTTTACACTAAATGCGAAAAGCGGGTCGAAGCCAGCAGTCCGTGTTTCCAGATAAGCGACTAATCTGGATAAGCACAATTGCCCCAAACGCATCTAAGTAGATGACTCCATATTTATTATTTATCTTTTATTCTATTTTTTTTATTTTTAGTCAAATACAAGAATTCCTCTTTAGCACAAAAAAACTTGATAAATAGAATTTGTACAAAAAATAAATCATAATTATAAGTTGGAGGCATTTATTCGTATTATTATTTAATAGAAACTTGAGGAAATGAAACATTATCAAGAAAATAATTAAATATAATCGCACAATAGTTCACATGTTTAGATGAAAGTTGACAATAGAGCAACAAATAAAAAATAAATTATTAAATGCAGAAAAGTCTATCGGAAATAAAATTCATAATTTATTTATGTGTGCACGTATGATCGATTGAAGGTTTTATCGAATTAAATTTTAGAGAACTGCCTAAATAATCCTTTTTTTTTATTTGTATTATTTAAAATTTCAGCTATTATTTGATAATATATATGTATATATATGTAATAACGTATTAACATGGTCTATCATTTGAACTCGGCAGAAAATTGAGAAAGCGATATATTGCATTCTTTTCCACGACGTAAGGAATGTACCTTCTTAAGGCCAAGGTAGTTTAAGAATGCGTCCACTCTTTCATAAGTTTTCACAAAATGGGACCACTGTGCGCACAAAGTGTTAGTATAAGCCGAAGTTTTGGAGCTTGCTTACACTCCACTTATGTACTAAATAATAATTTATGTATATAGTAAAAGAGGGCCTCGCCGAGCTAGAGGAGTCGTCGCCTCTGGAGATGCACTCGCAACCACGAATATATTGGATCAACCAAGCAAGCATTTGACCGATCAACCAAGGCTGACAACAAGTGCCAACCAGCCGGCCACCTGGAGCATTCGACTGGCCACCACCATTTGGCGGGCCACATAGGGCTGACCACCATGAGCTTCAGACCGAGTGGCAGGCCTCACTAGTCGCCCACATGGGCTGGCGAACTCAACTGGTCGGCCACCATGGTCGACCACCTGTTGGACCACCGGTCGGCCACTAAGGGCCGACCATATGAGGATCCGACCGACCACCTTGGTTTATTGAAGGTTTAAGCGTTCCCTCAAACTGATTATTTTGAATCATTTGTGTAATTCAAGGTTTAAGTTCAAATGGGTTAGCTTCTACAATAGGAGTTTGAATACTTGAATGAATTTTATCTATTGTAGGATTTGCATAATCACTTAAAGGTTTTTGTAAATTATGATGTTTATTTTCAGCAGTTTGAATTTGAATATTATTTTGCGATGTGTTTGTTATTTCTTGAAAATTATGAAGTCTTCCTTGTTTCGAATTCTCTTTACAGTTCGTTTCAATTTAAAATCGTAATGCACTAAACCTTCAGATCTAGAACTACATATGTACAAAGTTAAAATTTAAGAAAGTAAAGTTGCACACTAAAAATAAAAATATTTTTAAAATATTCATTTTTTTATTTTTTTATTTTTATAGGTTTTTGGTTTTTTAATAAAATAAAAATATTAAAATTAAATCACTTTAAAATAGATCTACAATTCAAGTATAATTCAAAAGTTAAAAAGTTTCGTCGTTGTCCCCGGTAACGGCGCCAAAAAACTTGACCCAACATACAATTACGTATATTTTTAATCTCCAAAATATTGCCAAAAATATATCTAAAATTATATTTAGCTATTAATGTGAATAAATGTAATGATTTAAGAAATATACAATAAATTTTTACACTATGCGTACTATGCAAGTATAAGTATCGTTTCAAGTAATATAGAATTTTCCTTAAAAACCCCAGTATCGATCCCACGGGAAAAGCTGTAACTATTAAAATAAACTTACAAAATTTCTACCTAAATTGCAGATCAAATAGACAAGCGAACAATGTTGATATGCTTGCCAAAAGTTATTACGAAATTTGGAAAAGAAAGTAACAACGAAGTATAACAGTTTAATAAAGAAAACTAACGAATTTAAATATTATGGAAAGATCTTTCTCCTTTCAAATAGATGTTAACCTATGTATGATTCAAGTGACTAAAAACAAGATGATGTATTGTGACAAATAGAAGCATTCATATTTTTTACCCCCTCACAATGCTAGCAAAGAACATTAACTAATTTAGAGTTTTTCGCTAGCTTGTGTAGTATTGCTAAATAGATCTGACCTCTCACCTCCAGATTACCCACTATGCACTCTTTATAGAACATACTAGGGACCCTTACGATCTAAACTCTAAACCAAAATGATAAAATAATCTAGTCTGCAACCCTAGAAAAATTAATTCTACGCCTATCAAAACTTATTTATCTATTTATTTGCACTCCCCCTTAGGTGATCGCATGTATTCACTAGTTGAGTGAAATCATAGCCCTCTCGGGTCATTATCTTTCTTAACAAATTTTAACCTCACAACTGGCCAATTTGCAAAGTCGAATCAGTGAAAATACTATCACAATTTTTAAGAGTAAAAAGAAGTTTTTAAATCACATTCATCCTACAAGATTAATTCCCATATGCAAAGAGAAATAAAAGGAACTACTTAAAATTCATGGAGATTAAACGAAAACACATCATTTGCATTGAAATCCAAGTCTTACAACAAAAACTTAAACACAAATACGATGTACCTTTTGTCTTCTCTCCAAGCAAATTTATGGAGTTTCCTCCTTGCAATTTCCAAACTCTTACACAACAATGACTCATAAACAATCACACACAATAAAAAGAAAACTAAAATTCAACTCTAAAGTCTCTCTAAAGTCTCTCCAAAGTCTCTGATTTTTGGCCATTTATTCCCTTTTAATAGAACAATAAAAATAACTAAGGATTGCTTCAAGCACCTCTTCAAAATTGGTCAAATTCAATGTATCTTCTAGAAATTTAGTTAATGGTGCTATACACCCAGGATGTGGCGCTATAACACTAGGATGCGGCGCTATAGCGCCATATTTTTCTGTACAGTGATGCTATGGTGCCAAGGTGGCATGATAGCACCACACAAAGTAGCCCTATTTTGCTTCATTTTTCCCTCATTTTCTCTAAATGTCCATTCTATGTATTTGAAACCAAAAATATATAAAACGCATTCCTTTAAAGTGCAATATCATTAAAAACATACATAAAATGCTTATAAAATGTGCACTAAAAATAGATAATTTTTAGTTGGATCAATTCCCCAAAACTTAAAGGTTATTTGTCCTCAAGTGACTCCTTATACCATATAAAATTTTATAACTTATTGTAGTGAGTTTAACTTAAAGACTTCTATAGCTTTTGCTTGAAAAATTCTATAGTGAAACTTTCAGAAAAATTCTTAATAACTCGGGTTAAAAACTAAAATATAAGAATATCTAGCAGTCAAGTCTAAAAGTTCTGATTTTCTATTCAATTCAAAAATAACTGTAATTTTTCATACTCAAGATACTTAGAATAATCACAAGAAAAAGAATTGCATGAGAAATTTATTAGTAAATGTGCTAATACTTTAAGTCTAAGTTTAGAAATGTAATTAAGTTAATTTCCTTGAGATGATTCAAGCAGAATTGCATGAGAACTTTATTAGTAAATGTGTTAATACTTTAAGTCTAAGTTTAGAAATGTAATTAAGTTCCTCTCCTTAAGATAATTCAAATGGAGCCAATTTTTTATTAGGCATCTCCTCAAGCTTCTCCTTACATATTTTCCTTTTTTGTTTTTTTTTCATTTGATTTTTCTTTTCTTTTTCTTTTAGAATCATTTTCAATCATTTTTTTTTTCATGTCATGTGAGGATTACTATATCTGGATAGCCTTTAATGATTTTGAACTTCACTATCCTCTTCTTAAAGTTAAAAGCATCTCATATTTCCTTACTTTAATAAATGTGTATTAGTTTTGAGAAAATTTTTTCATAAAGTTCAAATCTATGATTCTTAATATTTTTAAAAACACAGTTTATTTTACATTAAATAGCAAAAGCATAACCTTATACTTTTCCTATTAAATATCTTAACTCTAGAATTAGCCTTTATTATTAAAAAAACTTTTACTTAATTTTTCTATGTCATTCATAAAATCAAAAAAATAGTTATCTAATGTTAACCCTATATAACACAAGTTATGTTAAATATAATTTTAAAAATACAGTTCTCTGAGGATAAATAAAGTTTAGTTCTTAAAAATATTTTTCTCCCTTCACCCAAACTTAAATTTTTTAACTAATTTAAAACAAGAAAGTTCATGAAGAAAGAGAAAAATTATAGAATTTAAAATAGGTAAATCAGTGCAAGTACAAGTAGTAAAGACAAGTGCAGAGTAATAATAAACACAAGATTAGCATGTATATTAATAAAAACATAAAGTAAAATCATACTCTAGCATATTAACTGGAGCAAAATGGTAAACATTAGAACATTAGAATTAACTAATTCAACAAAAACAGTTAAGTACAAAAGACAAAATACAAACATCACACTCCAACACATATAACTATGTGTTGGCGCCAGATGTTTAATTTAATTTAGGTATATAGAGAGAGAATTTGGAAAATATCATTTTAACTTAAAAAATAAATATGAGATTAAATGGATTTCATATATGCAATAGTATAAATAATCAAGCACTACAATACAAGCCATGTATTTATCTCAAAGAATAGATACATTGTTTGGCGGTGTGGCTTGATCAAATAAACTAAAGAATCCATAACATTCGTTTGGTTTATGAACCATTATGTTGACCGAAAAATTCTTCCTATCTAATATAAAAAAACTAGATAGGATTTATATTAATCTGGGGTCTTTAGGTTTTCTATAAGGGCAAGCCACTATAGTTAATTACATCTTAGATAACTAAAGACACTTAAAAAAACTCTCGATTTAGATCAGGAAATAATATTTTCATGATTTTCAAAAGGGTAGGATTTTTCAAAAGAGAGTATGGTAGTAGGAATTCCAATAGGTGAGTGGCTCAAATTTTGGAACAGTTTTTGTAAAAATCCAAAGGAATGGAAGCTAGGGGAAGTCATAGATCCAAGAAGAATCTTGGTGACTTCCCAACTATCCTATGGTTTGGCTTCAATTAGAGGTAATTATTTGATGTTTCATCTGACCAATTTTAATTAATTAGGACTTACAGTCACTTGATACCGATCATGTGAATAGCCTTGAAGAAGGGAGGATTTATTTCATTTCAGATGACAACCTCGGAGTCCTAAGATGAGTGATAAAGAGATAAAGTGAAGATTTATGATGCATTAGGCAAACAACCTCGAAATCCCATGGCTTGTTATTAATTTATAAGGAGTTTTATTGTTGAAGATGGTCGTGTTGACCACAATGTTTTCTCCAAGCTCCTTATCATAGCAGGTTTCATTTTAGAAGTGTCAACTAAAGAGAAGAGAAAAGTTTCATGTTTTGGAAATGTTTAAATTGAGGTGTATTAGTGTCTTATTAGGGGAATATTTAAGTTGATTATAGCGACACCGGTTAGAATACCACGGTTCCCTCATTCTGACACCATTATTTTCTTTGGATTCACTCGGTCAGATGAATTTACTAAACCCAATTGAATGAGTTCCGTAAATTCATCCAGACTGTAGGAAATCTCATTAGCAATCGTAGAATACCTCCTCTAAGGGATTCTCGATCATCTGATAGAATCGTTTTAATTAGTTGCAATTATGGTTTTGTTTTGTTTGTGTATAAATTTTGAGTTGTCTTATATTTTGACTGTTGTGATAGTGAATTTTATCTTTATTTTGTTTTAATTTTAATTTAATTTTAGATTTAGTTTTATGGCTATCCTAAAAGTTTTAGTTTTAAAATGCATGTCGGCATGTTTTAGGTTAAGTGTTTTGAAAAGGGGGTCACCTACAAAAGTTGTCGGTGAATTTTAAATTTTAAATTTCATTTAAATATATATATAATTTGGAAAGTAACATTTGATTTTGAAAATAATTTTAAGTTTGAAAATTTTAAGATATGAAATCAAACCGATCTCATATCCCAAATATTTTATATAAACGAGCACCACACCATAAACTATGTATCTATCTCGAAGAATAGACACACTACTTAATGATGGGGCTCAATTAAATAAACTAAAAGATTTGTGACATCTGTTTTGTCTGTGAACCAATTTTATAGGCCAACAATTTCCCCTACTTAATATAAAGGAATTAAGCAGGGTTTATATTACCTGGGTTCTTAAAGTTCCCTGTAAGGGCAAGCCCCTATAGTTAATTACATCTTAAATGACGGGAATCATTTAAGAAAACTCTCGATATCGATCAGTGGTTTTGCTCTCAAGAATTTCAAAGTTAAAGGTTTCAAAAGATTGAATTTTGGAAAATTCTGTATGGAATAACTCAAATTTGGAACAGTTTATTTCAGGAGTCCAAAGGAAGAGAAGTAGGGGATGTCACAGACCCGAAGTGAACTTCTGTGTCTTCCCAACTATCCTATTGATTGGCTCCAATTTGAGAGAATTATTTAACATTTCAATCCTGCCAATTTTAGTTAATTAGGACTTATATTTGTATGACATAATCACACAAATAGTCTTGAAGATGTGAGGGTTTATGTTGTACCAAATGGCTACCTCGGAGTCCTATGACCGGTTATGGCTTAATTTGCACAATATTATTATGCAAATGTCTAACAAAAAATTGAGGATTTATGTTGCACTAGGCAAACTACCTCAAAATCCTATGGCTTTGTTATTTAATTCTAGGAAAGGGTTTAGCTGAAGTAGACACAAGTTTTGCTGATGAAGATGGCTGTGTTGCCCACCGTGCTCCAAGCTCCTTGTTGTTACAGAGGTTTGGTTTTAGAAGTGGCAATCAAGAGATGAGAGTAGTGTTTTGTTTTGGAGAGGTTGAAAATTGAGATGGCTTAGTATTTTAATAAAAACAAATCTTAAAGTTGATTAAGCATAACCGATTAAGATCCCACGGTTCCGTCATCCCGGCACCGCTAATTTAATCGGATTCACTTAGTCCAAATGAATTTGCTAAACTCAACTGAATGAGTTCCACACTTTCATTTAGACCGTGGGAAATCTCATTAGCAACACGTGGGTTACATCATCCGAGGGATTCTTGATCATCCAATGAGACATTTTAATTTAGTTGTAGTTGTAGTTTTGTTGTTCTGTTTGTGATTAAATTTTGAGTTGTTTTATCTTTTGAATGTTGTGGCGGTGAATTTTATCTTGTATTGACTTTTAATTTAGTTTTGGGTTTCATTTTTGTGGCTATCCTAAAAGGTTTCAGTTTTCATGCAGGGTGACATTTTTGTTTAACATGCAAGCTTTGCAAGAAAGAAAATACAGCACACGTAAATAAATTGTAATAAAATAAAAGCGTACCTGGCGGGTCTTCTCGTCATTCTAGGCTACACTTAAAACACATGTCAGGACATTTAAATATTTGCAAGCAAACACCTAGGTAAAGCTAAGGGAAGGTTTTGGTTGTCCACCAAGATCCTAGTCCTATTGCTAGTCAATTCCTATGACGTCTAGGTTCTTGTGTTTTATTAAGGATGATTTTCTTCACCAAAGAACAATTAAGTTCAATTGTTCTTCTAAAACATCCCATCATATTGAGAAAGTGCTTAGGACGAATCCTGAACATCTTTTCAATGCTTCGGATTATTCTGAGTCGAAATGAGTTTCATTATACAGGTGAATTAATCATCCAAGAATTTAGTTAAGTTTTGTTTCTTGCTCAGTGAACTTGGACATTTGATTATCCGATGAGTAGAGTAACATTTCACTTGATACTCCACTTAAGGGTTATAAATATGAGAGCCCTTAGGGGCAAATCAGTTTGTTAAGGGATTTAACCGCTAAGATTGAATTGTTATTTCAAAACAGTTTAGTTTAGTTATGAAATTTCAAGTTGATTCCTTTTAAATGTTTTAAAATTGTTCAAGTTAGAGAGATACTTAAATCACTTAATTTCATTAAGTTTTAATGATTCAAACTTGTTTTAAATATTTTAGATTGATTTTAATTATCACATTTTGATTGTAAATTATTTTGAGATTAATATTTAATATTTCAAATTTATTTTAGGTTATGTTGTAAGTGATTTCAAATTAACTCTAATGTTTTAGGTTTATCTTAACTTAATTATTAAATCATTTAATGTTTTTAATCATTTTAATTTAATTAAGGATTACTCTTTTAATCATTAATTTCAATTATCATTATTTTTAGAGTTAATTAAGAGTTTAAATATTATTAATTCATTTAGGGACTTTAAATTAAAGAGTTGGTATCTTCTTAAGCCACATCCTTAATCTTAATAATCCAAATTTTAATTATTCTTCCAAAATCTAAATGAATTAATTAATTAATTAGGATTTCATTTTGATGTTGTAGGTGATCAATGGGTTTCTACCCTTTAATTCTCTAAGTTTCAATCATCCAAGAGAAAATTAAGATCAAATATTCATCCCCCCCTTTGATTAAGCTTAAAGTATTAATTAGGATTAAAATCCCTTAATTACCTTCATGCCCTCCTGAGCTTGTTCACTTCATATCTCATTCAATTGAGCTCAAATGAACTTGAAATTTTTATGTCACTTCACTCACATTCAATTGAGACGTTAGAGAAGAAAATGTGATTTTTCTGTTTTTAATTTAATTTATATATTTATTTTAATGAAAAATAAGGATTTTCAATGAAAATTCAACAGCATAACCAAGGTAAAGTTTCTGTCTTTAGGAAAATTATGAGATGTTCCTACTAACCAGAGAACTACTTGGACCAATTTTGGTGATTTTTTGAATAATATTTTATTTATTATAATTATTTTAAGTTTTAGATTATTAATTAAATATAAAATAAAATTAAAGTTGAAAATTAAGTTTTATATTTTTCTTAAGTCTCCCTGACCTCAACAAACTCAGAGAAACAAATTTTATATTTTTCTGATTTTTCTTTGAATTTTTAGAATTATTTTAGTAAGAAAGGTTAAAAATCCATTTATTTAATATTAAAAAAATGAATTAAGCCTTTAAAATTCAATATCTTTTCTTAGGGACTTAAGAAAAATATTTGGTTGGTTCCTAAGTAATTAGGAGACCAAAAATGACATTTTTGTGAATTTTATTATTTTTGTGATTTTTATTTTTTTATTATTATTAAAATATTTAAAATAGGTTAAAAATGAAAATTTTAGAAAATTTTCAATTTTAATTTTCTTAGACTCTTCTGATACCAGAGAGGCCCCAAACCTAATTTAGTGAATGTTTGAAAAGTATTTTGTATTTTATGAATTTTTAAAGTTTAAAAGTGGCAATGTGATTTAAAAAATCATTTAGTGGGTTAAATCATTTTCAATTGGTTTCAGATTTTTATGTGAGACTCCTCTAACCCTAAGGATTAGTGGAGAATTGATTTTGTGTTATTTTAATGAGTAGTTATCCTAAATTATTTTAATCTTAATTTTAGGGTTTTGGCCAAATTAGGGTTCATTTAAATGATTTAAGTCCAACCATAATTTTCCTAAGGTCCACTAGTCTAGAGATACTCCCCCTAATTTTCTTAGATTTTATTAATCAACATGCTAATTATTGGAATTAAAATATCAAAACAGGCACATAAACTTGGAAAATAGATAAATTTCCACAGAGATAGCCTCTGACCTTGGAGAATTCAGGGAATGTTCTCAAGATCATAGGCTACAAAAGCCCTATGGTCTCATGGCATGGTGAATTGTATGCATGAATGGGAAATTAAAATACTCAGAACACTATTAAATAAATTAAAAATAAAATAACTTAATTATTTTTTCACATTAATCTCCTCTGTTCACTGAGCAAGAGGGTATTTTTTAGTTTATTTTTATGATTTTTCTATGCAAAGATATGAATTTTTAAAGTTTCAGGCATTTAAATAAATCAGAAAATCTCTATTTTTCTACTTAACCAAGCGACGCTGAATGTATCCTCAGCAGCTCTGAAAGACCACACGTCGCTCCGCCATTTGACGCTGTCATCCATGTATCCGCCTCATCAGCTAGCGCTTTATGTCCCGTGGTTCTGTCCGGCGCGATCCTGGCCGTCTACCCGATACACAAGCCATCTGACGGTCCCTGGTCATCGTCTCCGTCTGGTTCAACCCGAGAGCCGTACACCTTCCAGACCTAAGATCTCGCTCCAGACTTAACCAAATCATGTGTGGTTGGTCTCTATCGACACGTCTAGCCTAGACGAAGCTATCCATATGGCTAACATGCATTGAAATTGCACATAACAAAATGGAGAATTGTTGGAAGCTCTAGAGGAAGGAGAGGTCAATACCTTGGCTCTGAGAGGTGAATCCTCAATCAGAGATACTTGACACGTTCGTTGGAGTGAGAGGAGCCTCTGGATGAAGTCTCTGGTCCTGGTGAGCTGCCTAGGTGTGACTTCGACCAAGCTCGATTCCAAGCTCTGGCGGATAGAGCAGTTGGGAGCCTAGGAGAGGGGGCTTTCACTGGGGAACTCCTTCTCTTGGTGATGTGAAGGTGTGGGTGAGTTTAATTTGGTTTTGGTGGAATTTTAATGGGTGTCCTATTTTCTGGCCTGAGATTGAGCTCTGAAATTGAGCTCAACCAATGGGAATTAGGGTAGGAAAATAGTGGGGCTCTTCTTCTCTAGGCTGGGAGAAGGTCTGGGAGTAATTTGGGAGGGATTCCTGAAGAAATTTTCAGCACCTTTGGCAAGGCCGAAAGGTGGTGGCTTTATAGCCATTGCCGGAGAGGGGAGCTCAGGGCCAGGCAATGAGTGCCCTGGGCCGCTTAGGGTGAGGGCAGTGCAGGCAGGGTGGCTGGTGAAAGGATTGGCCACTGCCCTGTTCAATTTTGAATTTTCAAGGACAAAGGGGTGCTCGGGCGTGACTGTTCCGGCGGCTGGGGTGGCTGGCAAGGACGGTCAGGCAGCTGAGCAGGCTGAGGAGGAGTGGAGGAGGAGTTTAGCTCAATTAATTGGGCAGAGATGGTTGCTTAAAGGGAGATTAAGGATGGGACATGGCCTTAGCCATTTGGCTTAGCTCATTGGTCCAAAGTGATGGACCATTTGTCCATGGCTTATGAGGCTTAGGTTGGATCAGGTCAAACCCACCCTAGGAGGTCTAGGGTTGACAGCCAAGGGGTTGGTTTGATCAAGTTTGGTTTGGTTTGATTTGATTTGGTTCATGTGTACACATGGGTTCACATGGATTTGAGTTGGGCTAGCTTGAGTTCGGGTTTGGATTGGATCAAATTGATTGACAAACATTGTGTAGATGATTGTAAGGAAGATTTTTCATGAAGACATAAAGTGGTTTTGAGTTCATTTGGAGTTCCAATTTGGAGGATTTTTTTAGCATTGGCCAATTTTGGTCACCATGGGTTAAGTTGGGTTTAGGTTTGGCTAGAGCTTGGCTAAGGCTCAATTGATGGTTCAGAATGTTTCAAATAATTGTTAGGAGAGGTTTAGGATAGAAATTGGGTGGAAATTTTGGGCTTAGGGGATTCAATTTGGAGATTTAGGGCTAGGTGACAACCTTAAGGCAAATTTTGGGGATTTTGATTTCAAATTAATTTTGAGTTGGGTTTGGGTTCAAATTGAGGGAAACTTTATGTTGTATTTGGTGTAGGGATGTATTAGGGAGATTTTAGAGTTGATTTGGGGGGAAAATGAGTTGAATTGGATTGAATTTGGGTAGGTTTGGGTCATAGGTTAAAATTGGTGTTTTGGTTTAAAGTTGAAATTGAACTCAAATGTAGATCAAATTGGGATTAGATTTCATCTAAATTGGTATTGGAGATGTTGAATTGAAGTTTATAATTGAGTTTGGGGAAAATTGAGGTCAATTAAGTTGATTTGGTTTGACATTGGGTCCACATGGGTTAAAAATGGGTCAAATTGGGGATTTTGATAAAATTAGGTTAAATTGGCAAAATTAAGTTATGGTGTAGTTGAACAAAATGAAATTGGGAATATTTAAGATTTTCTGAAATTTTCTGGGAATTTTTGGAATTTTTGGAATTTTGGGCTAAAAGGGTATTTGGGGTATTGAGAGGTTATTTGGAGGTTATTAGGGTATTTTGGTGGATTTAAAGGTGGAAATTATTTAAAAATGATTCTTAGGATTTTTAGGAATTTTGGGTAATTTTTGGGAATTTTTGGATGATTTTGGTGTTGTGGGGGCAATTTTGGTAGTTTTGGGTAAGTTTATAGGACCCAATGTCAAAACCAGAAATTTTGGCAACATGAATGAGGTTTCAAATAAGGCAAAATGGGATCATTTTAGTGGAGTCAAGATTGGGTAAAAAGTGATTTGGAATGGAATTAGGGTTTGGAAGCATGAGCCATGGACTTAGCCAAGTCCAACCACTTTGGAACCAAGTCTAGCCAAATGGTAACCACTTTATGATCCTTCACATATTGACCTTAGCCATCTTAATCAAAGATTAGTGTCTTGGATTCAATAATGTGAGTTTCATAAAGGGTAGAAAGGCAAGGGTTCAAGGTTTACGTTAAGTGTCTTAGGGGTGTGTGTGTGTGCAAGAGAAGCCCAAGTCACCCAAGGTCACCCTAAGTCCAAACAATCCTATAGGAACTCACTATTGGTTGTCCATATGGTGGTTTTAACCTTCCAAGGTGATTTAGAGGTTTGCAACCATCCAAGTGGAGTCCCAAGAGGAGTCAAGAAGTAGCTGAATTGCTAAAGGGTGGGTCCCAATTCTAGTCCTCTAGGATAGTCAAGGAGAAGTCCTATTGCTAGATCCTAAGTACTAAGAAAAAGAAAAGACCTCACCAAAAATGAGGTCAACAATATAGGGTGACCTTGTTGTTTATCATACAAATTTATAAGAAGAAAGTATAGTAAATTAAATGCGGGAAAAGAAAATACTGATAAAAATGTAAAAGCATGTAGTTCACTTCTCGCCCTTCAGCTGAGAGATTACCATTTGCAGCATATATGTATGTATAATTTGTAGGTAATTGAAATTGCATGTCAAAAAACAAGAAAAATAGGGCTAAAGTGCACCTACCAAATCCCATGTCATAACTTGGTGGGTTTCTATCTGTTCATTTATGAGGATGATTTTGTTAAGCAATCTATAATAAGCTCAATTATCCTCCAAGGTATCCAAAGGTTTATGAGAAGAACCTGGGTAATACCCTAGACATTTCACAATCCCTGGAATCGTCTCGAGTTCATTTAAACTTATCATGTTGCTAAGTGGTTCATCCAATCCATACCCTCATGCTCAGTAGACCTTTTGATGTTTTAATTATCATTTTAAATGGTGTGATCATTACTTGATATTTCATTCATGAATTATGTGAGTGGGGCTTATGGGGCAAATTGATTTACTAAGGAAACTAGCCAAATTAAACTTAGAGTTGGGCTAATAGTGTTTCAAGAATGTTTGTGATCAATCATGTTGTCCTTTTTAAATCTCATTGAACAATTTGAATTAAACTTAGTCACCACAAAGCCCATACATATGGGTAAATTTGTAACTTTTAAGAAAGGTTAAGTTATGTTAACTTAATCCTTATCAAAATATTGACTTATCATTTAAACACCAACTATGGGTATTAGATTGATGAATTATTAACTTCCAAAGTCAAACTCGTAACCTTGGGATCATTTAATTTTGATTATCTTCCAAATTGGCATAATTAAAGAAATTACAAATTTATCCCTTTTGGGACGAAGGTGAGATTAGTTTCTACCACTTATCCCTTTATGTTTCAATCATTTGGACTATCGATTTATGATCATTAATTGCTCATTACCCTTTGATTAGGCCTAAATATTAATTAAGGCTGAAATTCTTTAATTACTATTTAGCACTTTATGATTTTATCACTTAATAATTAATTAAATTAAACTCAAATGGCTTTGAAATTTTTATGCTACCCCATTCATGAGTCAATTAAAACATCAGAGAAGAAATACGATTTTTTATTTTAATATAATTTATATAATTATTTTAATGCAAAAATATGGATTTTAAAAGTAAATATAATAACTTAATCAAAACAAAGCTTCTGTCTTAGAAAAATTAGTGGAGGTTCACTTAGGTCAGAGGATCATATGGACCAATTTTCATAATCTTTAAAGTTTTATTAATTATTATAGTTATTATTCAATTTTGAGTATCAATTAAATATAAAATATATTTTGACTTAAAAATTAAGTTTTGTACTATTCTTAAGTCTCTCTAAGCTCAAGGAATTCAGAGAAACAAATTTTATATTTTTTTGATTTTTCTTTGATTTATTAGAATTATTTTAATGAAATATTAGAGAAAATCCATTTTAACCTTTAAAAAATATTTTAAGTCTCTGCAAAATTAATATCTTTTCTTAGAAAATTAGAAAATTATTTAATTGCTTCCAAGTGATTAGGAAGCCGGATGTGACATTTTGATGTGTTTTGACAATTTTGTGATTTTTATGATTTTAATGACTTTTAATTATTTAATTATTAAAAAAGCTAAAAATGAAATATTTATTTTAATTCAAATTTTATTTTTCTTAGGTTCATTTGAACACAGAAAACTCCCAAAATTAATTTGGTGATTTTTTAGTTGTATTTTAATTTATTATTATTATTTTAATACCAAAAATGTCATTTCACATAGAAAATCCAATTAGGGACCAAATCAATTCCAATTGACTTTAAGTTTTTATGGGGAGTTTCCCTGACCCTAAATTAGAGTGCAGAATAATTTTTAGGTCATTTACAATTATAATTAGTTAAGTTTAATTTTCTTTTGTTTTATGGGATTGATGACAAGTGGGTTTACTCTTAATGAGTTAAACCAAGTTTATATTTTTCATAAGGTCCTCTGATCACAGTGAACCTACTAAAATAAGTTTTACATTTTTCTGATTAATATATTTATTATTATAATTATTATACTAAAATAGAGATGATTAAGTTGAAAATGAGGGATCTATGCATAGAGATTCTCCCTGACCTTAGAAAAATCAGGGAAGATCTTTTATGACAGAGAGAACAAAAGCCCTAAAGCTCAAACCATGGTGAAATGTTTATGCAAAAGGAGAATGTAAATATATAACAGATTATTTAATTAATTAAAAATCAAACATGCATTAAACAAACATGAAACCATTTTCACGTTACTCTCCTCTGTTTACTGAGCAAGAGAGTAATTTTATTTTATTTTTAAGATTTGTCTACAAGTTATGAATTTTTTAAGGTGGACTGAATTAAATAAATCAAATAAATCCCTAATTTCCTACTTATCCATGTCAGCCTCGTCTGCGTCAAAAGCACACGCGGTACCACACTTTTGGATGCCGCCATCTGACTCAGCGTTGACTGGGCTCTGTCGTTCCGCTTCATCTCTCCATCTGGGGTGATCTAGACCATCTGTTTAATATACACCTGATTGGATTATGCTGGTTCATCGTCCCCAACTGGTTCAACCCGTGAGCCGTCCACTTTCTAACCCTAAGATCTCGAACTAGAATCAACCAAATCGAGTGTCATTTGTTGCTAGAGCTTCATCTGAGTGAGACAAACCTATTTATACTGTTTATAAGGTATGAAATACAATATACATGCATAGGGAATCAAAATTGGCTCAGGAGGAGGTGATATCTCAATAACTTTGTCTGCGTGGGGTAGCCTCAATCAAAATGGTTCTACAAAAATTGAAATAATTAATACTCCAAATATAAAACTTAATTTTCTACTAATATAATATTTATATATAATTAATACTCCAAAAATTGAAATAATTATAATAATTAAATTAAAATTAAAAAAATCATGAAATTTGATCCAAGTGGTCCTCTAGTCTATTTGAACCTCCAATAATTTTCTTAAGGATAGAAACTTTGTTTTGATTAAATTATTGAATTTCCCTTGAAAAATCCTATTTTTGCATTAAAATATTATATAAATTAAATTAAATTTGAGAAAATCAGATTTTCTCCTCTAATATTTTAATTGACCTATGGGTGGGGTGATAGGAAAATTTCAAAGTCTTTTGAGTGAAACTTGATGAATTATGAAGTGATAAGGCCTTTAGGGGCAAAAGTGTAATTTTGAAGAATTTAGCCTTAATTAATATTTAGGCTTAATTAAAGTGGGAAATGGGTAAGGAATGATCTTAATTATTATGTTTGAATGATTGAAATATAAAGGGATAAATGGTAGAAACCCATCTCATTTTTGTCACATTAAAAGATAAAGTTTATGATATAATTAATCATTATAATTTGAAGGAAAAATTAAATTAAGTGATCTTTTAGTTTAGAGGTTGATTTTTGGAAGTTGATAATTCACTAATTTAATACCCCTACTTGATGTTTAAATGATAATTCATTAACTTGATAAGAGTTATAATTATATAACTTAACTTTTCTATCATTACAAATTATACCCGCTAAAATCTTAAGGGCTTAGTAGTGAGCTAGGCTTAATTGAAAAATTAACTAATGAGGATTAGAAAAGGAAACACAATTAATCTTAAACCACATTTGAAACACTACAAGCCCATCAAAATTGATTGAATTCTTCCAAAAATTAAGTTTGCCTCTAAAAACCCCACTTACATAATTCTTAAATAAAATATCAAGCGATGTTTACCCCACTTATTGGGATAATCAAAACATTAGTGCATTAAGCATAAGAAAATGAAATAGATGAATCATTTAATAATTGATAAGTCCAAAATGAACTCAATGAAGCTCAAAAGAATTGTTAAATGTCTAGGTATCTGACCGGCGGACTTTATATATGCAAGAATATATGAACTTAAATTTATATATGTTTATAATGATTTTGTAAAGTCCGAACACTCAACGTAAGTATACGTATCGTATCAAGTAATAAATTTCTCTAATGGAGTCCTGGTTATCGATCCCACAGGGAAGTTCAAAGTATAAGAAAGTATTTCACAGTATATATAATATAGCACTGAAATCTGATACTTAAATTGCACTTAAAGTTTACTAATTACTACTACTACCACTATGCAGAATACAGTAACAATTAATTAAACTACAATTACTTCTAACAACTTTAAAAACATAATAAACGATCAGACACACTAAACTATGTATTTGAAAGGTGTTTGACATATTAGAAAAGTATCTTTCCTTTTGCAATGAGAATATAATGTGTGGATTGATATGGAACAATTATCTATGTTATTGTGTCAAATAGGAGCATAGATGATTCTTTATCCTTAAAAGAGTACCCCCTCTTCTAAGCATGAAAAGAGCATTGACATATCCTAAGTTTAGCCACTAAACCTAAGGCTAGGCTGGGAGGATACTGGCTCTCACTTCGGAGCTCCCACTCACCCTTCACCCAAAGACTAACCTTTGATATTTAGTTACTAATCTTAGAACCAATTTGAGGATTTCAGCCTGTCACCCTGAAATCTCCACATTGAAGTCCATTAAAACACATTTCCCTATTTATTTGCACTCAATTCCCATGAACTACGCAATTCATCTATGGAAATTGAATGGATCTTTCATTATAGTTGTAGGACATTAAATCCTTTCAGAATTAATGTTCAACAACATATTTTATCATTTCAACGAAAAGTGAATTAAGTTATTATGAAAAACCATCACGATTTCTTCAATACATTAAAAGCACATCAAATCCACATCAATCCATCACCACATCTCTATGCAAGAAGAAAAACAAAGGAGACTACTCAGAATTCATGAAGAAGGTATAATAAAACATGGATTTTATAAATAAAAGAAAATTCATACAAACCACAAAAGAAAATACAACTTATCTCTTTCTCTTCCCCAATGCAATTCCCTTGAAGTTCCTTTGAATCAATTTTTCTCTTCTTTACAACACTTGATTCTCTCTTTAGAATGGAAAGGAAGAAGCAATCTCTCACTTTACTTCTTCTCCTTCACTCCTTAGAGAAGAATTCCTCTCAAATCCTCACTTCTACACACTCTTCTCCTAATTCCTAACACTTAACACACTAAGAGAAACCAAGAGAGTCCCTCTCCACTCACTCAAACACACAACTTTTAGTTCAAAAATAGTTACTTATAAGTTAGGAACGAAATCCCAAGAGTTTCCATAGGCATCCCTTCAAAAAGTCGCCAAAACTCTTTAAATTTGAATTTCACCGACTTCGGGCGCCGGTGGCACTATATCCTGCCAATATTTTCTGGAGTCTCTGGATTTGGGCACCGGCGGCGCCAGAACATGTTTTCCACCTTTTTGCTCCTTTTGCTCTGAATTCATTCATGTTCGCTTCTTTTCACTCCAATCACCTAAAATCATCATGCCTGCAACAAATCATGAAAAATACATTTCTTTAAAGTGCAATATCACCCAAAATGGGTAAAATTATATAGAAAAAAAATATATTTTTAATGGGATTTCCCATGGTCTAAATGAAAGTAGAAAACTCATTATGTTGAGTCTAGTAAATTCATCTGGACTAAGTGAATCCAAAGAAAGTAGTGATGCAGAAGGAGGGAACCGTGGGATCGTAACCAGTGTCGTTATAATCAACTTTTATATTGTCGTAAATAATACATTAAGACACCTCAATTCATAACTTCCAAAATATGATATTTCTTTTTTCTTCTTTAATTGACATTTTCTTAAACTGGACCTGCTATGACGAGGATCTTGAAGAATGCATAGTGGGCAGCACAACCATCTTCAACAACAAAACTCCTTAGAAATTAAAACAACAAGCCATAGGACTTCGAGGTAGCTTGTCTAGCGCAGCATAAACCCTCATCTTATCTCTTTAGTCCTTTGCATGACCATGTTATGCAATATAAGCCCTAACTCGTCTTAGGATTCCGAGGTCGTCATCCGGTATGACATAAACCCTCCTATCTTCCAAGCTATTCACATGATCGGTATCAAGTGAATGTAAGCCCTAAATAATAAAATTGGCAGGATAAAACACCAAATAAATTTTCTAAATTAAAGCCAAACCAGAGAGTAGTTTGGGAGAACACCAAGATCTCTCTTGGATCTATGTCTTTCCCCGAGTCTTCTCTTCCTTTGGATTCCTACAAAAATTGTTCCAAAATTTGAGCCACGCACCTATTGGATCTCCTATTAGCACTCTTTCTTTAAGAATCTTGTCCTTTGGAAGTCATGAGCATAATATTTTCATATCTGTTTCAAGAGTTTTCTTAGGTGACTTCGATTATCTAAGATGTAATTAATTATAGGGGCTTGCCCTTATAGGAAACCTAAAGACCCCAGATTAATATAAACCATATCTAATTCCCCCATGTTAGATAAGGGAAATTGTCGCTTAACATAAATGGTTCGCAGACCAAACAGATGTCATAAATTATGTAGTTTATTTGATCGAGTCGTATCATCAAGCAGTTTGTCTATTCCTCGAGATAGATGCATCGCTTGCAATATTGTTCTCGTGCATTTAAACTACTAAATGAATGAGATTTGTCCATTCCCACTTCTCAAATTTAAAATATTATTTCTAAAATCCATATATATTAAATTAAATCAAAACCCTATTTTATAAAACTACATTTTACACCTTTCAAAAGTTCCAATCTCCCAACAATTTAACGACCGACACCAACAAATAAATGAGCTTGTAATTTTCATATAAACTTAATCATTCCTTTGAAAAATTATCAAAACCACTAAATTTATCAAAAAAAAATGTAATCTCATATTTGTAAAATCTCATATCAAAACAAAAGAGTTTGCAATTTTTCATATAAGCTTCAATGTAAAATTTTAACGCTTGAAACTGACCCAACCCGCAATTATGCAGTAATTTTTGCTTCCAAAAGATAGAAAAAAACTTGACCCAATTTATAAATAGCGGCTAGTGTATAAAATTAAAAATATTGTAAAATTTTAGAAAATATTTTACACACTAGGGGTACTACATAAGTATACGTATCGTTTCAAGTAAAATAGAGTTTTCTTTTATAACCCCAGTATCGATCCCGCAGAGAAGCTAGTTAAGCAATCCTTTAGGCTAATTTCAGTCTATTTCTATAAGGCCTAAATTTGGAAGGTTGATTAAAATGGGTTTTTTTAATAACTAATCCTAAATAAAGTTTTTAAATAAAAAGATAACTTATGGATAAATTGGTTTGAAGAATTTTGAGATGTTAAAGACTACCATTTGTTTGCAATTACATATATAATGTGTAGGAAAGAAATGCTTAGAATTTTATGTAGTAGTGCCAAATAGAAGCAATCCTATTCTTTACCCTTTGGTCCGGGTGTAAAGAACATTGAATAATCTATAGATCGGTTCAGGATGTTTTATTATTAGAATGGGTTAATCTAGGCTCACACTTCTAGATGTCCAAGGGTGGCTATGATCGGTTCTACCAGTGACCCGTTCCCTTTCTATAGACCAAATTATTAGAATTTTGTTTGTCACTCTAAAAACTAATTAATTATGTGCCCAATAAGCAATATATTCTTATTTATTTGCACTTCATCATGAATAACCCGCATATAGCATTCAATTACCCAAGGATTCATATGATATCTACTAGTTAAGAACTCATCTCCGGATAGGTCTCAGAATTCTTCAATAAGTTTTAACAATACAAGTGATCAATTTGTAAAGTAAATGAATATTCGGTATGAATATCATCACCATAATTTAATAAGAAAATATCTAAGAAAATCTTAACTCCTAAACATGCATCTATTTCATTACAAAATAAAAGTAAATGAAAGTAATGGCATAAGAAGTAAAAGACTTGATAGAATTATGTAATAAACTAAGTGCCAATAAGGAACTTATTTCATTAGTATTCTATTATATTTATGCAACCATCTGTCACCTAGAAGCAATTAATAGTTAATTCTATCATACAAATGATTTTCCTACACATTCCACTACTTCATTTAAAAGAAAGAGTAAAGGAAATCACTTACGAAGCATTGATAAATCACGACAGAAAACTTGGTTTAAAACAAAGAAAATCTACTAGAAAGTGTTTACAACAATTACAAGAGAATGAAAAACACAATACTTAGTTTTTCCCTCTGAAGGAAAGAAGAAGATCTCTCCACCAAAGTTTCCCACCGATCCATGGTCCGCTCGTACATTCCTTACATAAATATCTAAAATGACTAAGGGGGAAGAGAGAGAGAGAGACGCAAGAGAGGCAAGAGAGGCCCCTTTTTCCTGTAGAAATATCTCCTATTTATAGAGCTCTGAAAATGGTCAAGGATTGCTTAAGGCACCTCTTCAAAAGTAGTCCACATTCATTGCATCTTCTAGAAACCGACTCTGGCGCCTAGGCGCCGAGATCTGGCGCCTAGGCGCCGGGATCTGGCGCCTAGGCGCCAGACTCCTGTGACCAAGTCTTCGCACCCCTTCACTTTGGGTCGCACCTCTTCGCGATTAAAACCATTCCAATGTGTCTAGATACATTGTATCACATGTCCTATATATTAGAAGTAACTTCCAGTCTTCTAGAAGGTCTAGAAACTACTTAACACCGTCAAAATAACTCCCAAAGTTGTCAAAAATCCGTCCAATAATCGTTTCTGGATGATTCTGGCACCTAGGCCTTGATTCTGGTGCCTAGGCGCCATTTTCTCATCGTCACTAGAGCCTGGGCGCCGGATTTGGTGCCTGAGAGTCGGATTTGGCGCCTAGGCGCCACCCTGTGCGAAGCTCCACTATTTTGCTCCGCTTGGCTCTGTTTCATCTCCGTTTCGACCCATTTCAGTTGTGTTGCATTTCTAACATCTTCACCTACAAGATAGACATAAAAACAACCTTTCTCAAAAGTATAATTTCATTCAAAAACATGTGAGAAATATAAAAGATATTAAGCATAGAAAGACATATCAATATGTGCTAAGTTAGAATTTTATTACTTGCTTATTTTAGCTCAAAATTGCATAGTTTTTGTTTGATTTTCTTTAAAATCATATTTTTATACTTGAAAACAAAAATATGCAAAATTCTTTCCTTTAAAGTGTAATATCTTTAAAAATGTACATAAAGTTAGCATGAAATCTACACTAAAATAGGTAATTTTTAAAGTGGATCAAATTCCCCCAAACTTAAACGTTACTTGTCCTCAAGTAACACTATAATCATGTAAAACCACATAAGCAAATCATGAGTATGATTTTCTTTTAGAGTTTCTAAAATTTTGTTCTAGAAATGTAGTCCAATTTAGAAACAATTTTAGTAAAAATGAGACCAATTTAAAGTTTAGAAATCTCTTAGATGAAAGAATATGAAAATATGTGTTGCTATCTAATTCAGAAATACTTGTAGATTTTTCAACATATAGGGGTTAGACATTTTTATTTTCTTTACTTAAAAATCTTTATTAAAAATAATTATACTAACTATATTATATTTTTAAGCTTCAGATTTTCTCAAATCTTATACTTTAAAAAGCTCAAGTGTGGAACCAATTTTTGATTAGGCCCTTTAATCCTCAAGCTTTTCATTCCTTTTTCACATACTATACTTTTCTTTTCTTTTTCTTTTTCTTTTTTTTTTAAGGCAAGGATTATTATATCTGGATAGGCCTTTAATAATTTTGAATTTCACCCTTCCTTTCCTAAAGCATAAGGTAGATATATATCTTTTACTTAGAAATATAATAACAGTTTTGAAAATTATTTTTCAATAAAAGAAATTTAAATATTGAAAAAAAAGTATAATCCTTCTATTTTTCTAAAAATACAACTTTTCTTACTAAAGATGGTTTCACAATATTTATCATTTATTCATTAAGAAAAATTTAACTTTAAATTTTTCATCACTATTATAAATTTTAAATAAATTCTCTTACTCATTTCTATAGTCAAAATTTTATTTCCCTAATATAAATTCATACACATAATTATTTTTCAATCAAAATAAAATTTATTTATAACATTTTTTAGGACAAATAAAATTTAAGTTTTTGAAAATTGTTTTTTTATTCCCTCCAAACTTGAATTTTAAAACATTTTGCAAATAATTCCATAAAATGTAGGAGGAAGAAAAATAAAAGTTAAATCCACTAACTACTACAACATCCTATCAAATTTATATACATGCATAATCAGGATATAATGATTGCACGAGAAAGTAAATCTAGCCTAAAACATACTTGTTATAATATTAAACTTAAAGGAAGTATATTAAATTTAAAATATATTTTTCTTCCTACCCCCAAACTTGAATTTGAACATGTATAGGATTCAACACAGAAAATATAAGCAAGAAGAAAAATAGTTCAGAAATTCTATCTACCACAAATGTTTGTCAAAAACATCTACAAATATTCATCAGGACATAACAATTTGCAATAGAAAGTAAATCTAAACTAAACATACTAGAATAAAATTAAACTAAAGAAAGGTCTAACAAGCAAGACAAACATCGGCATGGAAATATATATATTTAAGTGTTCTTCAAATCTCTAAATTGTTGTAACACAAACACAAACACAAACACAAACACACAAACTAAAATATTTAAACTCGCTGATTCATAAACAAATATCAATTGATATTTTTTTGATCTCCTTTCTACTCACATTTTCCCTCCTTACTTTCAATTTCTAACGGAAGAAACTACACTAATATTGATAATCTGATAAATAAAAATAGTGCAGTTCATTAAGCAATTTCATGACCTTACTTAGTGAAAACAAAGTTAGATAAAGGAAGTAATAGAGTTGACATAGAGTGGTCCAAGTCCAAACTCTACATGCTTCAAGGTAATACTCAACTCCGGTTGAGAACTGAGTCATAACAGAGTCGTCAGCCTGCTACTACCATAAGTCATATACAAATTTAGTCAAGACCAAGGCATACCCTCACAACATTAATCTAATCCGCACTAAAGCAAACACAAAACAACACTAACAATCATGATTCTCAAGCGCACTAAATCAAAGCACACTAATAACTATGGGTTGCCTCCCATAAAGTGCTTGGTTTTAACGTCACGGGCCTGACAAATGATTGCTCCTGGATCAAAATTCCATTTTAATAATCCTTGATCAATCTCCTATTCTTTTTCAGATCCAGGGATTCCTATAAAATCCTCAAATTTTAATTTTTTAATCAGCACTTCATTTTCAGTTTGATTTATATCATTGTTCCTCATATTTCTTTCTAGATCCAATATTCTTCTATTGATTTCCTGAATTTGCATATTAATATCATCCTTGAAATTTATAATAAATGGATCTTTATAAGATACTTCAATATCTCCCAAATTTTGGATCGGATTCTCTTTAGATAATTTAGATTCTTGATCAATATCTTCTATGTTACTCTTCTGTTTCAAATTATCTTCCAATTCTTCCCCTTTATAATTATTAAATGATGGAGGATCTATCATAGTTGAGGAAATAGGTTTTTCTAATTCCTTAGGAATTTCTTCCAATGGTCTTCCAATATCCTTATCCTCTTTTCTCAACTCAAAGTTCTTTTGAAATATATCCTCAAATTCTCTTCCAAGTCCTAGTTCAATAACTTTATCATGTTCATCATTTAATTCAGGTTTTTCTTGTAATTGAGTCGCATTTAAAGATATAAAGACTGGTTGTGTAGATAAATTCCCTAAATATGTAGGCTTTAAAATTGTATGGGGTACATCCATCTTAAGTTCATGAGATTTTTCAACAAATGGAATTAAAAATTTACTATTTTTAGTAGCGTCCTTCATTTCACACCTCTCATGAACATACATATAGTCTTCTTTAAATAACGTTCTTGAATCATCATGAAAATCCATTTCAATCTCATCTGTTAACTTACTTTCAAAACTTTCTTGGAAATGATCTTTACTTAGATAATCAATTTCATCTATCCAAAAACAATCATCATTTTTTCTCTCAGCTGGATATTTCATAGTCTTTAATACATCAAAAGTGAATTTTTGGTCATTAATATTCATAATCAACTCTTCTTTTTGTACATCTATCATAGCTTGTTTAGTAACAAGGAAATGTCTCCCTAAAATAATAGGAATTTCTTTATATTCCTCCATATCTAATACAATAAAGTCCAAAGGAAAGATAAATTTATCTATTTTAACAAGCACGTCTTCTATAACTCCTTTTGGATAAATGATAGATCAATCAGCTAACATAAGGGTTACAGTAGTGGGAGAAATATCAACTAAACCTAACCTTCTAAATATAGATGGAGGCATCACATTAATGCTCACTCCTAAATCACATAAAGCTTTTCCACATAATCTTTCTCCAATTGCACAAGGAATTATAAAGCTACAAGGATCTTTAAATTTCCGAGGAAAATTTTTTTGAAGTATTGCGCTGCACTCCTCACTTAGTGCAACTGTCTTGTAATCCCTAAATTTCCTTTTCTTGTTTAATATCTCCATCATAAACTTTGTATAACTTGGCATCTATTTCAAAGCTTCAGTGAAGGAATATTTATCATTAACTTCTTAAGTACTTTCATGAACTTTGAAAATTTTTTATCCAACTCATGTTGTCGAAGTCTTTGAGGAAATAGAGGTGGTGGTCTTTTCAAACTGATTTTAGTTGGAGAAGTTAATTTTTCCAAATCCTTAGAAACATGTTTTGCAGGTCTTTTAGTTTCATTTATTTCTCTCACAACATCTTTCTCTTTTCTAGCCACATCCTCTATCTCCCTTCCACATTTTAATTAGACAGCTTCTACTTATTTATTAGTGTTCTCTTTAGGGTTGATCTCAATGTTGCTAGGAAGTGTTCCTTGAGGGGGTCTATTGCTAAGTGAATTAGTCATTTGTCCCAGTTGATTCTCTATATTTTTAATTGCAGCATTTTGACTTTGCAACTGGTTTCTCATTTACAATACCACTTCTTCCATAGACATCTTCTTATCCTCAAATTATTGATCATTGTTAGAGTCCGGTGGATATGAAGGTCTATAGTTTGTGTTCCCCTGATTATTCCAACTTCCATTAGGATTCACATGATTATTTTTCCATTTTTGGTTTCCATCATCAATAGTATGATTCCAATTAAATTTAGGATGGTTCTCCCAACACGGGTTGTAAAAGTTAGCATATGGGTTGTTTATGGTATTTAAAGCGTCATATGATAAGTTAGAATTAACTATACGCCCTAATGAACTTTCCTCACTTACAGAAGTAAATTGAGGCTGGTTCATTCCAAATTGGTCCAACTTCCTTGATATTGCGGCAACCTGAGATGCAAGAATTGTAATCATATCTTTATCATGAACACTAGTTTTATTTTTATGATTTACCCTTGTAGAGGGCCATTGAAATTCATTTGTAGCCATTTTTTCAATTAATGCATACGCTTCATTAATTGATTTTGACATTAATGAACCACCAGCAGTAGCATCAATTATAGACCTAAGGGATCCTACTAACCCATTATAAAAGTTTGAATGATTAACCAATCGGGCAGAGCATGATGTGTACACTTTCTTAGGAGTTCCTTAAATCTTTCCCAAGCTTCGTATAATGATTCTCCTTTATATTGACAAAATGAGATAATATTGTTTCTAAGTTTAGTAGTCCTTAAAGGTGGAAAATACTTAGCTAGGAATTTCTGAGTTAACTCCTCCCAATTTTTAAAAGAGCCAGGTGCTAATGAGTATAACCATATTTTAGCATTATCTCTTAGTGAGAAAGGAAAAAGCCTTAGCCTAACAGCATCGTCTGACATGTCATTATAACGAAATGTAGTACAAAGTTCTAAAAAACTAGATAAGTGTAAATAAGGATCCTCCAAAGGAGTTCCCCCTAACTGATTGTTCTGCACCAATTGGATAATCTCAGGATTTATTTCAAACAAGTTAGCTTCTATGTCAGGGTTTTGTATATTTGAGTGAATTTCATCTGTCGTAGGATTTATGTAATCCCTCAATGAAGTATGATTATTTTCTAAGTTATTATCTTGAAAGTTTTCCATTTCCATTTCTAGTTTTTCAAGTCCTTTCTGTATTTTTATTTTTTTATTTTTTTCAAACTCGGGATCATAAGGCACAAGCTTTGCAGATCCTTTGTTTCACATATATAGCACAACAAACAATACATTAACAATTAAATAAATAATAGATGAAATATATTCAACAAAACAAAACATTTTAACGAACACCTTATTTTTCACACAAACAATTTTTTTTTCTTTTTTTTTCAGAATACTTTTTCATATAACAAAATACATTTCACACAAAAATATTTTTTACAACACTACATTTTCCAAGTCTAAACCTAATTATTTCAACTAAAATTCTCCTAAAGTTCTTACCGAAGCTTCCCCGGCAACGGCGCCAAAAACTTGACCCTACCCGCAATTACGCAGTAATTTTTGCTTCCAAAAGATGGCCAAAAACTTGACCCAATTTATAAATAGCGACTAGTGTATAAAATTAAAATATTGTAAAATTTTAGAAAATATTTTACACACTAGGGGCACTACGCAAGTATACATATCGTTTCAAGTAATATAGGGCTTTCTTTTATAACCCCAGTATTGATCCCACAGAGAAACAAGGTAAGCAATCCTTTAGGCTAATTCAGTCTATTTCTATAAGGCCTAAATTTGTAAGGTTGATTAAAAAGGGGTTTTTTAATAACTAATCCTAAATAAAGTTCTTAAATAAAAAGATAACTTATGGATAAATTGGTTTGCAGAATTTTGAGATGTTAAAGACTACCTTTCTTTTGCAATTACATAAATAATGTGTAGGAAAGAAATGCTTAGAATTTTATGTACTAGTGCCAAATAGAAGCAATCATATTCTTTATCCTTTGGTCCAGATGTAAAGAACATTGGCTAATCTATAGATCGGTTCAGGATGTTTTATTAGTAGAATGGATTAATCTAGGCTCACACTTCTAGATGTCCAAGGGTGGCTATGGTCGGCTCAACCAGTGACCCGTTCCCTTTCTATAGACCAAATTATTAGAATTTAGTCTGTCACTCTAAAAACTAATCAATTATGCTCCCAATAAGCAATATCTCCCTATTTATTTGCACTTCACCATGTATAACCCGCATATAGCATTTGATTACCTAAGGATTCATGTGATATCTACTAGTTAAGAACTCATCTCAGGATAGGTCTCAGAATACTTCAACAGGTTTTAACAATACAAGTGATCAATTTGTAAAGTAAATGAAGATCCAGTATGAATATCATCACCATAATTTAATAAGAGAATATCTAAGCAAATCTTAATTCTTAAACATGCATCTATTTCATTACAAAATAAAAGTAAATGAGAATAATGGCATAAGAAGTAAAAGACTTGATAGAACTATGTAATAAATTAAGTGCCAACAAGGAACTTATTTCCGTAGTATTCTATTATATTTATGCAACTATGTGTCACCTAGAAGCATTTAATAGTTAATTCTATCATAAAAATGATTTTCCTATACATGCCACTACTTCATTTAAAAGAAAGAGTAAAGGAAATCACTTACGAAGCATGGATAAATCACGATAGAAAACTTGGTTTAAAACAAAGAAAATCCACTAGAATGTGTTTATAATAATTACAAGAGAATGAAGAACACAATACTCAGTTTTTTCCCTCTGAAGGAAAGAAGAAGATCTCTCTACCAAAGTTTCCCACCGATCCATGCGCCGCTCGTACATTTCTTACATAAATATCTCAAAATCCCTCACCAATCTCTCCATAAGATGTAAAAATCTACATCTTCATGACTCTAAAATGACTAAGGGGGGAGAGAGAGAGAGAGAGAGAGAGAGAGCGAGAGAGAGACGGGATTGTTAAGGCACCTCTTCAAAAGTAGTCCACATTCATTGAATCTTCTAGAAATCGACTCTGGCGCCTAGGCGCCGGGATCTGGCCCCTAGGAGCCAGACTCCTGAGACCAAGTCTTCGCACCCCTTCACTTTCGGTCACACGCGATTAAAACCGTTCCAATGTGTCCAGATACATTGTATCACATGTCCTATTTATTAGAAGTAACTTTCAGTCTTCTAGAAGGTCTAGAAACTACTTAACACCGTCAAAATAACTCCTAAAGTTGTCAAAAATCCATCCAATAACCGTTTCTTGATGATTCTGGTGCCTAGGCGTTGATTCTGGTGCCTAGGCGTTGATTCTTGTGCCTAGGCACCGTTTTCTCGTCGTCACTGGCGCCTGGGCGCCACCCTGTACGCAGCTCCACTGTTTTGCTCCGTTTGGCTTCGTTTCAACTTTGTTTCTACCCATTTCAGTTGTGTTGTGTTCCTAACATCTTCACCTACAAGATAGACATAAAAACAACCTTTCTCAAAAGTATAATTTCATTCAAAAATATGTGAGAAATATAAAAGATATTAAGCATAGAATGACATATCAATATATGCTAAGTTAGAATTTTCTTCCTTGCTTATTTTGACTCAAAATTGCATAGTTTTCGTTTGATTTTCTCTAAAATCATATTTTTATACTTGAAAACAAAAATATGCAAAATTCCTTCCTTTAAAGTGTAATATATTTAAAAATGTATATAAAGCTAGCATGAAATCTACACTAAAAATAGGTAATTTTTAAAGTGGATCAGAAACAAAACCTTAGGATAAAAAACTACATGCAAAATTCTAAAATTAGAACAATTTCATTTTCATGTTGACTAACAAATATAAGAGTTGAATCAAATCATGAATTAAATATCAAACCCCCAAAATAAATTTAAAATTCACCTATTTAAACAATGGAAACTACCACTGCATAGATCAATTGTAAACATTAAGTTAGCTAAGTTTTAAATGAAACCAAGGATCACATATCCCCTAAGATAATCCAGTCTAGAAGCATATGTTAGACTACTAGGTAGCCCTACTTAGTGTTAAGGACTATGACATAAAACAATTAGCTTGTAACCCCCTTTGACTATGTAGGTGTCATAGGATGAAGTAACTAATGGTTATTTAACAGAAACACCTTAAATCACCTAATATTTATGGAGATTTTCATTCATCATCACTATGAAAATAGTGGAGATCACTTTTCTATATAGTTGTAATAGTCTAAGCATACGGATAAATATGGAACGGTTGAAAATCATGGGCATCTTAAACGGGGATGTTATACCAAAAAAATTAGGCTAGTCAACCAACTTAGCCTCCTTATGACGTCTAAACTTCCCATAGGATTAGGATGTCAACTTCCATTTCGAAATCCTTATTGCCAATCTTACCCTTTCAATCTATGATTCAAGACCTTGAAATCACTTTTCCAAATCAAACCCCTAAAATTAAAACCTCTAAAATAAAGTTTTTCATCTCGAGTCTGGATCCTTTAAACATTTCAACTTTCAAACCATTTCAAAACTCCAAAACTTTAAAGCCCACACACAAGTTACTAAGGTCACCTAACCAAAAGAGGAGAGCAATCAGACCATACATTACAGTCAGAATTTCTAGGAGAGTAACAATCAGGCAAGTTAGGCTTGAAAAAGTAAGATCGAAGTTAGTTTTGACAAATAGAACAATAATAAATTTGAGTCGGTCATAATAGTCTGATTCAGTTCTAAGAAACTAAGATGTAGATAAAACTGTGCTTGGCTTTCCATTTATCCTCTCAGTGCTGCGTCTTTTTACTTAAACATGGCACAAAACCACAATCATCAAATAATATTTTACTGCACAATTTTCCAAACATCATTGAACATGAATATAATAGAATTTTTATTATGTTTTATTGTATGAATGCAACTTATTTAAAGATATAGCAAAATGAAAGACTGTCCCTACCAAATCACATCCTTAAGACTTCTTTGCTTGGACTTGCACAGAAAAATAGTTAAGAAGTTCAAAAATTAGCTTTAATAAATTTTTTTCCATTCCATATTTTAAGAATAATTATTTGAAAATAATTATCCAAAATAATATTGCATTTGCTTTGTAATCTTTTCTTCCTGCCGCAAATTATACAAGGATTATTATCAATTTGATCCTTTTCCTAATAAGATAATTCTTGGAAAAAAATAAGATTGAATAAGATTAAGTCGAATTATAGTCTCACGAGACAAGCAATTTAGCATGCACTAGGTAAACTAGTTATTCTCTAGTGTACAGCAAAGTTCATAATTGCTCAAACTTTAACAATTCTATCATATTCAACGCATCAAACATATCAATAAGACAATCATTAAAGAGAGAAAAATTGAAGTTAACAGGACCCAATATTTAAGAAGTAAATATAGTGGAAGCTGGCATAGTTGAAATCACCCATAAAGTATTATAGCAACAGAAAATATCAAACAGGATGATGCAATTCATGGAATTTAATAAATACCTCATGACTTTATACAAGCAGTCAAGTCCTATTTTCTTCCGACAAAAGTAATTAACTTATGGGGTGGCTGTGTTCTGTACTTATATCTTATTTTGGCTTTAAGGTCCCTTTGGTTGCCTTAGAGTATATTTTTTTTTTTTTGAGAGAATTGCTGATCATCCTTCCAAGATTTTACTATCTTTGAACTAGATGGGTTTCTCTTAGTTTTGGACTTGGGTTTTGGCTGAGCTATTCTTCATTCTTCCACATGATTTGGCTCCTATATTGTTTCTTGGTTTTTGTTTTATATTTCTAGTTTTGGCTTTTGGTTATTTGTTTTTTTTTTTTTCTTTTTTGGGCTCTACTATTGTTTGTTTTGGTTGGTAGGTTCATTTGATTCTGATTAGCGTTCTGTGGCCATTTTCTTCACTCATTTAGCTTTTTTCAAGGATAATGACTGGATCGATTGTTGTTGTTAGAATGTTACCTGTTACTCTATGGAGCTCAATTTCATCAGTTGTTGTTTTTTGGCTCTCTTGCTGCTAAGCAAATTATGAAGCTACTAATGTTTTGGATATTTGATGCCTCTCCTCGTTAGTTTCTATCTGTTTACTGCTACAGTACTGGATTTGTGGAACTTTTTCTCATTGTTGCTGACTTTGGCGGTTGTTGTTGTCTGATAAGTTCTGTTGTTATCTTAGACTTCTATGTTATTTTTTTTTTATATTTTGTTGTTTTTGGTTGTTTCCTTTCTCTTTTCTGTTTCTATTGGGGTTTTTAGTTGTTGTTTTTCTGTTGATTGTTTTATCCCTAGTTTTGGGAGGGGTAGTTTCTTTTGGTTTACTTTTGGGTTGTGTTGGATTGGAGATCTTAATGTATCTTTCTTTTATTTAATAAAATTGGGGCTGGTCCTCACTTTTCTATAAGTGAATTCAAGCACTTATCTGGATGAAAATGAGTTCCTGTTTGTCCTCATGAAAATAAAATGTGAGTTCAAACTGTACATTAAAGTTACATTATCATTTGCCTTTGTAATTACTAATATATATCAGATTAATGAGCAAATTAGTTCAGTGGAGATTAATTATAGAATGAAAACGATAAGAAAATAAACTGCTAAATTAGAAGTCCAATGGTAAAAATCAATCATGATACTTAACTAGGGGTTAATTGATAAATATTTTTTAGCTTAGAAAATTTAATTACATTAACATAATATACGTAATATAATAACTCGAATAATAATTAATTAGGAATTAATTGATATTTAAGGTATTAAATTCATCTGTATTTAAATAATTTGGACCATATGAGAGGAAAGTAAAAATTAAAGATTTTTACATGAATCAAGTCTTTTTAAGTAATAAATTGAAGACTAGTTCATTGATCGGGATAATTCATTATTAGTAAAGTATTCATTTAGGCCATCAGATAATTATTGATTAAAAGTTAAATAGTTGAATTGTGGTTTATATTTATTAACGAAACTTCAATTGTCTGTAAATTATATTAGAATCTAGCTAATGCTCCATGAAAGGAGAAATAAAGTAATGAGAGAAAGAGACATGAAATTTTAAGTAGGAAGCTATATGGTTTCACTTGAATATGCCATACATAAGATTGTATGACCCAACAACGGTTCTTCTCAAAAACCCTCTCTTTTTAGGTTTAGATGGGTTTGAGCGCCAGAAAAAAAAACATATTGAGTTACACGAATAATATAAAATTATATAGCGAGGTGCAAAAAACTATTGATTACTCATGTAAAATACAAGAGACATGTAGCCCGACTCTATACTTGAACTTGTAACAGACTTGAGAAGTCAATATTTTGTTGTCAAGTTTGATGAGTCATTCATCCACTCATGTGATTATGCTTGAGCATATTCAATCTAGTGAGCTTGTTTTGAGCTTGATGAGTTCATCATGAGTCAAGAGTGTTCTTCTTGAGTTGAGTAGGTTCACACCATTAGTCAAACGAGTAGGTTAAGTCGTGTTAGAAACTTTAATCCGTAAAACTTTAATTTCCGTTCACATTCTTGTTGGAGAAAAAAAACAAAACTTAAATCTATCTTTGATCTTAAGGCGGAAGCGTACCTGAATCCATTTGATAGATTGCAAGCAATGATCTTCCAATCTGTAATTTATCTGGAGTTTTCCTTAGTCTCTCTCGTTGATGGGGAACAAAAGAAATTTTGAAGTATGCAGATCAGGGACCATTACCCCTGTATTTATTGTAACCAACTGGTGGTTACAAAGGATTGCTTAATTCCAATTCTGCCCCTCATTAAATTGGAATTTGCTCTTATGGTATCCACACTTATAATTTCATGACAAATGTGTCTAAAGTCATAAACTTTATTAATTAATTAGACCACAATAATTTTGACTTGTTAAATAATGACCCAACACATTTATTAATTACATTGTAGTCCCATAAATTATCCAACAATCTCCCACTGGACTATATATGTAAAAAATAAATGTGTCAACCTTAGAGCGCTCAAAAATTTGTTGTCATTATTATAAAGGCACATTACAATCTCGTCCATTAATCATATCAATATAGGATCAAAGCAGTCTTCATTGTATTTGTCACAACTAAACCCATCAATGGTCACATATATTAATATAATCAAATGACATAGATCAATCATGAATGTGTGGAATGAAAATTAAATGCAAGGTGGTCAGTTCATGTCAATTTTCAACTGGTCCTACTTTACTTAAGTGAGATCAAACTTTAACTATACAGAGTGTACTCGAATCGAATAAAATATCATATTTCGATCGGAAAATATCCAAATATGTTTTGTACATAAAATAAAACATATAACTAAAACATAAACTAACAAACTCCCATCGAATCTAAATTTTCTCAAGCTCTATAACACCCATATGAGTAGTATGCTCATGAAAGACCCTGGGTATCAGACCCTTTGTAAGGGGGTCCGCAATCATGGAGTTTGTTCCAATATGCTCTATGCAAATCTGGCCACTATGTATTCTTTCCTTCACAACAAGAAATTTGATGTCAATATGCTTTGACTTGGATGAACTCCTGTTGTTATTGGAATACAATACTGCTGATTTATTGTCACAAAATAACTTTAGTGGTCTTTCAATCACTTCCATAATGCGCAACTTAGTGACAAAATTTCTCACCATATGCCATGGTTGGATGCCTCATAACATGCTATATACTCTGCTGCCATAGTGGATGAAGCTATTAGTGTTTGTATTGCACTCCTCCAGGATATAGCTCCACCACTTAACAAAAATATGTAGTCTGATGTGGATCTTCTGATGTCTTGGCATCCAGCAAAATCGGAGTCAGAATACCCAATGATCTCAAAATTATCTGATCTCCTATATGTAAGCATGTAATCTTTTGTTCTCCTTAAGTACCTCATAACCCTTTTGGTCGCTTTCCAATGAACCATTCCCAGGTTACTTAAGTATCCGCCTAAAACTCCAACAATGTACGCAATATCCGGCCGCGTACAAACTTGAGCATACATAAGACTCCCTATTGCTGAAGCACAGGGAATCTTTTGCATTTCCTGAATCTCAAGGTTTCCTTTTGGGCACTGATTGAGACTGAACTTGTCTCCTTTAGCGACAGGAGTGTTAATTGGTCTACAATTCTGTATGTCATATCTTTTAAGCACTTTATCAATATAGTCTCTTTGTGGTAATCCAAGAATACACTGAGAACGATCTCGGTGAATTTGAATTCCTAAGACAAATGAGGCATTACCAAGATCTTTCATCTCAAAATTATTTGATAGAAATCTCTTGGTTTCCTGCAACATGTCTATATCATTTGTGGCAAGCAGTATGTCATCCACATACAAAATCAGAAAAATATGTTTTATCCCACTCGAATTTATGATACACACAATCATCAATCGCATTCATTTCAAAACCAAATGATAGAATCACTTGATGAAATTTGTGATACCATTGACGGGAAGCTTGTTTCGAGCCCATAAATGGATTTCTTCGATTTGCAAACCATATTCTTTCGGGTCTCCTATTACAAAGTTTTCTCGGTTGCACCATATAGATCGTTTCATCAATGTCTCCATTGAGAAATGCGGTCTTGACATCCATTTGATGTAGCTTCATATCATAATGAGCAACAAGTGCCGTGATTACTCTAAAAGAGTCCTTTGTTGAAACTGGAGAAAATGTCTCTTTATAGTCAATCCCTTCCTTTTGAGTAAAGCCTTTAGCTACAATACGAGCTTTATGTCTTTCCACATTGCCTTTTGAATCCCTTTTAGTTTTAAAAATCCATTTACAACCAATGGGTTTCTTTCCTTCTGGCAATGGAACAAGTTCCCAAACTTTATTGTCTCGCATAGAATTATACTCCTCATTCATTGCTTTGATCCATTTTTCTGAATTGGAACTTTGCATAGCTTGATGAAAGTTGATAGGATCATCTTCCATCATGCTAATATTTTCTTCATGTTCCTGAAGAAATACAATATAATCATCTGAAATAGCATTTCTTCTTTCCCTAGTGGATCGTCGCAAAAGCACTTGCTCTTGAACTTGTTCTCGAGGTTGTTGAATTTGTTCCTCGAGGGGTTCTTGATTTGCAACTCGATCAATGTTAGGAGTAAGATCCCGATCATTATCAAAGCAATTACGGGAATAGGAACCAATTCCTCTTCAACAAGAGTAGTATGGTCCGATTCCTCCTCAAAGACAAAGTCTATAACCTCGATTTCTCCCCCAAATTCAATATCCTCAAAGAACACCTGCAGCTTCCCGTCTCAAAAATTATCTTTAATTTGGGATCATAAAACTTGAAACCCCTAGATCGCTCCGAATAACCAACAAAATAGTCACTTCATCGTTTTAGGGTCTAACTTTTTCTCAAGTGGCTTGTAAGACCTTGCCTCACTCGGGCAACCCCAAACATGAAAATGCTTTAAACCGGGTTTTCGCCTCGTCCAAAGCTCATAAGGTGTAATTGCAGTTTGCTTTAGTTGGTACTCTATTTAGAATGTAGGTCGCTCGTCTTGAGTGCTTCTCCCTAGAGTGAATTTGGTAAGGTAGAATGACTGATCATACTTCTTACCATGTCTTTAAGAGTGTGATTTCGTTTTTCAGCCACACCATTCATGCTAGGTGAACCTGGCATAGTGTATTGTGGGACAATTCCACACTCTAAAAATTTAGCAAATGGTCCCGGACTTTGTTCACTTGAACTGTCATATCTACCGTAGTATTCACCACCACGATCAGATTTGACTTTCTTTATTCTTTTGCTTAGTTGGTTTTCAACTTCAGCCTTATAAGATTTGAACACGTCCAATACTTGGGACTTCTCATTAATAAGAAATAGGTATGCATATCTTGAATAATCATCTATGAATGATACAAAATATTGTTGACCATTCCAAGAAGCTGTAGAAAATGGTCCACAAACATCCGTATGTTTCAATTCTAAGACTTCTGTAGCTCTATATGCACCTAATTTCTTTCTTTTGGTCTGTTTTCCCTTAATGCATTTAATACAGACATCAAAGTCTGTAAAATCAATGGAATTTAGAATTCCATCTGACACAAGTCTTTCAACTCTATTTCTAGAGATGTGACCTAAACGCTTGTGCCATAATGCTCCTGAATTTTCATTATTAATTTTTCGCTTAGTACCTCATGATTCCACATTCAGAGTTTGATTATAAGAAGCAACAGTATCAAGCAAATAAAGATTGTCATATACCACAAGAGAACCAGTTCCAACAATATTGGAATTAATAGATAAACTGAAACAACTGTTTTGAAATGAACAACAATAACCTAATTTGTCCAAACAACAAACAGAAACCAAATTCTGTCTAAATGACGGTACAACAAAAGTATCTATCAAATCCAAATAGTAACTAGTACATAATAACAATCTAAAATGCCCAATTGCTTCCACTTCTACCGATTTTCCATCTCCCATATAAATGCATCTTTCAGCATCATTTGGTTTTTGGTAGCTCAGGCAACCCTGCATTGAAACACTTATGTTAGTAGTAGCACCGCAGTCTAACCACCAAGTGTTTCTAGGTACCGAAGCCAAATTTACCTCGCAACGTACCAAAGTTAGAAACGTACCTTTCTTTACACGCCAAGCATGATATTTAGCACATTCCTTCTGGTGTCCTTCTTTGTTGCAAAAGAAACAACTGATATTTTCTAAATTTTGAGCTTTATTTTGTTTCTTTTGAGAAGGACCCTTACTCTTAGCAGCTTCATTCTTTCTTTTAGAGCCCCTTTCCTTAAAGGTGTTTACCAGATGAGCAATATCAGTCTTTCCTTGCTTCAACCTTTCTTCCTCTTGCACACAATGAGAAATAAGCTCATTAAGAGTCCATTTCTCCTTTTGCATATTATAACTGACCAGAAATTGGCCAAACTATGGAGGAAGAGAAATAAGAACTAAATGCACGAGTAAGTCATCCGTCAACTCGAGATTTAGTTTCTTTAATTTTGAAGCAATATTAGACATCTCCATGATGTACTCCCTTATATTTTCCTTGCCTCTGAACTTCATTGAAATCAGTTTCTTTAAAAAAATACTAGTTTCAGCATTATCGCTCTTTGCAAAGCGTTTCTCAATTTCAGCAAGGAAAATTGCAGCATCAGTGATCTCACTAGACACTGCACCTCTAAAAGCCTCAGGTATGTCGCGTTTTATGATCATTAGACTCAAGCGATTAGAACGGTCCCACTTCTCAAAGATCCTCCTATCCTCGGAGGAACTTGCATCCGTAAGAGGAGCGGGCTTTTCTATTCTTAATGCTAGATCTAGATCCATGCGACCAAGAACAATGAGAATGTTCTCTTTCCAATCCTTAAAACTATCACTCTTAAGGATTGGAACCGAATCGAGATTAGCGGATACATTAGCAACAACCGAAAAATGAACAAAAGATTTAATTAATAAAATGTTTAAATTCAATTAATGGTAAATCTCATCTCAAGATACCTAATGCAACATTAATATCAAGTCTTTGGACAAGTAACATTAACTCGTTAGTGGTAATCTTGTTGTAATGATCAAACATTAACAATAACATATATCAAATAATAAATCTATCTTTGGATCGATTTATTACTCATATATTATTCCTTATAATTGTTACATGTTTATCATCACAAGTGTGTATGCATTTCGGCCAAGTATTAATTTTTCTTTAAGTCAATTAATACTCGCATGAACCTACATACACACAACATCCATCATTCGTCATGAACTATCTACACATGAGAGGTCACTTTGGCAACATCATGCTTAAATAAGTTCATTAAAAATGATGGACAATTTTAAAGTACCATTTATTCAAATTTAATTCAAACATTAATTTAATTTTACAAAATCTTAATTTTATAAACAATGGACTAAATTTTAAAACCTTAAAGTCCATAATTTACAAAAAAATTTGATTGATTTTATAAAATGAATCAATCCATAATTTAATTAATTTAATTTACTCATTTTAAAATGAGTAACTTAATTAACTTATTTATTTAATCTACTTATTAAATTAAATGACTCATTTTATTTTTCAAATTAAAATGAGTTAATTAATTAATTAATTAATGAGTAAATTAAAATTTAAATTAAACAAAATAAAATAAAATCAAGAAAATCAATTTAAAACTAAACAAAATAAAATCAAATCAATTTTATTTTATTTTACTTTATTTTACTTTTCTGAATTTTTTTTTTTATTTTTCCACGAACCGGGTCCGCGGAACTGGTCCGTGAACCAGTCCGTGGACCGGGTCGACGGAATGGTCCGTGGACCTGGTCCACGGACCGGTTCCGCGAACCGGTTAGCGAACCATCGGCAGTTCGCGGATCGCGAACTGCAGTTCGCGAAACTGCTGCCGCCCGGCGCTGCCAGGCGCCGGCTCCGGTTCCCCGTCCGGCGCCGCCCTCCTCCTGCGGCGCCGATTTCGGCGCCATTTCCAGGCGGCTCCCTTTCGCCGCTCGTTTCGATTTTCGCCGGATTTTGCCGCCGTCGGAGGACGCGCCACCGGACCCACCGACATCGCAGTCCCGCTGCGGCATTCCTTTCTCCGTAGTCCCGCCGCCGCAACCTTTTGCTGGAGAATCATTCGCGGGTAAAGGCGAACGAAAGGGATAAAAAAAATACGAAAGAGGAGGGGAATCTCAACAAGAACATGAACCTGGCTCTGATACCAATTGTTAGAAACTTTAATCCTTAAAACTTTAATTTCCGTTCACATTCTTGTTGGAGAAAAACAACAAAACTTAAATCTATCTTTGATCTTAAGGCGGAAGCGTACCTGAATTCATTTGATCGATTGCAAGCAATGATCTTCCAATCTGCAATTTATCCGGAGTTTTCCTTAGTCTCTCTCGTTGATGGGGAACAAGAGAAATTTTGAAGTATGCAGATCAGGGACCATTACCTCTGTATTTATTGTAACCAACTGGTGGTTACAAAGGATTGCTTAATTCCAATTCTGCCCCTCATTAAATTGGAATTTGCTCTTATGGTATCCACACTTATAATTTCATGACAAATGTGCCTAAAGTCATAAACTTTATTAATTAATTAGACCACAATAATTTTGACTTGTTAAATAATGACCCAACACATTTATTAATTACATTGTAGTCCCATAAATTATCCAACAAGTCGTTCATCGCTACTTGATGATGCGGAGTTGGGTTAGATCATTGAATGATCCAATTGGTGGATGAGGGGATTTCCTTAGATGCTTAGGAGAGTTTAAGAGATCTATTTAGGCCAATGGATTTTAGGGGTTAAGTATATAAAGGTAGTGATTATTTAGAAGGAGAATTTGGATTTCTATCTAGAACTTATAATTCCTACTTGTTTTCTTAATATCTTTGTCTACAAAAGTCCAAAGTAGATAGATTTAGGGTTAAATTGTAGGGAATTGAGTCTATTATCAATGTATAAATTTGACTAAGTTTAGCCAAGATTTGATAGTGAAATTGGCTTATGAGAAAGAAAGAGTCCGTTTTATTCAAAACAGACCAGATTTATGATTTATGATCCAAATATTTAACTTGAAAAATGTTATTAAAACCCTAATTTTATGAACTAGAGCTTTTGAGAATTTTTATTTAACTTTTGATATTTTTTTTTCAGAGGAAATATATAACAAAAAATAGGAAAAATAACCATTACAGACAGTTTAGAGTTTAGAGTTTAAATCTCCAAAATTTTGACAATTGCCGCAAATAAATTAGGGATAATATAGATAGATGTGAGGTTAAATAATCTGAAAATCTTAGATACATTATCCTTGAATTGATAAGTCAATTAAAAACGATTCTAAACTTGTCTAGTATTTCAATCAACTTACTAATTTTTTGATTAGACATTCAAATTGAAACCAAGGAAAATTTTAAATTTTTATTTGAGAACACAATAAAATTATTGATTCAAAAAATATAAAATTCAAAACGAAAATTGAAAGCATGATACTCCTCAAAGCAAGATTTCTACAGTTATCCAAACCCTTATAAAGGCCAACCACTAGGCCTCCTTCAATCACCTTAGAATAACTCAAATTTTGAACAAAACATCATCCCCATGTGCTTCAAAAAATTAAAGTTATAAATAGAGTATTTCCCCCAAAAGACACATCTATTCACTTCAAAAATCAAATATCAAAAAGAGACAGAAGTTAAAGGTAATTAGAGTGGCTCAGATGACTATAGAGCTGGCTGGCGAGAAAATTTCAGTAGAAGGTATATTTTGTCCCACTCTGATGTGAAAGGTGTTCAGTTTGAGAGTTTTTCTTCACATTTCATTTCCTAAGTTGTGTTCTACTTTATAATACAATGAAAGGTTTTTAGTAAAGGTCGGGTCATATTTCAAAGTCAAAGCTGAACCTGTAGTGATATCTGCAAATACATCTCTGAAAACTTGAGTTAATACTTTACTATAGCATCCCGAAGAACCAATTCTAGCTTTGTTAAGGAGAATTTTCTCTTTCGGGCTTACTCCCTCATAAGTTGAGGTAAGGGCCATCGGCGATGTTTCAAAATTGAGATATCCAAAAAAAAGAAATGAATTCGTAATAGAGATGACACTTCACACTCATCAAGTTATGCAAAATGCGGCTTAAGAAGACCAGCCAAGTTGACAACTAGCAAACAAAAAACACCTACGTCTAGGCTATGAAAATATTTACGTGGTGCCCATAGTTCTATGTCGAACTTGTTGAGAAAGTAACCTAAAATGGCAATTATGAGGAAGAAAATGGAAGAAATGACGGGGTGATGGCTCTAATGAAGTTGTCCTTAACTTCAGTAAAAAAACAAAATGAGCTAAAGAAGGCAGAGCTAAAGAAGAAAAAAAAATGCCTGACAAGATTAGTACTTTTGAATGTCAACCTAATGTTGATTTTGATAAATTCACATACATTTATCTGCCAAGAATTTTATGATTGGAAGGTTGAATTTATTAAAAGCCTCAAATTTTTAGAGTTTTCATGGTCTAGTCAACTTCTTGTTGGTAAGGAGTAGGAGCAAGTGAATTTCTAATAATGTTATTTTTTACCCCTCTTTTAAAATTTTCTAACATTGCCCTTGGAGACAACTTAAAAGAAGGGTCAGCTTCAAGTCATACTTAGGCTTTGTTTGAAGGAGCTTCACCGTTCAAAGAAGCTCTTTTGAAAGCCACATTTCCGAAGCAGAGAGGGCGATCTGCGATCTAAAATGGTGAAAAATTATCGTTCTTGTGAAACAACATCAGGAGACATCCAAGAGAAGCTGCCTCACCAACCACGCATTAGCGTTCACTGCAACCGAAGCGAGCCTCACTGCCTTCTCAAATGAATGAATCATATTTTTTATTTACATTATGGAATGCAAAAAAAATTAAAAATAAAATAAAATTTACTTGGTCGCAATGACCACTCCCAAAAAATTATTAATAGTGGTGTCGTCATTTTCAAAATAAATAAATTCCTAAAATAAACTCCATTGGACGTTATTTAAAGCTGCTACTTCTTTCACTTATAAATAGCATTGGGCTCCACTTAGAAACTCTATGCTTCTTGAGATTTCCCTCTACTATCTATATAAATCCTTGCATGAGTCCACGACTAATCTAGTGGCAAATGTGACGAGTAGGGGTTAAAAAATTATTTAAAAAATAGCAATCGCCCACTTCCAAAATGATGACTGCTTGGATAAAGATACTTCAAATGATTTAAATCTTCGACAACTCATTCTTTACAAAGGCTCCAAAAGTCAATAATTGACGATGAGTCGTGTTTAGGGCTATCAAAAAAGCTCATCGTTCGCAAACAAGTTGTATTGGGCTAGTTGAGTAGCTCGTATTCGATTTGTTAATTAAGCAAGCCAAATACAAATAATTTTTTTAACTTGATTTATAAATAAGTTGAACATGAACAAACATTTACTCAATCATATATACTATTTTGACTCAAATGAATTAAATAAATGATATATAGTGTACCTTTTTAAATTGATATTTTATGTTGAATTTACAAAAAAATGTTAAATTTTATTATTTTTAAAAATCATTTGAGCTAAATTCAATCCTAACATGAGCAAAAAATGAACAAATGAATTCTAAGCGAGTGAACAAGAATATTTTATTCACGTGCCATTTCGCATATGAGCCAATGTCAAATAAAATAATGTTGAACGAGCCAAATTCAAACGAGTACTAGGCTTGTTCAAGCTCAGCACTTGTTTTTATGAAGACTAGTTTAGACTTACCATGTGATCTCCCTTGCGCAAACAGTTAGTCAACACTATCAAAATCTATGGAGTCATCCCGGTGCTAATTATGTAGAATTCCTTTGTCAATACTTTCCATTTTATCATCCATCTGCAAGAGAAGAAGATTAAGAATCACTTTCTTCCAACACCTTTTCCCAATCAAAGTATTAAATAACATATACATTACATTTGTTTGGTTAAGAGTTTCAGGCAGCAGTTATTTAAAAGAAAGCCAGCCCAATTCTTAGACGAGAGCCTTAGCTTATCAGACCAGCAGGAGGACTAAAGCAAGCCTTTATAGCTGAAGAAAATCAGCTTAACACTTCTATCTTGAAGCATAAATCATCAAGAAGTATTTCTGCCATGGGTATTCTATCTTGGCTTCTTTATTTCTTTTGTGAGTTTGGCAGCTTTTCTCTACTTCTTAAATTTTCTCTTCAATGGAACTCAATATGTATGGTGTTGAATGATGCAGATGTACTAAAATTTTGGAAGATGAAATTGCAAAAACTAATAGTGAAGAAAGAGAAGAGATCTCCAATAAAGAAAACTCGAAAGAATCTAAGTACAGTTTTTTATCAGTATTCAGAGTCTATCATTGAGATAATCCATGCATCTCATGATAATGAAGTTGCTCTTCAAGAAACAACAGAGAGAGTTCAACCTTTCACTCTCCAATTCCAGTAGAGATTACACCAATCCATCCCACAATGAAAATTGAGCCTCCAACATTCGTTCCTTCTCCTGCAACTGTTACCTCTGCTATCACTACAATGACAACTTCAAACCCAGAAACCTCAGTCCCGATTCTGGCAATTCCCTAAGAGAGCCGGCTAAAATCTGTATTATGTTGAAGAAAATGGAAGAGATGATGGAATGATGGCTTTAATGAAGTCGTCTTTGATTTCACTGAAAATACAGAATATGACAGAGGATCGAGTTCAAAGATGAAACCTGTTTTAAAGTTTTTCATATTGTACTTGGAGCCTGCTTAAAAGAAGCTGCAACTTAAACTCACATTTAATATAAACTTTGTATTTACATTATGGAATGCAAAAAAAATGTCACTTGGTCAATATTCATTTATTTGCTTTCAAGTAATAGTTGTTAGTGATGAAGTCTCCTCAAAAACGTTAATAGGTGTTGTTTTAAAAAGAAATATTCCTAAAATAAGCTTCATTGGACATTACTCAAAATTGTTAGTTCTCTCACTTAAAAATAGCACTGTTCTCAACTTAGAAACTTTATGCTTCTTGATATTTCCCTTGACTTTGAGATTTTTTCTCTATGTAAATCATCGTTGGCTTTTCTAATGGCAAATGCTATGAGTAAGAGTTACAGGTTATTTCAAAACTTGGAGTACTTGATTGTTTGGATAAATGTTTCTATAGATCATATAAATCTTTGACAACTCATTTTTAAATCGGACGCCAAAAACCAATGAGTTTGTGAATACATTTGTTTATGATGAGTTGCATTTAGGGATATAAAAAAAAAACCCATCATTCACAAAAAAGATCGAATTCGGCTTTGCTAATTTGCTAGTATTTGATTCAATCATTAAGCAAGTGTGCCGAACATGGATAATTTTATGAACTTGATTTATAAATGAGCCGGATACAAACAAACCTTTGCTCAATCATAGTTGGCTTGTTTTGGCGTCAATTAATTAAATAATTAAATGAATAATATTTAGCATTAGCCTTTTTAAATTAATGTTTTCTATTGTATTTACAAAAATGCTAAATTTTATTTTTTTTTAAACAATTTAAATTAAATTTAAGCCGAACAAAAGCTAAAAGGCATTGAGCATTCTGAAAGCTTTCAATCCTGAAGATGTGATGGCCCAGTATCAAATAATGTTTGGAAGAATATATTTTGAATAGATATAAAGCCTATAATAAAATAGAATATAAAATTCTTGCAATATAGATAAAGATTTGACAGATTTGTTGAAATAACGAAATGCCTATAAAGACGTCAGGTGGATCTTTCGCTTCCTGCTAAGTCAGTGCATAAACTCTAAGTTGCACACCATAACAGGTTTGACTCGGAGTTTTAGCTAATCCTGACGACTCAATTGCCCTCTATCTATGAAAGTCCTCTGAATAAGTGGAGCACTAACTCTGGCATCAGCCTGAGGTCTCTAGCCTAACATAAGGCTCCGCATGTGTTTGGCTTGATGACACCAAAAATAGGTGTTGGTGCCCGACAAGCACTCTCCTCTATGTACATTTTCACAATTAGCGCAAGTAATCATATTGTTGTTGTTGCTACCAGTGCCACTACCAATAACACTGATGCTCAGTTGATGCTTCTTCATACTAGAGTGCCTAGACCGAACAAATTGGGTGTTTTTTACCGATCTAGACATGTCATCTCCTCTCATCTTCTGGAACACTCTACGCCTCTGCATAGTCATTAAATCAATCTCTACCCTCCTAGCCCTTGTCGGCATATTTTAGGTTGTATTGTATTTTAAAAGGGGGGTCGCCTAACAGAAGTTGTCGGCGAATTTAAATTTTAAATTTGATTTAAATATATATATAATTTAGAAAGTAGTATTTGGCTTTGAAAATAATTTTTAAATTTGAAAGTTTTAAGATATGAGATTAAACCGATCTCACATCCCAAATAGTTTATATAAACGAGCACCGCACCACAAACCGTGTATCTATCCCTAAGGATAGACACACCGCTTGATGGTGGGGCTCGATCAAATAAACTAGAAGTTTTGTGACATCCGTTTGGTCCGCGAACCAATTTTATAAGCCGACAAATTCCCTCGCTTAATATGAAAGTATCAAACGGGGTTTATATTACTCAGGTTCTTTAAAATTCCTATAAGGCAAGCCTCATAGTTAATTACATCTTAAGTGACGGGAATCACCTAAGAAAACTCTCGATAATAATCAATAACTCGCTTTCAAGAATTTCAAAGTTTAAGGTTTTCAAAGATTGAATTTTGGAATTTCAATAGGGAATGGATCAAATTTTGGAACATTTTGTTTTGTGAATCCAAAGGAAGAAAGGTAGGAGAAATCACCGATTCGAAGTGAACTTCGGTAATTTCCCGACTATCCTATCGTTTGGCTTGAGTTTAGGAAAGTCCTAATACTTATTTAAATGTTTTGATCTTGCCAATTTTAATTAATTAGGGCTTATATTTATATGATAAAATCAAACAAATAACCTAGAAGATGTGAGGGTTTATTGTCGTATCGGACGACTACCTCGGAATCCTAAGACCGGTTAGGGCTTAATTTGCATAAAATGATTATGCAAGTGCCTAACGAAAAGGTTGAGGATTTATGTTGCACTGTGCAAACTACCTCGAAGTCCTATGGCTTGGTTATTTAATTCTAGGAAAGTTTTGTTGAAGTAGGTTCAAGTTTTGTCGACGACGATGGCCGTGTCGCCCACCATGCTCCAAGTTCCTTGTTGTTGCAGAGGTTTAGTTTTAGAAACCATAAATCAGGAGATGAGAAAAGTGTTTTGGTTTAGAGAAAATCTTAATTTCCAAGTGTTTTTTACGTTTTAATTAAAACAAATCTTAAAGTTGATTATAATGACACCAGTTAAGATCCCACGGTTCCATCCTTCCGCATCATTATTTTTATCGGATTCACTTAGTCCGGATGAATTTGCTAAACTCAACCGAATGAGTTCCACACTTTCATTTAGACCGTGGGAAATCCCGTTAGCAACACGTAGGTTACATCATCCGAGGTATTCCCGATCATCCAACAGGACGTTTTAATTTAGTTGTAATTGTAGTTTTGTGTTCTGTTTGTGATTAAATTTTGAGTTGTTTTATATTTTGAAATGTTGTGGCGGTGAATTTTATCTTGCAATGACTTTTAACTTAATTTGGTTTCGGCTTTAGGGACTATCCTAAAGGTGTGGGTTTTCATGCAATCTGTTGTTTTATCATGCAAGAAAAATAAAGTACATTTGCAAGAAAGTAAATTGCAGGAAAGTAAGTTGCAAGAGAGCAAATTGCAATAAAAAATAAAAGCGTACTCGGAGGGTCTTCCCGTCATCCCAAGCTGCACTTAAAACACAATTAGAATATTTAAGCAAGTTCCTAGGTAAAGCTAAGGGAAGGGTTATGGTTTTCTACCAAATTCCTAATCCTATAGCTAGTCAACTCCTATGACGTCTAGGTTCTTTGTGTTTTTTGTTTGAGGACGATTTTCTTCATCAAAGGACAATTAAGTCCAATTGTTCTTATAAATATCCTATCATATTGAGGAAGTGCTTAAGAAGAATCTTAAACATCTTTTCAATATTTTCGGGATTGTTTTAAGTCCAAATGAATTTAATTATATAAATGAATCGATCGTCCGAGGTTTTCAAGTCTTGTTAACTCGCTCAGTGAATCTAGGACATTTGAATATCCTATGAGTGAGGTAACACTTCATTTGATGTTCCATTTAGGAGTTATAATAATCAAAGCTTTCGAGGGTAAATTAAGTATTCAAATGATTTGATTTAAGTTAAAGGATTTAAATTTGGAATAGTGTTCAAGTCGCTTTACATTTATTTTGAATTCTTTATGTCTTAGGTGATGTTATATTTAATTCAACTTAATTTAATTGAGTTTTAATTTATTTTAACATAGTTCAATTTAATTTGATTTGGTGTTTAATTAATTTGATTTGATTTAATTTAATTTAATTTAATTTAATTGTTTAATTTAATTATTTAATTTAATTTAATTGTTTAATTTAATTTAATTATTTAATTTAATTTAATTTAATTATTTAATTTAATTTAATTTAATTATTTAATTTAATTTAATTTAATTATTTAATTTAATTTAATTTAATTTAATTTTAATTATTTAATTTAATTTTAATTATTTAATTTAATTTTAATTATTTAATTTTAATTTAATTTAATTTTATTTTATTTAATTTAATTGTTTAATTTAATTTAATTTAATTATTAAATTTAATTTAATTTAATTTAATTTTAATTTAGTTTAATTTAATTTAATTTGTTTTAATTTAATTTAATTTAATTATTAAATTTAATTTAATTTTAATTTAATTTATCTTTAATTTACTTTATTTTTAATTTTAATTGAAATTTCAAAAGAGTTTAATAATTTAATTAAGTCTTTTAATATTTTAAATTTGAGTTATCATTTTAATTAAAAATTGAGTATTAATGATATAATTAGTTTAGGGATTTTTAAATTAAAGAATAAATCTCTTCCTAATAAATATCCCTTATTTTAATAATTCTAATTTATTATTCCTCCAAATTTAATCTATTATTTAATTAAAGTTTAATCATTTTAAAATTATTTAATGGGTTTCTACCCTTTAATTATTTAAATTTCAATCATCCAAATCAGATTAAGATCAAATGTTTTACTTGTTGATTTTTTATTAAACCTAAAGTTTTAATTAAGGGTTGAAAGTTTAATTACCATTTTACCCTTTAAGCTTAATAATTTCATAACTCACTAAATTGAACCCAAATGAACTTGAAATTTTTATGTGACTTCACTCACATGTCAATAAAGACATGAGAGGAGAAAATGTGATTTTTCTGTATTTAATTTATTTATATAATTATTTTGATGGAAAATAGAGATTTTCAAGGAAAATTTAATAACATGACCAAGGGAAAGTTTCTGTCCTTAAGAAAATTAGGGGACATTCCTAATGACCAGAGAAGCACTTGGACCAATTTTGGTGATTTTTTGAATTATATTATTTTTATTATAATTATTTTGAGTTTTGGAGTGTTAATTAATTTAAAAATAAAATAAATGTTGAAAAATGGATTTTATATTTTTCAAAAATCTCTCTGATATCAAGGAAACCAGAGAAACAAATTTTGTAATTTTCTGATTTTTTTTATGATTTATTATAATTATTTTAGTGAAAATGCTAGAAAATACATTTTTTTTTAATTTTAAAATTACCCTAGGGCTTTAAAATTCAATATCTCACTAAATAGACCTAGGAAAAATGTGGGATTTGCTCCTAAGTGATTAAAATTCAAAATGTGACATTTTGGTGAATTTTATTATTTTTGTGATTTTTATTATTTTTTTTATTTTTTAATTATTAAAAGTATTAAAATATTATTAAAAATCAACTTTTTTAGAAAATTGAAATTTTAATTTTCTTAGGTTCCCCTGATATCAGAGAGGCTCCAAAACCAATTTGGTGAATTTTTTAAAAGTATTTTAAAAGTTATGAATTTTTAAAGCTTAAAATGGCTAAATGACTTAATCAACCCAATTAGTGGGGCTAGCCAAGTCCAATTGACCTCAAATTTTTATGGTGGATTCCTCTGATCCTAAAGATCAGTGGAGAATTGATTTCAAGTCAATTTGATACCTGGTTAACTCTAATTAATTAAAGACCTATTTTGGGTGTTTAAGTCAATTAGGGTTGTTTTGAATGAACTAAGCCAAAATCTATTTTTCCTAGGGTTCTCTGGTCATAAGGAACATCACCAAATTTTCCTAGAATTTATTTCACAACATGCTATTTACTGGAATTAAAATACTCAAAACAGTGACCTAAACTTGAAAAATCAAGAACTCTTCATAGGGATGGCCTCTGACTTTAGAAAATTCAGGGAATGTTCCCAAATTCAGAGGCTTCAAAAGCCCTATGGTCTCATGCCATGGTGAATTGTATGCATGCATGGAGAATTAAAACAATGCAGAGAGTAAATAAATTATAAAAAATAAAATACTTGATGAAATTAAATGATTTCTTTTCCACATTATTCTCCTCTCGTTCACCGAGCAAGAGGGTATTTTTATTTTATTTTTGTGATTTTTCTACACAAAGATATGGATTTTTAAAGTTTCGATATTTAATAAATACATTAAATACCCTATTTATCTACTTATCCACGCGGCGCCAGCGAAACATCGGCAGCTCCGAAGGGGTACGTGTCGCGCTGTGATTGGGCGCCGCCATCTGAGTCATCCGTCCCGGGCCCCGCGGTTCATGTAACATTCCCTGGTCCGGCGCAATCTGAACCGTCCGCTCGATACACGCGCGATCCAACGGCTCCTGGTCATCGTCTACGACTGGTGTGCACCCGTGACCGTCAACCTTCTAACCCTAATTTCTCACTCGATTCTCAACGGATTTTCGTGTTCTTATGCTTCTATGGATTCGTCTTGAAGAGACGAACACATCCATACGGTAAACATGCATTTAAATTGACTCAAATTAAAATGAGAATCTCTGGAAGCTCGGGAAGAAGAGGGAGTCCATACCTTTGCTCAGAGAAGTGAAGCTTCGATCTGAGAGTTGTTACACCTTCGATTGGATCCTAGTAAGCTCCAGATGAAGTCTCCTGGTCTGGTGACTTATCTAGGTTGGACTTCGACCACGCCCGATCACAAAGCTTGGAGGTCTGGAGCAACCGGGTGGCCTAGAGATGGGGCTTTCGGTGGGGAACTTCTCCTCTTGGTCCAGTGAAGGTGTAGGACCAATCAATTTGGGAATTGGCTCACCGTGAAGAAGTGTCCCGGTTTTGGGCTAAAGTTCGAGCTCAAAATTGGGCTCGCCTAGAGGGAATTGGGCTGGAATTCAGTGGGGATCGGGTGCTCTATGTGTGGAGAGTGATCCGGAGTGATTTTGCGCGAGTTTCCTTAAGGTTTTTGGTTCAGCACCTCCTTTGGCCGAGAGGGTGAGGGGTTTAAATAGGCATGGTCGGAGGCTCTCCGGGGAGTTTAATGGTTGGGATCGACTGCTTCCGGTGAGGAGAAGAACAGTCGCAATGGCCATTTGGAGTGAGGCGGCTCGGCAAGGTGGAATTCCAAAATTTGGCTCCTCCCGAGGTTTCGGGCATGGTGTTTTCCGGCGACCGGGTGGCCGGCCGGCCGAGTCGAGTCACCCTCAAGCTCGGGTGGGTCGTGGCTGGAGGCTTGTGCGATCAATCGAGGTTTGACATGTGTAAAGGAGTTTGATTTAAATGGAATGGGAGAAAGCTCACTTTGGCTTGGTTTGGGTCAACCCACCATTTTGGGCTTGGTGCACCCTTCCAAGCTCTGATTTTGAGCTGAGGGAATCATTTAGGTCGACTTAGAAGGAGTGGTGAAGTCTCCATCCATGATGAGGTGGCTAAACATGGTTTAGTGTGTGACATGATTAAGGTAAAAAAGGGTTAAAGGAGGTTTAAGAAAGAACCCCCTCTTCTTGCCATAAATGGACTAATGACAAGTCAAAGCCCTCATGGCTTCATGTGGCTTGAGAATGGCTTGTTCATGGCTTCATTTGGCTTGAGAAAAGGTTGATTTGTTTCATGAAAAGGGTTTTAGAAATTTTTGACATTTAGGGGTAATTTGACATGTGGCTTGATTTGGAATGGTTTAATTGATGATTTTGAAACTTAGGGGTGATTTTGATCAAATGGATGATGAGGGGAAGTGTCATGTGGGCTTTAGGATGATTTGGGCTTTTAAAATTTAATGAAGATGGGCTTTTAAGAAGGTTTAAGGAAAGTGGGCTTTTAAGTTTAAGGATGTGTTCATGGATGGGAATTTTTGTAGAAGTTTGGGCCAAATAGTTGTTGGTTTTGGTTTAGGGATGTTTCATGGATAATTTGAAATAGATTTAAGGTGGTTTGGGTTTGAATTGGGTTGAATTTGGGTTTATTTGGTAAATGGGCCAATGTAGGTCAAATTGGGCTAACTTGGGCCAATGTTGGGCTAGGGTTGAAATTGATGTAAAATAAATGTTGAGAAATGTTTATGGGAGTGTTTCAAAGAGGTTTTGGCTTTGGTTGGGTTTTGATTTTGAGGTTTGGGCCTATTTGGGTTAGGTTTGGGTTTAGGTCAAAATTGGGCTTTTTGTTTTTGGGTTGAATTTGAGTGGGGTTTGGGTCAAAATCTTGGGCAAATCATGTTAGGGTTTTGTTTGTAGGAATGTTAAGGAAGATTTAGAAAAGATTTGGGGGTTAATTGGAGTTGAATTGGGTTAGTTTGGGCTAAGTTTGGGTCATGGGTCCAAATTTGGGCTTTAAGGCCCAAAGTGAAATTGGATCCAAATGTCAATCAAATTGGGCTTGAATTTGGTCTAGATTGGTATTGGGAATGTTGAATTGAAGTTTAGAATTGAATTGGACCAAAATTGGGGTCAATTGGGTAGGTTTGGTTTGACATTGGGTTCACTTAGGGTTAAAATGGGTCAAATTGGGGGTTTTGACAAAAGTAGGGTAAATTGACAAAATTGGCCCATGGTGTAGTTGGACAAAATGAAATTGGGAATATTTAGGATTTTATGGAATTTTTTTGGGAATTTTCTGAATTTTTGGATTTTTAGGCCAAGAAGGGTATTTTGGGTATTTGGAGGGTATTGGGGGGTATTTTTGGAATCTTTGGTATTTTTGGGTATGGATGATCAATTTGAGTGATTTGGAGATGTTTGGGATTGATTTTGGAAAATTTTGGGTAATTTGGAAATTTTGCAAAAATTTGGGTAATTTCAAGGGTTTTGGGTAGGTTTAATAGGTGTAGGGTCTCGGGGGTCAAAAATTGAAAATTTGGGAAATTGGAGATTGGGTGAATTTAGGTGGAAAGAAATCATTTTGGTTGAGCCATGAAACCATTTCAAGCCCATATGAGCCATGAAAGGACTCATTTGAGGCATTCATTATGTTGTTCCTAACCCTTCAGCGAGGGCTTAGGGGTTAAGGACCATCCATGTGAATCACCCACATGAGTCGGGAGGTTAAGTTGGGTATGGGTGTGGTTTTAGGAAGTGTGTGGAAATGTAGTGTGTAAGTGTAATGTAAGTCAGCCCTCACTGCATCAGTGCCACCTGGGGTAGTCCTAAGGCCAAAGAGTCCTATAGGAACTCATCCTTTAAACTTCCACATTTGATTTCAACCCTCTAGGTGATTAGGGGTCTATAGTCAAATTTGTGGAGTTTGCGAGGAGTTTAGAAGTGGTTTGAATTTCTAAAAGGCGGGTCCCAATTCTAGTCCTCTAAGATAGTCAAAAGAAAAGCCTAAGGCTAGATCCTAAGCACTAAAAAGAAGAAGGGAAGACCTCATCAAAAATGAGGTCAACAGCCCTCTCTTTAAGTACATGCTAATCCACTTGCCAAGAGGGATTAAAGGTTGTCAAATGACATCCTTCAATTCAAAGAGAAATCAGTGACACTTTTCTTGAGCTTTTGGGATCAAATGAGACGTACACTTGGTCAACATCATGAATTCAGCCTCTTACTTCATAAGGGATTAGTCATCCTGCATAGTCTGATGAACCAACCCTGCATGAAATGTACCAGTCATAAAAAGCCTTCACAAAATCCTCCCCCGGAATCTGACTATTGGGTAATCCACCAAACTTCTGCTGAAGCTAGCCCTGCCACCACCTCTCTGCTTCCCCCTCGAAAGCAAAAGCAGCTAATATGACCTTCCTCTTTTTAGGACATAACAAAACCTCATTGATTTTCTTTACTCCCAAAAACCAGTCCTCCGCCTCCACTGGCCCTCTCGCCATTGAGAATAGTGGTAATCACATGTTTTGAAATAGCTTCAATATTTATCCATTTGAGCTATTCCACTACCACTTGCTTGGGTCAGAGAACTCTAAATAAGTCGTGATGCTAGCACCACTAGATGGAGGATCATGATGCGTTGGAGGCAACCGATCCTGATAATCGGCACCACGTACATTTCTAGCATTTCCATTTGTATCATCCCGATCAAAATCAATTGCCATGAGATAACATACTTTTAAATTATCAACATAAACATTTAATTACTTTTTTCAATATTCTTAATAAAATTAATTATTTTCCTAATTGCTCTTTTAATCACTTCCTTACTGCCCTTAATTGGGAGCTCTGATACCACTCGTTATGACCCGACCCGGTGAACTTGGAATTACCAAGAAGGGAACTAAAAAGGTCAGACGGAGGAAACCTATCTAACAGTTTCATTTCATCACAAACATAAAATCAAAAACACAAAAGAGTCATTCTATTTATCAATTTATATTTACAAGAGATATTCATAGTTAACATTTACATTTAAACATCAAATAAACTAAACTACAGTACCTACCAACTTGCACTCCACGACGAATGTACACGTACTCCCAGGATCTATGTAATCTACAACTGGTTTTCTTGTAAAAATATAAGCATCTACAATTTGAGTTAAAACTACTTAATAGGTAAATGTTTCCAAATATAATAATTCTCATTTTAAAATATTTTACAAAAGAGCATTAAGAGAAAAAGACTGTGCAGTCAAAAGAGAACAGTAAAGTAAGCAATTTCATTTTCTTCATTAATTTATGTTACACTTTTCATAATTGGGAGGCATTGCCTAAACCTATACTTTATAAAAATTTATGTTTAACGTTTTCCAACCCACCATAAAGAGAGACAACAATGTCCATTTTTATTTTGTGCATAGGTACAACACATTCCTCTGCTAGGACTATCAATGAGTGACTCTCATATGCATTCATATATCATATTTTATTCATTTTTATTTTGTATTTAATATTTAAAAAAAAATTGCATTTAATATTTAAAAGGAAACATTGAATTTTTTGCATTTTAAAATATAAAAGATGGGAACAAAAAAAAAACGTAAATAAACAAAATCATTGTAAAATAAAAACTACCTCAATGATGCCGTATGCTACAATTTTCCTCAGCGAGTCTAAGCTTTTGGGTGCACCTATAATAACAAATTAAAGTTAATAATATTTTATTCAGTGTTAATCTTCCTTCTTAATAAGTCAAGATTTTCTACCATTATTATCATAATTTATTTATCTAATTAGCTATTTAGCTACTTATATAAATATTTATACATATATATGTAAACGTACGAATGGAGAAATATCCAAATTACATTTTATGTTAAAGCTTCTAATATTTTTCTTTTTGCGTACCTATCGTAATAACAATTTAATTATAACTAAATTTTAACTTTAGGATTTTTAATCTCATTATAATATGATTTAATAAAAAATTAATAATTCATTATTGAAGCCAAGTTTTATACTAAAATTGCCTTTCCTTTTTTATTATAAGAGGCGACGTTCGGATTTACATTTCATTATTTAATTTCAATAACTTAACGTTAATAATTAAATAATTATGAGTCTGTTTGAGGCAGCTGCAACTTATTCATCTTATCCAGATAAGCTGTTAGTATGTTTGGTTTATGTGTTTGGAAAACAGCTGATTCTGGATAAATGACCATTTCGCCTCTGTATTGGATATGCTGCTTACTGTTGGATTTGTGCGTTTAGAAAACAGTTTAGGTGTTAGATATATAAATATATAAGAATCGTGTGGTATGTACTAAAAAATAGTATGAGAATTACAAAAAAATTCTCTTTTGAAGCAAAAAGAAAAATTATAGAATTAACCTTTTTACATTTACTGTACATTAACAAATGTAACAATAATCTGAAAAATAAACCAACAAAAAGTATAACAGTGCCTTAACTAGCAACAAAACATTGGAATGAGGAAAGACCTAAAAAATCTATAACAGCACATAAATTTTATTAACCTCATGCCAAAATTAAGCTTAATTATTAAAATAACTCAGATTGTAATTTTCACAGTGAAAAAAAAAGGAAAAAATCTTGGCTCAAGATGCAATCCTTATCCCCGATAAGCTTTTTTTTTTTGAAGCGAGAAGAAGGCGGAGGAGGAGGAGTAGAAAGCTTGTAAAGAGGAAAACGAGGCATTCTTTCGAGAAGGTGAGAGAGATCGTCGGCGGGAATCGACCTCTTCATCCTCACCACCGCAAACTCCGCCGCCGTCGCCGCAGCTGCCGGTGTGCTCTAGCTCGATGAGTGGGGGTTTTCCTCGTCAATTGAAGGACTCAACATAAGCGGTCCCAACAATAAAAAATATTCAAAAAAATCAATCCAAAAATAATGAGCATGAGATAACTAATAATCTAAGAGTAACTTTTGGGAACCGCTCGAGTAACCGCTGCCCAAATAAGCGAATAATTTTTCGATAACCACTGAATTTCTCAGTCGTAACCGCGCCTCTCTCAAGCTGCAGTACAGGCTCAGTAACCTTGTGGTAACCACGAAGTCACGTCCTCTAAAGGAGCCCCGCTGTCGTTGCGGTATCGCCGCCGTAACCACTCCTTGCTTAAGCCGCGGTACGGAACCTTCCCGTAACCAAGAATTGACACCCCCGTAAACGAGCCCAGCTCTCGTCGCGGTACTGCCGAAATAAACTCATCGTAACCTTCGCATATCCGAATAATCCGCGTTAAATAGTAAAAGGCGGACGGTGAAAAACCATTTCGAAAAAAGGTCGGTTTTTTTTCGCGCGCCGATGAGGTTTCTCCTCCGCTAGAATGTCAACGAACGGTAGGTTTAAGATTCAAATGGAGGACAACGACATTATCGACAGTACGAAGCTGGGGTTGGAGAAGGTGGAGAAGCTGGGGTTGGAAGTCGTGAGGTGCCGGAGTTTGAAGAGGCGAAGAGAAAATCAAAAGGTGGTCGCAAGAAGGAGTCGAAGACGGAGGTCAATGTTTCCGGTAACAGGCCGTAAAACGTTTCAAGGTAACCGTAAACTCTAAACCCTGATATTGTAATTCATCTCGCTGTCAGTGTATCAATCGACATTTGCGAATGTCCCAATGCATTAAAGGAGCTTTGAAGTCTGAAAGTTTATTTCTGTTTTAGAGATTTTTTTTGTATGTAATCATCTTAGGGTCTAGATGTGTATGTGATAAATTTTAAGGTTTCTTAGATAGGGATTTATTTGAAGTCTGAAGAATGTTAATGATTTAAAGGTTATTTCTAATATGTACATATTTTTGATATTCTTAGAAGTTCTTTGGTTGATTTAAATTATGCATGTTTCTATGTTGGCAATTAAACTAGGTATTTATTTAGATGATTACGAAGGTGTAAGTTATATTCTGCGATGCCTTATGCCTGACTGAGAAGGATTAGAATGGGGCATGGTATACAACAAATAAATAGTAACTTTTCTATATAGTATAGTGCAAAGTCTGCAACCTTTAATTTTGCCCCTGTGACAAGAACCACTAATGGAAAGAAATGGCCTCTATCCAATTCTGCTGCACTAGGGAAATCCAGTAGAAGAGGTAGAAGGTAACAATGCACATAAATTACATCAGTGACAATAAGTGAAAATGGATGGAAAAACTTAACCAAATTCAAGCTATAACGAGTAGAAGGAAATGCAAATGATTTTATAGACAATAAATGAAAGTGATGACATTAAATTTAATCACTCAAGCAAAATAGATATTTTGTTGAAATTACTTTCATAAAACCTATTTTATGTTTCAGGTTTTCATTTGGTTTAAAGTTTGGTGATGTATTTATGTAGGTTTGTGAGCACAAAATCCATGAACTGCAGATGCCGTCTATATGCAATGAGAGGAGAGTTCTTGATAAAGTCCGGCCAATCATTCAGGAGGAGACATGACATAGATTGGAAGCAATGAATTTTGTTCATTTTTTTGAACTTCCCCCATACCCTCAAGATCATGCTTTGACAATGCACATATTAAACTGTTGGGATATTGATCGAACGGTATTCAATTTGGGTGGGAAAGAGATAGGGTTTGATGCAGACCAAGTTGCCTTGCTGATAGGAATGCCCAACATTTATTGGTCACCAGCATCGTGGAATAAAGGTCCGCCCTGTAGTGTGTATGCGAGACAAATAAATGATGAAATTGAAAATGTTTTACCAGGGAAGTCTTCTGATCGCTTTGTAGCATTTTTTATTAAGTTTTTGATGACAAATTTGATATTTCCTTCAAGCAATTTTAGGGTGTCCCAAGGGTTGTATTCACTTTGTGAGGATATATATGCTTTGTCTTATAATTGGCCCGCTACAATATGTTACTTTCTCACTGAGCAATTGAAGGAGAGTGCCACGAAAATACAGAGGGAGCAGCCATTGAGATACATCAATGGTTTTGTATTTCTTCTGATGGTATGTGTTTCACACCTAACTCCTCAAGTTTAATTTTGTAAATCTTGAGGTAGCAATTAATTATTTTGCCATGTTTTACACAGCTCTGGTTCTATGAGCACACATCTTTGGTTCTCCCTGCTGTTCCAGATGCTAGACTTCGGATGCTAAGATGACCAGTAAACGTGAGTTGGAACTCACTACAGATTGAACTTGCCTTTAATAGGCTAAACCTTTCATTGGTGAGTCAGTTACTTCATAATCCTTAAAAGTGCTTTTAGTTTTTATGTGAATGCGATGTTCTCATTGACAATGCTTCTTTGTAAATCTTTGCAGGTCTATGAACATTAACTTGATTTAAAAGACTGTGAACACGCTTTACTTGCCCCTCCAATTGAAGAGCCATGTAGGACTCCAAAGCATCTCTCATAGCAGGAAACCCAGTTCAGTCCACATTCACCCAATCTCTTCGGAATTTCAAGTATAGTTCCTTATAATACCTACCCTCAACCAACACATGTACAGACATAAACATAGACACTCCGTCATGTAGGATTGGAAGAAATATACCATTTACTTATGGACTTTGAAAGCTTTGTCAATGCCAGCTTGACTACATTAGATAACACAGCGTCAGAATTAAAGTTCAAAATCAGTGAATTAGAGAATACATTAAAACAACCATGTGGGGAATCAATGAAGACATGGATAAAAGAATCACCACATGCAAGTTTAATTCAGAGGATTTAGGCCAGGGGAAATAAAAGAAAGAGGCAAATCAATTCTACATTCATTATTTTTGAGCGAAAGGTAAGGATAAAAACAGCAGAGAAGGTTGAAGAGGTTGATAATGTGGAAGGGGATAAGTCTATCCCACATTAAAATCAATAACAGGAGGTTGAGGACGATGAAAAAGAAGAAGAGCCCATTCCGCAACAACCTATACAATATGATATTATTTCTGACTCAGGAACTGTACATGCGAATCAGATAGAGTACTTGTGATCGATGATTACCTTGATGAGGTATATAACGTTTACTTCTATTATTTATACTCTGTAATCAAATATAGACTAAATTTTCAGAGTTGCTGAACTTATAGGTTGTTCTGCGCTACCGGTGCTTGATTTTCCCACTAGAGAATAGATATTGGATTATATGCGTGAAACAATCGAAATGTGCTGTAGCAAATTCACTTACTAGTTAGTTTAACTTTATTTATTTGTTATTTTATGCATTGCATTATTTTTGTATATATATGTTGCACCAATGACATAGTTGGAATGCAGTGGAAATTTTCTCATTAGTATGAGTCATATCTCTTTGATGAATTATTGACGAACTGATGGTTATGAAATGAACAAGTGGATTCTTTTGCTATGTTAATGAAAAATAAAAGGTGCAGAGAACCCCAATTATACATATCCTACATATAAGTGTCTCCACTCTATTGGGTAAGTAATAAGGTTGATGTGTTTTACAATTCATTTACACACATATAGCATGTTAATAGTTCCTATTTCATTACGATCTTTTATGCAGCTATATAAACATCTTAATTTTAGAAGCTTTATTGATCACATCACGAAGAAGAGTATGAAAAATGTTGATTTGCTCCTGATACCAATAATCAATAATCAGCACTGGATACTGCTAGTTGGGGTATTACCGGAGCACAAATGGCGACTATATGATTCATTACGTAACATAATTCATTTGGGTATCACACATGATATTGTAAGATCGCGCAGCTAATAATTGAATGTTGAAAAACTGAAAAATGTAAATTTGTTTACACACTATTTTGAATCCTACATTTAATTATGCATATTAAATATTTCGTGAAGCTGATAATTGTAAGATCGCGCAGCTGATAATTAAATGTTGAAAAACTGAAATATGTAAATTTGTTTACAAACTGTTTTGAATCCTACATTTAATTATGCAGATTAGATATTTCGTGAAGCTTGCTGTGGAGCTTTCAAGACTGATTTGACAAAATGGGAAGTTGTAATGGCCAAAGGCGTTCCGGCGCAGAGTAATGGTTTCGACTGTGGCGTTTTTGTTTGTAAATATATGGAAACATTTGTGCAGAAGAATAGTGGGCAGATAAGTTAAGATGACAAGACTCTATGCCACTATTTAGAGCACAAATAAGATGAGATATGTAAATTCGTGTTGTCCCAAACCAATTCATCAAACATTGAAGCTATAGAGGTTAGAAGTGAAATTTTAACTTAGAAAAAATATATCAGTTTTGGAAAGAACAGTTTACACACTTGGTTTTTATGTATCATGGTGATAGACGCTTGGTTGATCTTTGATGGGATATTCAGTTAAGTACCTTTATGTTTTTTATTTAAAAGTCTGATTACAAGAAGCTTAATCTTCATTGACTGTTTTAAGTTTTTTGTTTTAATTTCATGCAGAGTTTTGGCGAAGCATCTCGTATTCACTTGATGGTTGCATCTAAAAACAACTCTCCTAGCTAATCTACACAACTTCACAACCTCCTTTGTTTCATTTGTCATCAGCTTAATATGTGGTATGTATGTTATAAATGTGGTTTGTATGTAAATGAATCAAAATAGTTAATATTTTCTTTTATATCACTTTCAACCATGCAGCAGTTTTTGGGCTTGTATGTGGTTTGCTTGGATTTGGAAGTGAGTTCTCTCAGCGGGGTTATATGCATTTGACAATGAGGGATGTTCTTTCTGCTACTGAAAGGATAAATCTCATTGGACCAATAGGGGCAGCTGTTCTGCAACATAAAATGGGTAGCAATGCTGAGCTGATTTTGCAGAGATGGATGGACCGTTCGGTTGAGGATGCGTGCCAAACCTCTTCTTTACTCGATACTATCCAGGGATCTCACAATTAATTATTTTCAAGACTGTTCTGCTCTTAGAAAAATCTTGGGGGATGTTTTCCTCTTTGCTTTTGAGATTGATTTTGCTCAATCTTGTTAAATGGAGAATTGATTGTTTTGTATTATAAGTTTGTTTTTTTAAGTATTCATCATTATTGTTGTGCTGCTTTGAAGTCATTGTTGGTTAATACTGACTTTGCTTATTGCAGTGGAAATTAACATTCTGATTTCATCATCATTGCTGTAATGTTTATGACAAGAATTAAGGTTTTTTTTTGGTTTTTGATTTTGGTTGGAATTATATTCAAGTTTCTTCGCATGTAATTATTACTGTATTGCATTTCATTATGAGATGCAAGATCTTAATTACTAAATGTTTCAAGAAATGATAGATTGTTAGGAATTTATCTAATATATAATTAGATAAAATTTTTAATGGGTCTTTACATACATACCACCCAATTCTTATAATCAAATGTGGATACAGAGGATATGAGTGGTATCTACGTAAATCTTCCGAATTCTTACTAATCAATTGTTTTAAGAAAATAATATTATCTAGATGAAAAGTTTAACGCTTTAGTCTATCGGAAATTAGGCTAAAGCCTTGATTTCTTCAAAATCAATAGAAAATCAAGGCTTTAGTCTACTGGAAATTAGCTTTGATATAATTTTTTAAAAGATATGTGAAAACTGTCTACAATGTTTTAAAAACTCAACATGTAATTTATTTAGAGTGAGAATAATAGTTGAATGTTTAACTTTCTTTAGAATATTGGATGTTTGAAGGAAGCACTTCATAATTGAATAAAAGAAGAACCAGTAATGGACCAACTAACTTTGAAGAACTTTGAATTGAAGCCATCAATGTGAGCGGTGTTATCAAACCCAATGCAAAAAATTGCATTTTTAATTTCAGCAATCTTGAGAATTAAGTTTGTGATCCACATGAAGGTAAGGATAATAACAAGAGAATTAAGTAATATATTCTTTCACAACACCATCCTACAAACATATGATAGAGTTGTTAGAGAACATCTCTTATATAGTATAACAATTGTATATACAATTATTTCAACGAATGCTTTGGTGGAAGTGCTTCTGAGCAGCTATGGTACTTGCTCCGACTTTCCGATCATCTGCTTCATTATTCTCCTCTTCAACTTGATCATCTGCCTCATCCTTTTCCTCTATAAACTCAAGAAGTGAAAGTTGCTGAGGTATGTAAGTCGACTCCATGGCTCCTGCAATCATTGTACTTTAAGAAAAAACCACATCATTAAGCAAAGTTAAGGAAACCTGCTATAGTCATTTGCGAGTGATACAGAGAACAAAACACTTTGTTAAGCAAAGTAAATTAAAAAACTATTCCGCAAAAACCTACTTAAGGACTTACCTCGGTGGACTTGCATGTCCAAATAATATATAGGTGGACAAACATGCTCAAGACGATGACTTGAGGACAAGAACACGAAACAACATAAACACATATTAAACATATATCTATATATATGTATATAACATTGTATTTGTACAATAAATAAACATGAAATGTCTACAATCATAATTGAGTTTTTTTAGCAGCATCACAGGCAACAAAAGCTCAATTTGTTTGCTATTTGTACATTGGATTCCTAAACCGTGAAGCAATTCCTCAAATGTGTTCACATCTCACGTAATGAATCCATCAACATATCGACGTATGATTCCTTGGATCGTGGTGTAAAGAAATTCTGCAATGTATCGTTATTTATTGAGTACGGGTTTTTCTTCACGTATTAATAGAAGAAAAAAAAGTAACAATAGAACATGTGTTAGAAAATCTGGAATTGAGCACAGGTTTGAATCACATGGTAATGGTTCTGTTTCTTGGCTGGATGAAATTTTCTTCTGCTTTCCTGTACGTACAATGGTTATGGCTGAAAAAAAATTGTTCTTTGCCGAAACATATGAAAATAGATTGGAATGGTAGAAAGATACCTTTCGCTCTTTTTTCTTTCTGTACGTACTTAGGACACATTTTGCCGGGATCATTCACGTTCGATTTATTATTTACTGGTTTTTTATTTGTTTTCGGTTGATTCTTAGCCTGCAAGCCTCTCTCGCTTATAATGTTGTCAACATCCAATGATAATTTATTCATAGCGTCCTTCATGCATTGCTCTGCTTCTACGTTTCCCATTGTTTTATTAGTAATTAGATATGCAAATTTTTGCATGTGTTTGAAATATTATGTCACCTTTACTGTCATTAAAAATTTATGTCTATTGGATATGCTTATATCCACAACTGTTATATACATCTCTTTTTGTATTTGCGGACCATCTTAATATGAGATATTTATCTAGTATCTTCTTGATATGCATAAAGTTCAGGGCGCGTAGAAAGTGTGCACAGAGTAGCCCCATCATTTCGAACTTTCTGCAGTTGTATTCAATCTCCATACTTAAATTATCAAAGTAAACAACTCAAGGTTTATCTGTCAAGTGATCGTCCAAATTCGTAATGAAAAATTCAGATTTGTTGTTTGCAGATGCATGTAATTGAAGACCATATGATCCGTGTATAAACTCCTCCTCAAACATTAAGTAGAGCTTCCTTGAGTAAAATGCAACAGCCTGCCTAAGTATTGGGATGTTTCTAGCGACTGGAGTAATCACAGATTGATCGCACTTGAAATCCTCGTTCTTTTCGTTGCGCCTCCATGATCTCATGACATTTTCAAGTCTAAAAAAATAATAGGTAATCGAACTTATGGGCTTTGAGATACCATGACAGATATTATTTGTTGACTCAAAGTCTCATTCAAAATACATCCTTATTATAAACTGTAGACCATCTATGTCTAATATTGTACATCTCATCAAGCCAGACGTTGTCCTGTAGTTACCCTTCGGAATCATCACCTCCCAGGTATTATCGAACTCCTCTTCAGACTCGCATCTGCTCATACATTTATAAAAAAGCTTCGTCGCCATCTTATTCACCACCCCACTGTGAACTTTTGTAGGCAGTTTCTTGTAAATGTGCCACTGGAATAATCTATGACATGTATTTGGGAGAACGTCTTCTATGACTCTAGCCATTGCCTGATCCTGATCAGTGTAGATTGTAATTGGATGATTATCATTTATGATACGGATAAACGTTTTAAACAGCCATCTAAACGACGCCACCGTCTCATCTGACAAAAAACGACTCCAATGAACACATTCTGCCAAAATTGATTGACGCCGACAAAAGGAGCACAACATAAATTATATTTATTTAGTCTGTAGCTAGTATAAAAAATAACACCATCACCAAAGCAGTCATAGTCGAGCCTGGATGTGTCATCACTCCAAAAAAACTCGTCAACTCGCCACTCTCATCAATTTTGAAGTCCTATTCAAACATGCTATCCTCGGTCATTCTCTCTGTAAACAATTGCAATAAAGCATTGATGTCGCCATTTTCAATCCTAGATCTCTTCTTTCTCTAAATGTAATTGAAGGCATCTCGCTTCGTACATTCCAGATTCTCCATACCCCCTACTTCTGTAGCCAGGTAGTTAAATGCGTCTGTAATTCTTACCCCTGACTGTGTCAACGATCTGAACACATCTGCATTCACATCACTTATCTTTCTACTGGAACGCAATAGGTGCTTAATGAGTGATTATGAGATTCGATAAATTTTTTTATTGTCCAATTGCCTTCAACATCAACTGCATGTCGAATCATTGCAGGACATCCACTTTTTATGTTTGTTCTTTTGTATTTCACAATTTTCGTGATCTTCAATTCTTTTTTGGATCCAGCTTTTCCACATACGAAGTCTTTTGTCTTAAGATTCTTTGAGTTAGGCCAATAAGTAATGTGGTCCTTACGAGCACTAAATCCAATAAGATGAGCGTAAGCACAATATACTTCATAAGTTTCTTTCTCACTGTGAACCACAGTGTTACGTAATATGTTTGCAGTTTGTAGGATACGATTATCTCCACCCTCACCAGCTCCGCTAGCCTGCACAGTCAATAATGTTAATCTTCAAAACAGGACAAATATATATGCTCTTATATTGCTTAGTATGCTAACCGACTGCTCAAATATTGCTTAGTATGCTAACTCGGCTGCTCAAATATCATCTTACATGCAACTAACTAACAATGCTTCATACCCTAATCTTAACGGTATAAGTTAAGATTAGGGTGTGAAAGTTAATTCATGAGTTTCTTCCAACATAAGGGTGTGAAAAGCTTCAAACATAGTCACTTAGATAAATCCTCCATTTAACCCTAATAATAAAAGCTAAAAAAACACCTCAACCCTGACACCTCCACGAGAATACACGGCAAAAAAAAAAAAAATAAAAAAAATCTAAACCCTAATAACAACCTACAAGCAAAAAATACCTTTGACACAACTGAAGAAATGTCTTAAAAAAATAAATATTGGCGGATAAAACAAACCTTAAATTTCATCTTCTCTTTTTCTATGTTTGCGGGATAACTCTCTTCCCCTGCATACCTATAAGGGCTCTTTATGTCCTCCATCTTCAACAAATCAGGCCAGGTTCACGAAAAAATTGCGTCTGCGGCAACAGTGGCGAATAAAATAGTAACCCATAGCAGCTTCGACTAAATAGCATCAGCCCAGTGAGCGAGCTCAAATTTTAAGCTAGTGAGTTGTTACTAGTAAGTTATTCAAGCGGTTAGGGGAGGATATTCGAGTGACACCGCGAGGTTTTAAGGGGAGCGGTTATTGTTTCATTATAACAGAATTAAAATAAGGTTATTGAATGATTTGGTCGCGATTTTTCAGCGGTCACGTGAGAGCCAGGTTTGGTCGCAAATTTCTGAGGTCACGCGAGCATTACCACAGTGTTATTGAGTATGTACCGCGGCTTGAGCGAGGCACGGTTATGGCTGAGGTATTGAGTGGTTATCGAAAGGTTTTTGGCTTATTTGGGTGGCAGTTACTTGAGCGGTACAAAGAAGTTACTCTTAGGTTATTAGCTATTCCGTGGGGATTATAACCACGGTACGAAGTGGTTATTCGTTGGTTATTTTCGGCGGCCCGGGTAGGCGGGCCATCCATTTCGGATTGATTTTTTTGAATATTTTTTATTGGTGGGACCGCTGTTGCTTATGCAGCGTCCTTCAATTGGCCTCCACACGCAGCGATAGGTACGTTCTCCGTATGCAATAATTTTCCTCGAATGGGAGGAGACGAGGGGAACCTCAATTTGACTCTCAAGATATAGAAACTTCCTAAACTATGATCACTAAAGAGTGAGTTTAAACGGAGAGTACAGCTTGAAAGTTGCATTCTTTTGTAACATGTTTTCTTCCTTTTTTTTGTGAAGAAAACTTCGAATCAATATGATTGTCTTTCCACCTTTCTTTTAGCTGTTATTTGCTATCTAGCATAAATATAGTGTAATATGAATGAATAAGCAGTCTCAAGGAGCAGATAAATTGCTAATAAATTTTGAATGGCTGAATATGAGCAAGTTCTCGTCTTAGAACAAGTAAACATTTTATTTTCCAAATGACTATAATTTGAATATGAAAACGAGCTCTCAACTTAGTGAGGGAACATTTTTCCTTTGGCAAGTAGTCATCTCTCTTAAGTGTTATGAATTTTTTTGCTTTATTATATTCCAACGGTAAGCTGCGGACATTATGGGCCTTACATTTCTCTTGATCTTGTCTTCATAGGGATAACCAGTTATATTCACCAAGTAGAATGAACTTACTTGCCACATATCTTCTTACAAAAGGAGATAATCAAATTCTAGCTTCCAAGAAAATGCATTTTTAGAGATGTCAAGTTTATGCTTGAGTTTTGTTAAGTCAAATTCTGAGCAACTTCGCATTGATGATTGAAAACAGTATTTGATGATATAAGGTCCTCCTCATTTGAAAGCCCAATTTGAACAACAGTATCTACTTACTTTCAGACCAAGTTGCCAGCATGAAATTTTCTTTCTATTTTATATTGAAGTTATTTCGTCACTTTTCTTTTTAATCTCATCTCGTTTCAATGATGTCGACTTCTCAACTCTTCAAGTAAATCTAATGCAATTCTCAAACCCCCTTCATTTCAACTTCTCCGGTCACCGGACACTCCTTAACTACGTAAATTTTACTTAAACTAACATTAGTGCTTCAACATAATGTGATAATAGAAAAAGAGTTTACCCAATTGTTGAAGATGGAGTTGTTTCTAATGACAAAAAATTGGTAACATTTCTGCCCATTTGTCTTTGGTACCTTCCACTTTCCTTCTCTGAAGATTATGAATTTCTTTATTAGATGCTGTTACTAAGACATTTATTTTAGGATGATCAATGGAGAATAATTTGAGTTGAACTAGTTGGTTTTGAAAAAAAAATTATTTTTTGGGTCTAAGAACTGTGGGTCATTTCACTGGCAGCCTATATAAACAAATTATATCTTCCAGTTAAGGTTACCTGATGACTTTTGCCAATGTCTTCGCATCAAGTAACTTAGTTAAGTAGTCAATCACTACAATGATAAAATTCATCATTTTGATGGTGGCATGGGGCTGGTTTGGCCCATTCCCAGATTGTGAATGTGAAACACTGGATTTAGTGCAATCTATAAGATAGTGGAAATTGCTTTGCATTACAATAAATTTCTGATATTATAAACAACGTATTGAAAAATTTTAAATGTCTTCTCAAATAGCAGGCCATAATTAGCGTTGCCTTAGTATATTGTATTAGCTAAAAATCTGCCAACTAAATGACTATCATATTCTAATAAAAAAAATACTTTGAGAATATTGGAGACTCCAATCTCACACACCTTCTAGATAAGTTAAGTTATCAATTCTGAATAATTCAACATTAATTAAGTATTGAACGGCATTGATTTTAATTCTTCTTGGATTTTTAACAATAGACATAATAGTGCTCAACTCGATGGTTGACATTCAATTCAGTCTGAGCTGATAGTCGACATCCATAACCTCTTCTTAAATACTCGACTGAATTAATTCTAAAAATGATTTTCCATCAAGATTTCTAGTATTTAAAAGTATGTCAGCAAGTTAGTTTTCATCTCAGGAGATTTGATCGAGTTTTTACTACAGGTATTCAATAAATGGGTCAATCAAAACCCGTTTTAGTTTGATGCTCAACATCCATAAATTCTTCTACGCTCATCGAATCAATTTAGGATTTCTTGTTTTATAAAGCATATCGATAAGTTAATTTTAATTTTTAATCTGCTCAATTTTTTACTTCAAGTATTCAATAAATTTATCATTTAACTCAATTTGACTTACTAGTCAACATCGATAACTTCTTCAATCCTCAATCAAGTTAATTCTAAATCGATCTTTGTTAGATATTTGCTCATATACTGGAAATTTGGAGTCTCTTTGGAATAAAGAGGTGTGTCTCCTGATGAAAAGAAGTGTCTCTTATAATTTAGTGGGTTCGGGAGAGCGAGGTCATTTTAGTAATTTATCTGTGTGGGTTTTAACTATAAATAGATGTGTAACCTTATGGGCATGTGAACCGAACTTGTAACTCCTCTGAAATAGTGAATTTCACCGCTCTGCTCCCGAGGATGTAGGCATCTTTGCCGAACCTCGTTAAATCTGTGTTCTTCTTCTGGATTTGCGTTTTGTTCGCTCTAAATTTCACAACAATTGGTATCAGAGACTGGTTCTAGGGCGGAGGAGATCAATGCAGGGAAGAAGATTTTGAGATTTGATTTGCGACAGAGGAGAAAGTTCGGTTTCAGATCCAACAAGAGCAGGTTCGATAGTTCGCGGGTGCGTCGTGCAGAAGAGTTCAGTTCCAGATGCGTGTGGAGGCCGCACGTGTGGAGGTTCGGAGCAGGAATTCCGGAGAGAGGAAGGGCTTTAGAGCATTTGACAGTTCACACAGGCACGACGGCTCTGCGGCGGATTGCGAATAGGCGTGAAACTTGCACGGAACAACAGATGCACAGTTTTGCGAAGAAACCGTCATAGTAGTTTCCGGCACAGGCGAGCTGTGCGGACTCGCCGGTGGATTTGCATGCAGGTGGCCCTTGGCTTCAGCGCAGAGGATCAGCGGAGAAGAAAGGAATCTAGAAGGAATATTCCTTTGGGTTTTCTGCTGGACGCGCGAAGGAGGAAGGCAAGAAAGGAAATTAGGCAAGAAAGACAATTTTCTTATTCTTGGAGAAGAAAATTGAAAGGCAAGGCTTAAATTCCCTAATTTCTGCACGCGGAGAAGGAAGACAAAGGAAAATCAAATTCCTTAATTAATTTCTGATTGCAAAAATTAATTTCTTTGTGATTAGGGAGGATTAATTTTCTGTTGGGGCGCTGGAAGGAAAGCTTAATTAAGGTAACTGATTAAGGCTTAATTAAGGGAAAGTTAATTCCAAGCGTTGGAAGGAAAATTCTGAAGCGGAGGAAAAATGAAAGTTTCTCAATCAGAAAATTTGCTCAGAAAGGCAAGCTTGACAAAGGAAATCTTAATCAGGAAATTGATAATTTCTGATTAGGAAATTATCTGCTGGAAGGAAAGATTCCGGGGAAATATTAATCAAGAAATTAATTTTAGAAATTAATTTTTGCTTGAAGGAAAGATTTCGGGACAGTAAAGATTCCGGGGTAGGAAAGATTATGAGCAAGAAATTTTCTAGCTTCAGCACTTTGGCAACCGAGCCGAGGAGTTCGGCGAGGGAAGCATTTGTGAATCGCAATTGGCTCGCAGGAACAGATCGGAGGAACAGTTCGGCATTTCGATCGAGAGCGGCGAGCAGGAACAATTCGACGAATACAGCAGGCTTCCACTAGTTCCGCGCAAGCAAAGGAGGCGGAACAGGCGCAACAGTTTGTTGTTTGTTGAGCTTCAATTTCGGTTTGGCGAGGTACAGTTTCACGGTTTGACGAGGTACATTTTGTCGCATGAGGATTTGCGATGGAGTCAGTGAAATTCGTTAGATTGTCGCATGAGGATTTGCGATATGTGGAGCTAACGAAATTCGTCAGTTTGTCGCATGAGGATTTGTGACAAGTGGAGACAACAAAATTCGTCAGTTTGTGGCATGAGAATTTACGACAGATGGAGCCAGCAAATTTGTCAATTTGTCGCATAAGAATTTTGCAACATGTGGAGTTTGGTTTCGGTAAATAGGAACCTGGTTTTGCGAACAGAGGAGTTTGGTCAGTGGAGTTTGCAAGTTTGTTGCAGGTGATTTTGCGACAGGTGAATCGCGACAGAGGCAAAGCACAGTTCGCAAGTTCGTTGCAAGTGATTTTGCAACAGGTGGAGTTTGGTTACGGCGAATAGGAACCATGTTTTGCGAACAGTGCAGTTCGGATGGGAGCAGTTCGGACGGGAAGTAATTCCCAGAAGCAGTTCAACGGCGGAGCGGTTCCAATGGCGAGACAGTTCACGCGGAACAGGGGGAGCGGCGGCTGTTTCAGCAGTTCTTCGAGTCATGACAGTTCATAGGGGCGTGCTTCTGGTTCGCAGGGGGTGTCACGACGATTCGCGATTGCTTGCGGGAAGACGTTCGGCGAGGTGGAGTTCGTGACTAGGAAAGGAGGCTGTTGCATGGTTTGTCAGTTTCACAGAGGAGAGGAGTTCGCGTGTTGTTATTGCGAATAGGACCTCGTTTTGCTAACAGAGGAGTTCGACCAGTGAAATTCACCAGTTCGTGGCATGAGGATTTGCGACAGGTGGAGTTCGGCAGGATGCAGGAAGCGATGAGCCGTGAGTATTCGCAAATAGGGGTTTCGAGGAGGTATTCCGGGAATAGGCGCGAAGCGATTTGGAGCTCGCGAGACAACAGTCGACCGAGGTGCTGGTTCGAACAGGATAAGTGTTGTAATTAGCATGGTTGACTAACCCACTATGGTGTAAGAAACTCCATGACGCATTTCTCCTAAGGGGATAGATATTCGCCAAGATGGAGACTTGTTAGGTATGACTCATATACCGGGTGATGCATTTCTCCTAAGGGGCTCGATATTCGCCAAGGTGGAGATTTGTTAGGTATTGCTCATATACCGGAAATTTGGAGTCTCTTGGAATAAAGAGGTGTTTCTCCTGATGAAAAGAAGTGTCTCTTGGAATTTAGTGGGTTGGGGGGTGCGAGGACATTTTAGTATTTTATCTGTGTGGGTTTTATCTATAAATAGATGTGTAACCATATGGGCATGTGAACCGAACTTGTAACTCCTCTGAAATAGTGAATTCGCCACTCTGCTCCTGGGGATGTAGACATCTTTGCCGAACCTCATTAAATCTGTCTTCTTCTTCTGGATTTGCGTTTTATTCGTTCTAAATTTAACAACAATCTTCCATTAGGGGTTTTAGTTATAGAACACATGTTAGCGATTGATTTTGATCTATGGAGATTTGCTCGAGTTTAAAATATCTGAATTTCTGAATTTCAGCTACCACTTCAAAATTTACTTCTATAAATTTTTTTTCGTCTCATGTTACCCAACTCATGATTAACAATCAATTGCAAATTTAAACGCACTATTAAATGCCTTGGTCCAATGCCAACAACAAATCTCAAGACGGCAATCAATGTTTCATATTCAAATTGACTGTTTATAATTTGAAAATTAATTTGTACTGCATTTGCTAACGTGATTCATGATGGAATTTTTTAATGTCATTCTAATTCCAAACCCTTAACTGCTAGAGGGTCCATTAATATAAAAGTCCACAACAAGCCGCCTCTTCATTTTACCATCAATAATGAAGTCCAAAAAGAAATCGATCAATGCCTCGGCCATGATAACGATTATCAGAACACATGAGATTTGAAATTTGCTTAGCTACGCAACTGTACGTAATCGCCTAGAATAATTTAGTTTTGCTAAGCGAATGTGCTTTGACAACTGGAAAAATGTTTGTTTGAAAGAATGGTCAAAGTCATCTGGTAGTAATTATCGAAGCAACTGCTACCTCCCCGATGATAGGATATATGAGTTTGGCTTTTCGAAGCACAATACTCACATGATAAATTGGTCATTACTTTTATCCTTCTTCTCTAATCAGGAAAGAACTAAAAGCTTCTTCACCGACTCCAAAATGTACCTCTTGCTATGGACTTTGAAGAAGTGATGGTGATAACAGGGTGATTTCAATTCTTGAAAGGTTTTTCCATATTCTTCATTCCATTAGAAATATTTAGCACTCTAGTTTTTTGAGGAATGATAAGCATTTCTCTCCATATTTATAAATGAAAATATTTTTTCCTACAATTTGTCCTTTAAGTTTTGGTTACTCCTTCGCACTTTTACAAAATGAGATTTCTAAAATTGCTTGTATTTTATCTTTATACAAATTGATTCATTTTGGGATGAGCAAAAAAACCAAAAAATCTCCTTATATCGCCTTGAGAAGATTAAGATGTACCTTTTTTAAGTAGCAAATGCCTTCAAATCAAGTATGTGCTACCCTGAAGTCATGTTATCCACCTGCAGCTTGTTTACATAGATTTTAGTATTTTTTATCTTCTCGTTTTTCAAAATATAATCAATAATCTTCTGATAAATCACCCACATTTTTTAATTCCAAATAGCATGACATTTGAAAATTACAACCCATCACTCAAAATCAAAGTAGTCTTCTCATAATCTGCGAGATAAATTTTAATGTGATGATAACGAGAGAATACATTATAAAAACTCATAACAAGAAAGCATACTTCAGAGTAGACTAGAGCACTGATCATTAGAAGTGGATAACTAACTTTGGGGCAGATCAAATTCAGATTTCTAAAGTTAATGCACACTTTGCTTATCATTTTACTTTTGAACTATCACAACATTAGAAATCCATTTAGGATCTCTAGTGACTCTGATCTCTAAAAGCATCAGCATTTCAAAAAGAACTAGTTCATGACAGTTTCAATTTATGCTAAATTAACATATTTTCCTTATTGGCATTTAGTTTATGATGAGCAACACTGATGTGAATGCTGGGCATCACTGCTATATACAAGGTAAAAGATTCTATGTTCTCTTTCAATGTTTCAATCAACTACCTTTATGTTCTTCATAAAAAGAAGTGCTTATTTGAAAGGTCCCAGTTTGAATATCAACAGCTAGTACTTCATCTATCACTTCAAAAGTTCTAAGTTCTGACCGCATTGAATTTTAATATTAACGACTTCCTACTAGACAATTCCCACCGTTTTCAAATAGCATGCTTTTGATTGAAACAAGTCACCCCTTACAGTCGCTACATGATCACCAACCTGAAACTTCACAGCAACATGAAAATTAGAGAAGACTGATGGAAAAATTTTTAAGCGTTGCTAGCTAAAGATTGCACTGGAAGTCACTAGAGCATTGACTGTGATGAAATTGGCAATTGTTGTCTACTATCTTTCTCCTCCTTCGTAAGTAACTAGTAGTGATATCACACCATTCATTTCTCTACTTTCTCCTAGAAGGCCAAATAGAATTTCCACATTTTGTAACAGATAAGAACCTCCAATTTTCATTTTATCAAGGACAATTCTAAAAATTATATTCACAAAACTCCCTATGTCAATTAAAATAATGTCAATTTGATAATTAACAATCGAAGTAGTAATCAAAATTGCTTCAATGTACAAATTACAATTTAATAACCTATCTGTTTAAGAGAAAAACATATACCAAGCCTCCTATTAGTGTTGCAACGTACTAAGTTCGCTTCTTCAAAAGTAGTCATAAGAATCCATCCAAAATGGCAGGCACTATGGGAATATGAATTGCTTGCGCTGAGATAGGTTCTCCATCAACACATTACCCAACATTTTTGCCAATTTACGATAATAAACTCTATCAACTTCCCCACCTCAATCAATTCCTTTACCAAGTCACAGAGACGTCAGCAACTCTATTCTTCATGATCATGTTCCTTATAAAATGCATAGTGCCTTGATGGTTGCCCCGCTTTTGAACCCACTTTCATCGAAGCAGGTCACTTTCTAAGTAATATTTTTTTTGAATGACCTCTACAAGTTTGGACTTTAAAACTTGCAAATACGTAATAATCTGATAGTGTAGAGTTTCATCTTGGCTTCCATTTCACTTGGCTCTCCTAATAATAAAGTTTTTGATGTCGGCAGTGTTATTATAATTGAAGATGTGAACTTTCTTTTGATCCTTAAAATTTCAGGTGACTTCGTAGATCCCAAAAAAAGTCATTGAAATGTCCCTACCTTGTCCAAAACTTCTTAATTGACCAAAGATGCAACTATCTAACAATTGTATTCCTCTGTATTAGCATGGTTGAATATAAAAATTTATTGGCGAGTTCAAATAACTTAGCCGAAGTTCTTGAATGTTGCATTCCAAATGCATCTAAAAAGGTCCTTCAATCAAATCTTGAGTAAGGGAACATTGAACAACACTCAACAAAAATTTTTTTGCCTCTGAGAGGAATAATTCCTGAACTCATCATTCACAAATAGGATATATATATATATTAAAGAAACCCGTAGGTAATTTTATTCCATCAAAGCAATAGGTACAGGTTCGTGGATTGCAGATCCCGCTACAAAAACCCTAAAAAGTACATAATGCACACCCATGGGTTCTACCACTACAAGTAAAATTCACATAAAAGAAGATCTCCAAAATTATTACAAGTATAACCAAAAAATTCTCCATAAAAATAAAAAGTATACTATTTTATCAGAAAACTTTGTGAAGATCCGCCAAAAAAGAAAGACCTATATAACCTGTACAAAAAAACCAGACAACCAGAAGAGAAGTAGTAAGTTGAAGATGTACCTGGTCAAAGGGTCCACAATGTATACTCTAATCATAGTTTTCTGGTCTAATACCCATCCTGTATTCCAATTCCCAAAATAAACCGCCAAGGTGATGCTGGTACCTCCAACAAAACTGAGGAAGAAAAGCAAAGCAAACTCTTTCCTAGAAAAAATAGCTATAAATTGATTCAAGAAGTGATGATACAGGTTGACATTTCTATTTCCAGTGTAGTATAAGCAGCAGTATTCATAAATAATAACTAAACATTAATCATCTTAAATTGTTAGCCAATTTCATCCATTAATATTCCCATAAACAGCCACAATCAACCAGACCACTGAAGGATCAGCAGTCATAAGCCCCACATCTCATTATGCATGATCCAAAATCCAACCCTCCTAACAGCATTAAATACTTATTGAGTTTCACTGAAACAGCAAAGAAATCCATGGCACATTGAAAGCAGTCCAAACTCGTATGATTTTAAAGGTAACTCCTAAAAAATGATTCATAAGAAAGCATAGAGCAGTAAATTTAATCCCCTAGATTGGATAACAGTAATGCATGAGAAGCCCCTGCTGTAAAAGAGCCTTCACATAACATCGCCAGCAAACAAATTTTAGAAGCCATAACCATAACCATATAACACGCGTGAAAGAAGTGGCACAGGAAATAGGACCAGGGGCAACGCCAACAAGAATAAACTGACACTAAGGAATGTAGGGAAATAAGATAGATTTTTATAGTCAAGATTAGACCACCACAATATGTCCAATAGGCAGCGACAAGTGAGTGAGTGTGTGTGTGTGTGTGTGTGTCTAAATATATATATAACTAAAATTAAACAGGATATAACAAAAGCAGATATATATATATAAAAACTGAATAAAAACTTAAAGAACACTGGACTTGAGGAGAACACCAGACAGATACTTTATTTTACACTGAAGAACTCTAAGGAAACTTGCACACTTGAACAAAGATACAGCGCCCTTATTTATAGCAGAGGGAGGACTTCAAAACTCTTATAATATAATTAAACAAAAGATAACACATCCGTTGGATGTGACATAAAGCAGAAAATTATTTCATAATACTATTACAACCACCGGAATTATTTCAGTTACTATTTCACCAACTTTTACTATTTTAACCACCATAATTATTGCCTTAATTTTCTTCTGAGGTGACCCCAGTGGGGCCCATTAATGTTGACTTTTCTTCCTCTGTCATTAATTCGAACCGAGGCGGGTCACCGTTTGTTCCCACCTTTCTTCATCTTCATCTGATCCTTGATTTGAGATTGGCATGTCATTTTCAAATAATTCTTTCATCTGTTTTTGATAAATTTCTTGAATTCTTCTTTTAATCTGTTCAGGAGATTCCCGATGATATTTTCTTCTAATTTGATCATGGATTTCTTTTAGAGAGAACTCCGAGTTCCTTTTCTTGATCATCTTTTCCATTAGATGTGATGACTTTATTAATTTGAATTACTTTGTCATCAATAATAATTGCGGACCACCACTTGATAAAGAAATTCCTCCATAGACATCTAGTGTTGAGCTCATCTGATTGAATGCATAGATTCCAGGCGAAGATCCATGGAATTTGTGCCTGGTAAAAGAATAGTAATTCACACATTCCTTCGGCTAAGAATTCATTTTTTATTTTGCGAAGTTCGTGGAGATGAATTCACCCATACTTGGATATAAATTATTGATAGATTCGGAAGGATTTCATTGGTGGCTACGAATTTATCCCACCATTTTAAAAACCAATTTGGTATTTCTTTATTTAAAATTTCAGGCATTAGCACAAATAGCCAGGAATGCTTATGCCTTGGATTAATAAGTAAAAATGCATGATTCATAGCTTGAACATAAGTCCAATAATTACAAAAGAATATTTTCTTTTGTTTAGATATAAGATGCATAAATTCAATTTGTTTGGATTGATAAGGAGTTAAACCCCAATCCTTGTGATGTAAAATGCGATTTATTGTCGCTTTGCTATATGCAATGGATTTATTGGGTTCATTATAATTGTGTTGAATGTCAACAAATTGTAATAAAATGAGGATTGCCTCATATGATTCTCTATCAAGATGATCTTGTTGGTAAGCAATTGTGCCTAAGTATCTTTCTTGGATTTTCCAAGGATCATTAATTTCGTAATCCTCTAGATTAATTTCGAGGATTTTCTCTCTTGAAGATTTTTGCATAAATTCCGTGACATCTTGAATTTGTAAATCAGGAGATTGATTGGATGTAGAAGCCATTGGGCTACCATATAAATATTGCTTTAAATCAATAAATTTTCGTGGGGTCACATTAGGTTGACCCCTACCTCTCCCCCCTCGAAAAGTGGGGCTACCCCTATAGGGTATCATTCGATTACGTGTATGAGGGGTTCTCCACCCCTCCTTGTCTTTCTCCATGCAAAAATTCACGAGTGAGAAAGTCAGGTAAAGAATTAGTATTTCCTGCAATATAGTCTATATCAAATTCAAAACAAGATAATTGCGCTTGCCAATTGGCAAAGATTTGTTTAGAAACAAGGTTTTTTACGTCTTTTTGCAATATATACTTAATTGAACTGCAATCAATTCGTAATAAAAATTTCTGATTTAATAAATCATCTTGAAATTTGGTAATGCATTTAACTACAGAAAACATTTCTTTCTTGATGGTCGAATATTTTTCTTGAGTGGTATTCCACTTGCCAGATGTAAAGCGAACTAATTGTTCGGCATTGAAAGCTTTTTGCTTTAAGATTCCTCCGTAACCAATATTAGATGCATCTGTCTCTACTATTTTAGGGAGAGACGGATCTGCAATATGTAAACAAGGTAACATTTTTACCTTTTGCTTAATTAATTGGACAGCTTTAGTATGATTTTCTGTCCATGGATTATGATGTTTCTTTAATCTATTATAAAGAATAACAGCATCTAAAACAAGATTTTTATAATAGTCCGCTACATAATTGAGCAAACCCAGAAATCTCTGTAATTGATGGATGTCAATGATTTCATCTGGAAATTTAGAAGCAAACTCTATGCTTCTCTCAATTGGAATAATTGTATTCCGGACAATATTATGTCCTAAAACCGTATTTCGGTTTGAAATAATTTGATTTTGGGAGCAGAGATTACTAGCCCATTATTTTTGACAAGCCATTGGAATGTCTGCAAATGTTTAAAATGTTCCTCTATTGATTTAGAGAAAACGAGTACATCATCAATATATACTAATATGTAATCAGAATACGGATTAAAAATTTCATTCATAATTTTTTGAAATTCAGAAGGAGCATTTTTTAATCCAAAAGGCATAACGTTCCATTCATAATGACCAAACGGAATAGTAAAGGTCGTTTTATATCTGTCTGATTCAAAAATTTGAATCTGCCAGTATCCAGATTTTAAATCAAATTTTGAAAATATTAGAGATTTACTTAGACGATTAAGTAAGTCTCTTTTATTCGGTATAGGATATCTAATCCATTTTAAAACTTCATTTAAAGGTTTGTAATTAATAACTAATCTAGGTTTATTTCTTTCTTTTTCTGCATTATTCATAACATAGAATGCAGTACAGCTCCAAGGTGAGCTAGATTTTCTTATTAATTTTTTATTAAGAAGTTCATTAATTTCTTCTTTACAAATTTTTAAGTATTCTTGATTCATCTGACAAGGCCGTGCCTTTGTCTTGATATTTCTTTCATCGAAATTATCGATGTATGGTAAAGTAATACAGTGCTTTTTCTATTCCAAAAAGCGGCTGGATTTTCACCGCAAACTTCGTCTAACATATTTTTATGTACGGTAGAAATTTTTTCTTTTATGAAATTATTTTTTAATTTTTCTTCTATACTTAACAAAGTAATTTCTTCTTGTAAGAAATTAATTTGATTTTGTTTTAACTTGAATTTATTTATTTCATTTAAAATAATTTCTGTAGGATTTGTTATAAATTCAAAAATAATTGTTTTTCCAAATTTATTAGAATAGATGCCAGTATTATCAATCTTATTAATTGTCATAATTTTATAAAGGAATGAAGTTCCTAAAATAATATGTTGAGTTAAATTTTTAACTAATAAAAAAGGAGTATTAATGCAAATATCATTTTGCAAATATTAGCAGAAGAGATTTTATATTTAATTTCCATTTTATTTCCAGACGCAGAAGTTAAGCTGTCGCGTGGTTTTCTCAAAATATTTTGAAGGTATTATTCCCTCTTGAATACAATTCATATACGCTCCGTTATCAACAAGAGCGAGTAAGATTAGATAATGTATATTCTCTATTTATATTTAAAGTAATGGTTATAAACCATTTATGCATAATAGCTTTTTGTAAGGAATTTAAAAAAGATTGTTCTAAATTGTTATCTTTTTTTGCTGTTATTTCAGTAGGTGTAATATTATTTATTTCTAATTTTAATAATCTATTATTTATTTTTCCTTGATTTTTTCGAAAAATATTCATTTCAGATTTTAAAATATTAACTTCATTTTTTAAATCATTAATAGTAGTAGGTCTACTATCAGTATTTAAAATTAAAGCTTTATTTAAAGCTTCTTTCATTGAATATCCTTGAAAAGAAATAGTATTAGAAGAGGAAGATTCTCCTCTAGAATCGATAATTATTTTTAACATCTTACTTCGAGTCTTTTCATCCTCAATTTGGGATGCAATTTTAAGTATCTCTTCTTTCATTGAAGAAGATAAAGTAAATAAGCCTTTCATTTCGACTATGGATTTGTAATAATTTTCATTATTACATTTGCACTCGGATTATGTGCAATTATTTTCATCAAATTCTGATGAAAAAGAGGAATTGTCCTCAATATCGTCTAAATTGTCAGACGTCTCCGAATTTTCAGGAGATGAGTTTAATATAATTTTGAAAATAGATTGCTTAATATTTTCATCAATATTAAGCTCATTTATTTTCTTTTTAACTATGCATTTATTTGCATAGTGGCCGGTTTTGCCACATTTATAGCATTTTATTTCTCTAATTTCTTTATTTCTATTTTTCTTATGAGAATTTTTTGACCTTTTCTCTGAATATTTTTCAGAGCGTTGCTTATGATATTTCTTCTTTTTATGAAAAGATTTTTCTTTTTCTTTAGGAAATTTAGGAATATCATAAGCAAATTGTTCACAGAAAGCGCCTAATTGTTTTCTTTCTGTTAACCTTTCCTTTTTAATCTGATATCTCAATTTGAGATCTGTACATAAGGCTAAGCCTTCTTGTACAGAGGTATTAATTAGTTGTCCATATGTTAAATTTTCATATGGAATATGTTTTATATTAGTATCTTGTAATTGTCTTTTTACTTTATCGGCAAAAAGATTAGGTAATCCTTCGATAAATTTTTGTTTCCAGTGCGTACTATTCGCATCTGGTAGAGACATTACTCTAATTAGAAAGACATCTTTATACCAACGAAAATGTGTCAAAGTAGGACATCTTAATTTTTGTAAAAGAGAACGAATTTGCTCTCCATTGTCAGATACGATTGCCGTAAAATGTTGTAAAATATTAATAATTAATTTATAAACGACATCAGTATTTTCTTGATTAGGATTTCCTATTATTGTGGGACTTAAAAATTCTTCCCGTTGTTGCTGAGTTAAATAATTGTCCCACCGACCTTTCGAGAATGCCGGTAAACCCACAAGTTAGTTGGGTTACTATTTGGTGAGCACGATTATTATGACTCTGTGCAGCTGAGGCATAAATCATCATTCTCTGTAATACAATTTGTATTTGGCGATCTGTCATGCCATCAATGTCCCATTCATAAATATTTGATGGATTATAATCATTTTGATATTTATTGTTATCTTCTTCATATAAAATATCTGCGTGGAGTAGGTCGAGGATAGTAGTAACGACTCGTCCGCCGAGTTCGATATGAAAATGAGGCTTTATTGCTTTTTAATTTATGTATTTTAAATATTTCTAATTCCGAATTATCATTTTGAAATTATTCTTCGATTTGTTCGATTTTAATTTTTTCATTATCAGAATTTTCAGATTGATCCGTTAATTGCTCTTCTTTATTTAATGTAGCAATTTTAGTTCCTTTTATATTCTTAATTAATTCTTCAAAATCCTGAGCCGAAGGTCCTAGGTGGAAATTAGGACTTGGAGGCGATCTGTATAACGAGAGTCGAAGAGATAATTATTGGACTTGCTTTCTCTTCTTTTTGATTTAAAGAGAAAATAAGTTGATCAATTTTATTTTCTAATTTCATTAGGTGATTAGAAATTAAAGATATATTTGTATTTGTAAAATTCAATTGTTTAATTACACCAATAAAATCTTTGGTGGCATTTGTTTCTAAAGTTTTCCAAAAGCATTTAATTCGAAATTTGGATTTCTATTATCTAAATCTAATATTGTAGGGACAGTTGGAGGATAAATGGATTCTACTATTTCTCCCGAATTGATTTTCCATTTCCTGGTTAACATGTCTAATTCATCTTCCAATTTTTTGGTTATATGATTGCTAAACCAGGTTAAAAATAAAAGAAAGTCTTTCCCTTAATAAAATCTTTTTTCATTTTCTTCAAAGTATATTTCAGAAAATTTTCTCCTATCATCTTCTGTAGTATAACTACGATACCAATTTCTAAACGATTCATATTTTGGTTCTAAATAATCATTGATTAAAGTTTGTCTGATTTGTTTTTTAGCAACTTGTTTTAAATTAGTCATTATTGAAATTAAAACTGGCTTCCGATTGCGGAGATAAGTTTTCTAACATATTTGGGTGTAATAGATTATTATTTGATAGATTTATTCTATTTATCCTATGATTTATTGATGGAAATTCATCCGAATCATTTTGAGATATATTAGAAGAAGGATAAGATACTTGTGGAAGAGTGATTGATCTTCTTGAATTAAATCTTATTACAACATCCCCATTAGCATCTTGACTAACTTGTTCTACATCCTGATTTATTACAGGATGAGGATTTATAGCAGTCTGCAATTGCCATGATTCAGGAAATCTTACTTCATCCCATTTTATAGTCCTATTTGTAGCTATATTTGAAGGTAGTAGATTAGTCTCTATAATTGTAGATCTATCTGTTGGCTTCATATTATTTTTAATATTCAGACATAAAGTATTCATAACTTTAAAATGAATTTGATAAATTATTGCTATTGTTTCAGATCCAGGTAAAAATTCATACCCATGTAGTTTGATCTGTATTTTAGCTGCTTCAAAGAGATTTACATCTGTAAGTGACAGACTTAGATTTGGAAAAGTGTTAAAGAAGACTGGCCCATGACATAGGCTAGTTTCCATGACACCCATTAAAGATTGTTCCCAATTAAGACATCTTGCATCTCTTAAGCAGGCTAAAATTGAAGTGTTTAATCCTCTTAATGTAAGAGGTTTAAATGCTACTTGTATTAAACCTATATGAATATATTTATAATTTTCTAACTACTTAAATCTTCTTGATTTAATAGAGAAATTGTTTTCTCATGTTCATCTATTGTTAATGATTGTTCAACAGTTTTAATTGATGATTTACCTTTAAAATCAAAAGTTCCAATTTTATATATTAAGGTTTTTTCTATTTTAGGAATAGTCCATTTATTTAGATCTTCTTCATTTACAGGATATTCCTGTAATTCTGCATTCTTTATATTATGATTTCTAGATTGAGTTCTTTGTAATTTTCTAGATATTATATTATTATTATACCTCGAAGAGGTGCTCATAAAAGGCTACCAGAAAAAGTTCTAGAATTCTTTTTTCTTTAAATAAGTTTAATAGGGTAATCTAACATCAACTATATGAAAATATATCATATATGTCATACATGATGAAGGGCGCACGCTACTCTGCTAGGGTTTCGCCTGATGGCGATTTCCGACATTCAAACTCCTCCGATGACTGATCCATAAAAAAATACCCATTTTTATGCCTTGATTTTTATCAATTTTAAGGATATTATGCTTTAATGAAAGATATTTTTTTGTTTTTGGATATAGGTGATGGAAAAATGTTCTAGAAGGAAAAAAAGTGAAAAAGGAGCAAAAATGAGTAAAAATGGAGCCAAAATGCAAAATTGTCAAAATTATTGGTCTGGCGCCTTAGCGCCAGAAATTCTCCTCACGATCTCGCCGTTGGCGGCCTCGATCTCGCCGTCGGCGAAGCAGTTATATTTGCATGAATTTTTCTCCTTTTTGATCCAAATTTGCTCCATTTCATGCTTTTTGCTTCCATCACTTATAAATCTTCATTCCTGCAATAAAATAAAGAAAATACCTTTCTTTAAAGTGTAATTTCATCAAGAATAGATATAAATTTCTTGATGTATTTTTCTGTGATCAAAATCCCCCAAACTTAATTATTACTTGTCCTCAAGTAATTTTAATACTAAATAAAAATAATGATTTCTATAATATGATTTTTCAATTCAGATAATATATGAATTAAATTTGAATAATATTATAGTAAAGTCGAATAGAAATATTTCTAAGTAACTAAATTAACTTTATAGAGATAAGATTATTTAGTTATCGAGTCTAAGATTTCTAGCTTTCTATTTATTTCGGGAATGATTATATTTAAAAGAGTAAATTACTTAAGATATTTAGATGATAGGAAGTTCAAGAAAACACTTATTTAGTAAAATACTAATCCATAAATATAAGTTTAGAAATATAATTAAGTTTTACCCTTTAGGTTGAATCCATTGAAGCCAATTTTTGATAAGGCATCTCCTCAAGCTTCTCCTCACTTATATTTTTCTTTTCTTTTCTCTCTTTTTTTTTCTTTTTTCTTTTCTTTTCTTTTCTTTTTCAAGTGAGGGTTACTGTATCTGGATAGCCTGTTAATAATTTTGAACTTCAATTTCTCTTCCTAAATTTGAAACTTAAAATATTTCTTTGCTTATATATATTTCATAGCCTTTACTTCATTGAGTTTCTATTCTTTCTTTTTCACTTAAATACTTAAGAATTTTCAATTTTTAGAATATAGTTTCCTTACTTTAAATAGTTTACTATATTCTTATTCCTTTTAACCAAATATCTTATTCTATTAATTAATTGAATTACTAGAAATATTTTCTTTAACTTTATATAATAATTAAATAAAGTAACTCATATTTATTGAATTGAAAAACTACGATAGAAAATCATTTAATAATAATTTTTGAAAATAGAAATTGAGAACAATTTTAATAATTAAATTTGTATTTTTACCTTCCCCCAAACTTAAATTTTTCTATCTATGGTATATAGTGAAAAAAGGGAAAGTATATATTAAAATTTCATCATACCTTTGAGTTTTAGGTATTTCTTTTCTTTGAAATTTTTGCAGGCTTTTTCATTACTTACAAAACCTGTACTGTTAGTATTCTTCCACATATAATATTTTAAAAAGAAAGTGCAGGGATGAAAATTTTAAAATAAGTATCAAACATAACAAAGAAAACTTAATCTATTACTACACATACATTTAAAACTTAAACAATACATTAAAGAAAGACTAATATCCTATATATAAAAATTTGCAACTAATTTAACACACATAAGAAATCTAATATCACAGCTCAAGCAAACAAACAAACATATCAAGTCCAAAGTCTATAGAAAGTACTGAAATATTACACACAGAATAATAAAGTTTGCAAAACTAAACAAACCAAACAAACTAAACAAAAGCTCTAATCTTCTACATTAAAATCCCAAACTATGTCATCTCCCTGATCTCCAAATCTGTGAAGGTCGAGCAGTGCAGTATTGTGAATAACGGGGGCACTCAGGAAAGACAACATCTAAATCACCACTCCTATATCGACGCTCAGCTTCATAGTATGCAATCTCGTACTCTGAATGTCGCTGGAGATATTCGCTATCATAATTGTGTCTTCTCTCTAAGCCTCCGATCCTTTGGTCTATATGCTCAAATCTTCTTTCCATATTTTCTCCAAATAACTCAAAACTCTTTCTACTCAGGGTTAATTCATTCATCAGATCTTGAAGGGTAGGAGTGGTGTACTGAGGGGGTGGTTCATAACTAGTAGAGGGTATATCTCTACTTGAAGAAGGTACATAATCCCTTGTCCCCGATCTCCATCCTTCATGGGATTCATATTTCTTTATATTAGCCTGAGTAAGGGGTTTCATAGGTTCAATCCATTCTTCATTATCTCTTGCCTCTACCCTAGATAATTGGCAAAGTGCATAGATAAGACCAGGATGTCCTAGTCCTCCTCCACTTTCATTTCTAGCGATGGCTAATATGTTTTTATAAATAATATTTCCCACATTAATACTCTTCTGGTTCTAAATACAGAAATTCAGAACTGCTCTATCTCTTGTTACCTCACTATGGTGATAGGTAGGTACCAAAGTAGAACAAATAAAATAATGCCAGGCTTTAGATGTTGCATTCAGCATAGAAAGAGGGAAGTTTACCCGTTCCCGCTGCTTTATCTTCCAGACTCCTTTCCCATCAGTGAGAAAGTCGATCACCTCTTCCAGGTGGTCCTTCCATAGTTCCAAAAGTTTCATACTCGGCTGGTGTAGGTGTCTCGTACTTCAAAATAAGCGTTTATTCTAGCAGCGTTGAAATCTACAAAAAATCCTCTAACCTTAACCGGTGCATCTTCAGCCTGTGTTAAATTTGTATAAAATTCCTTTACTACTTCTACAGCTGCTCTGTTGGTAACGTAGCAGAAGTTTTCCCATCCTCGCTCCTTTATAACTCGTTCCACTTCTCCTCTTGGATTCTTGAAAACTCGATCTTGTATGAACTTTCTTGCTTGAATGTTTTGAAAATATCGAGTTTGTGCTCTTACATTAATGAATCGAGTTTCGTCATATTCTATTCGTTGCTTTTGTCGTGGAGCCATTTCTCGATCTGTGAAATTTGCAAAAATTTTAACTAAACTCCAAAATATTACTAAGAAGGCTTCCTACAACAACTAAAATCCATTTAAATCAATTTCTATGAAATTCTTCCAAGTATTTTCTTCACATTTCAAAATTTTTCAAAATATCCCAATGTAGAAGAAATCAATGGTGAAAATAAAAATTTTTTGTGTAGGAGTGAAGCTCTTACCAAGGGAAGATGAAATCCGGTGTCAAAAAGTCTTGAAATAGCTTCAAATTCGAGATCTCTAGGTTAGTTTTTTTGAAAATTTGAGGAAAGGGATGATGAATAGTGTCGGTTGACTGGTCAAATATAGGTCTTTTCACATTCTCGCTGTCAGCGAGATTTTTCTCGCCGTCGGCGAGATAATTAATTTCATAAGGCAAAAGTTTCGGGAAAAATCCGCCGTCGGCAAGCTCGGTCTCGCTGTCAGCGGGTTTTCTCGCTGTCGGCGAGATAATTCTCGCCGTCGGCGAGGTCCCAAAAATTTTAAATTTTTGAAATTCATCAATCATTTTCATCCTCGAATTGCCCTTAATCAATCTTCCGATCACTTAATTTAATAATAATACGAAGATTAGATACTTATACTCTCAAAAAGTCACACAACACAAACAATATAACTTTATATATGAAATCCATGAAACTTACAAATTTCACACTAATAACTTAACACATATTTAACTTAAATGTTCAAATCCATAATACTCAGCATCGCAATCCACACCACAACACTCTAAATGCTGAGACATAACAATTGACATAAAATCTCATCAAATTTGAGATGATCAAATCAAACTTCGACTCATAATAAAACCTAACTTCAAATCTAACACACATATATATACAAATATAACATAAACATAGAAATATTTCCTACTCTTCGGTTGTCGAACTAACATCTTCTACGATATTTCGATGCGACGCGAGTGCACAAATAAATTGTAGAAAGGCCCGAAAGGGAATTCTGCGATAGATTCTTCATTAATCCATCCTTTCTGTCTTAGTAGATGAATAAAAGCGGCCTCCGGATGTCCGGATCAAAGTGCTCCTTCATTCTCCGATCAATATGATCAAACATATCAGAGATATTGTCAATGGAATTCATCACATTTTGTAATTCTTTCTCCAATCCTTTAATCTTCTTCAGAATGAAATTAGTCTTATCAGTAAAGGGCCTTGCTAAAGGATTGTTCTGTGATGCTCTGTTAGAAATAATGGTGATCTCATCATTGTTATCCAAAGTGGGAAACATATCAGTAAGATCCAAGGGTTTCCATGGTAAAAGTACTTTTTCCCAAGCCTCATAAGAAACATGGTACTGACTGCATAAATCAAATATAGTAGATGGGTGTCCAAGTCCATGCACTGACCCATGCACAATTAATCCCAATGCAGACTTTACTATTATTGATCCGACATCGATAGGTAATCTAATTTGAATACGGTAGTTTAAAATAGCGCATTCCTTTGAAACTTTATTTACTCTCATGGTAGGTAATAGTTTTGATGATATAAAGAAATGCCAGTGCTTTGAGACGGGGTTAAGAAGTGATGCAGAAAAACTGACATACCCGTCTTCTTGTAACTCCCAATCATCCGGTTCATCGGTCAGGTATCTATAGATTTCGTTCATATTGTATCTCGAAGGCACAAAGTTGGAATAATGACAAACATAGGTATTTTCTATAGAAAACAATTTATTTACCCTTGCAGGAGTAAATGTTATCCATCTCCCTCTGACGTAGACATTTCCATTGTTGATCGCATGTAAATTAGAGTAAAATTCTTTAACTACTGGTATAACTACAGCGGATATCGTATAACAAAATACCTCCCAATGCTGTTGTGCGATCATTTCTTCAATTTTTGTAGTAGAATTTTCTACTCCTCTATTGACGAATCCTCTTTCTTTAATAAGTCTCTTCTTCATCAAGCCTTTGTTGAAGATTCGTTGCGCCTCCGAACTGACGAATTTTCTCTGGTTGAAAACTTCAGTTTTTGTGGTTTTTAAGAATTTTGAGGCCATTTTAGATGGAAAGGATTGGTCTCTAGTCGTTCCTAAGGAAGGAATGGCTTAGATCCGTCCAAAACCGCACGAAAAATCTTTAAGAAACCAAATTTTCAACTGCCTCACCGTCGGCGGGAAGTTCCTCGCCATCGGCGACTTAGTTATAAAACTGAATGGAGTAATGGTCCACGATCTCGCTGTCAGCGGGCTCGAGCTCGCTGTCGGCGAGATCCGTAAAAATCACCCATTTTCGCTCTAGTCCGAATATTTTCTGATCTCATCCCATAGGTTCAATTTTGTGATGATTCTTAATAAAAATTGGAGTAGTAAGATTTGTTTTAATAATATAGATTCACTAATATATAGATATTTAAAAATAAAAGACTACTATGGGTTGCCTCCCATAAAGCGCTTGGTTTAACGTCGTCAGCCCGACCTAATTTAGTTAGTGTTCAGGTTGACTAAGCATTAAAACCTCTTTAAAATTTGGTCTCTATTTTCGAAATATGGTTTTAATCTATGTCCATTTACTTTAAATTTATGTCCTGTTTTTGGATCTTCGATTTCTATAGTTCCATATGAAAATATTTGAGTTATGGTGAAAGGTCCTAACCATCGAGATTTCGATTTCCCGGAAATAATTTCAATCTAATATTATAAAGCAAAACTTCTTGTCCTGGTTGAAAATTTCTCTGATTAATCTTCCGATCATGCCATAATTTCATTCTTTCTTTATAAATCTTATCATTATCATATGATTCATTTCTTAGTTCTTCCAATTCATTTAATTGCAACAATCTCTTCTCACCAGCTTCTTTCATATTATAATTAAATTCTTTAATCACACAATATGCTTTATGTTCTAATTCAACTGGTAAGTGATATGTTTTTCCATATATAAGCCTGTAAGGAGTCATTCCAATCGGAGTTTTATAAGCAGTCCTGTATGCCCATAATGCGATGTACTAGTCTTATAGACCGGTCGATCTATTAGGATTTACGAGACTTTTCTAATATACGCTTAATCTCTCGATTAGAAACTTCAGCTAATCCACTAGTTTGTGGATGATAAGCAATTGATATCTTATGCATAATATTATATTTTTGTACTAATTTATGAATATATTTGTTTCTAAAATGAGTTCCTCCGTCAGTGATAATCACTCTCGACATTCCAAATCTAGTAAAAATATTTTTCATTAAAAATTTTGAAACACTTTTAGCATCACACCTAGATAAAGCTTGTGCTTCAATCCATTTGGAAACATAATCAACAACTACTAATATATATGAGTTTCAAATGACGGAATAAAAGTTCCCATGAAATCTAATCCCCAAACATCAAAAATTTCAACTTCTAATATAAAATTAAGAGGCATTTCATTTTTTCTTGATATGTTTCCTACTCTTTGGCATTTATCACAAGTTTTTATATATCTATATACATCTCTAAATAGAGTAGGCCAGTAGAATCCAGATTGTAGAATTTTATATGCAGTTTTATCTGTCCCAAAATGTCCTCCAAAATCAGAGTCATGACATTTTTGAATAATTGGTTCAGTTTCTTCATAAGGCACGCATCTTCTAGTAATTAGATCCTTACATTACTTATATAAGTATGGTTCATGCCAAAAGTATGATTTAGTATCGTGAATGAATTTTTTCTGTTGTTGCAAAGTTAACATAGGTGGTAAAATGTCACTTACAATATAATTTACTATATCAGCATACCAAGGTATTTTTAACTCATTTATATTATAAAGTTGTTCATCAGGAAAACTGTCTAAAATTTCATTATTATTATTAGATAATTCATGATTTTCTAATCTTGATAAATGATCAGCAATTTGATTATCAGTTCCCTTTTTGTTAATTATCTCAAAATCAAATTCTTGCATTAATAATATCCATCTGATTAATCTTGGTTTAGAATCTTACTTTTGCATTAAATATTTTATAGCAGAATGATCAGTATGCACAATACATTTAGTTCCTATTAGATAATGCCAAAATTTAATAAAAGCATATACAACTGCTAATAATTCTCTTTAAGTAACTGTATAATTTATTTCAGCATCATTTAGAGTTTACTAGCATAATATATATCTTTGAAAATCTTATCATATCTTTGCCCAAGAACTGCTCCTATAGCATAATTACTAGCATCACACATAAGCTCAAATGGTTTCTCCCGATTTGGTGAAACTATTATAGGTCTTGTAATTAATTTATCTTTTAATAATTCAAAAGCATTCGGGCATTCGGTTGTAAATTCAAATTTCTTGTCTTTTTCAAGAAGTTGGCATAGAGGTTTAGTTATTTTTGAAAAATCTTTAATATAACGCACGTAAAATCCGAAGCATGTCCAAGAAAACTTCTTACCCCTTTTACCGTAGTTGGAGGTGGTAATATAGATATAACTTGAATTTTTGCGAGGTCTACTTCCATGCCTTTTTCGAAATTTTATGCCTACTAATACAATGCCGCTCGTAACCATAAATTGACATTTCTCCCGATTAAGAACTAAATTAGTTTTCTCACATACTTCAAATACTTTTCGAAGATGATTTAAGCATGTGTCAAATGTTGTTCCAAATACAGAGAAATCATCCATAAATACTTCTATTCCATTATCAATTAATTTTCTAAATATAGACATCATACATCTCTGGAATGTTGGAGGTGCATTACATAATCCAAAAGGCATTCTTCGAAAAGCGAAAGTTCCATAAGGACTAGTAAATGTAGTTTTATCTTGATCCTCAGGAGTAATTTGTATTTGATGATAACCGGTATATCCATCTAAGAAACAAAAATACTTATGTCCGGCTAATCTATCTAACATCTGGTCTTGAAATGGCAAAGGGAAGTGATCTTTTCTAGTGGCTGTGTTTAATTTTTTATAATCAATACAAATTCGCCATCCAGTAACTTGTCTTATAGGAACAAGATCATTATTTTCATTAGCTTTGACAGTCACCCCTCCTTTTTAGTTACACGGTGAATTGGGCTTACCGAAGCATCGTCAGAAATAGGATATATAAAACCATTATCTAACCATTTTAAAATTTCTTTCTTGACTACTTCTTTCATTATCAGATTTAATCTCCTTTGTGGATCTGCTTTAGGTTTATGTTCATAATCTAAAATAATTTTGTGCATACAGATTGAAGGACTAATTCCTTTAATATCTGCTAAAGTTCAACCAAAAATTTTCTTATATTTTTTTAACGTATCTAAAAGTTTTTGTTCTTGAGATTCATTTAATTCAGATGAAATAATAACTCGGTAGAGTTGAAGAATTACCTAAGTAAACATACTTTAAATGATTAGGTAACATTTTTAACTCAAGTTCAGGAGGTTTAATAATTGATGGAACTATATTTTTTTAGTGTTTTCTGTGTTATCCAAAAATTCAAATTTCTCTTGAATATAATCTAGTTCTTCATTTATATTGGCTTTTTCAATTAATTCAGTATTTTCTTTTTTTAATTTTTCTTCATAATATTCTTTAAAATGTTCTTTTTATAAATGATCAAGTACTTCCATTCGAAAACACTCATCATCTTTTTCTAGCGCAGGATATTTCATTGATTTAGCAATATTAAAAGTTACTTTTTGGTCATTTACTCTCATAGTTAATTCTCCTTTCGAAAATCGATCATAGCTTTTCCGGTGGCTAAAAATGGTCGTCCTAAAATGATAGTAATTTCTTTATCTTCTTCCATATCTAGAACAATAAAATCTACAGGGAAGATAAATTTATCCACTTTTACTAATACATCTTCAATAACTCCCTTAGGATATGTAACAGAACGATCGACTAGCGAAGAGTTACTGAAGTAGGTGAAATTTCTCCCAATCCTAATCTCTTAAAAATTGATAGAGGCATTAGATTGATGCTTGCTCCTATGTCACACAAAGCTTTTCCATAGAATTTTTCTCCAATAGCGCGGGGTATAGCGAAACTACCGAGGATCTTTTAATTTTTCAAGAAGTTTTTTTGAATAATAGCACTACACTCTTCACTTAAGTGCAACCATTTCATTATCGGTAAATTTTCTTTTTTTATTTAGAATATCTTTCATAAATTTTACATAGTTTGGCATTTGTTCTAAAGCTTCTACGAAAGGATTATTTATCGTTAATTTCTTCAAAATTTCAAGGAATTTAGCAAATTGTTTGTCTTTTTTATGTTAAATTAGTCGTTGAGGAAATGGTGGTGGAGGTTTTTCAACAGAAATTTTCATAGGTGTTAAAGGATTTTCTAAGTTTGGATCTTGTTGATTCTTTTCCTTTTCAATTTCCACTTCCTCTTTTTGACTTTCAAGTTCTTTCTGAATTTGAGGTTCTAATTCTTTTCCACTTCGTAATTGTATCGCTTTAATTTGTTCATTTCCCTTGTCTTTAGGATTTATTTCCACATTACTAGGAAATGTTCCTGGTATTCTATTATTAAGTGCTGTAGCGATATGTCCAAGTTGAGTTTCAATATTTTTGATAGTTGTTCCTTGATTTTGTAATTGGTTTCCTTGTATTTGTAATTGATTTCCTTGATTTTGTAAATGTTGACCCATATTTAATATTAATTCTTCTATAGATAATTTCTTATCTTTAAATTGAGGGTTATTATTATTAAATCCAGGTGGATAATTAGGTTTATAATTAGGATTTCCTTGATTAGATGGATTTTCTAATTATTGTGTCATATTATTCATCCATGATTGATTAGTTGTATTATTATTCCAATTAAAATTAGGATGATTTTTCCATCCAGGATTATAATAATTTCCATAAGGATTATTGGGTCTGTTGTTAACTGCTTTAATTGTTTCATATTGAGATTGGGATTCTATAAGTTGTCCAGATGAATTTTCTTCGATATAGTTGGAGAGTAATTCATTCCAAAATGATCTAATTTTTTAGATACAACAGCAATTTGTGAAGCTAACATAGATATTGCATCATTTTCATGAATACTAGTTATTTTTTTTTGGATTCATTCTATCAGCAGGCCATTGAAAATTATTAGTTGCCATTTCTTTGATTAGTGCATAGGCTTGATCAAATGGTTTTGACATTAATGATCCTCCAGCAGCAGCATCGATGATTGAACTTAAAGATCCTACTAATCCATTATAAAAAGTTTGGATAATTAACCAATCTGGTAACGCATGATGTGGGCATTTCCTAAGAAGTTCTTTAAATCTCTCTTAAGATTCATATATTGACTCTCCATCAAGCCGACTAAAAGAAGTTATATCGTTTCTAAGCTTAGCAGTTTTAGATGGCGGAAAATATTTGGATAGAAATTTTTGTGCTAATTCTCCCCAAGTTTTAATAGATCCAGGTGCTAACGAATTTAACCACATTTTAGCTTTATCCCTTAAAGAAAAAGGAAAAAGTCTAAGTCTAATAGCATCGTTAGATACTCCTTCATATTTGAAAGTAGCACATAGTTCTAAAAAACTAGCAAGATGTAAATTAGGATCTTCAGTAGGTGAACCACTAAATTGATTATTTTGTACCATTTGGATAATTGCAGGTTTAAGTTCGAATGAATTAACAGCTACATCAGGGTTTTGAATAGTTAAATGAATTTCATCTAATGTAAGGTTGGCATAATCTCGTAATGGTCTTGGTTGATTGATATTTTCATTTTTCAGGAATATTTGCCATTTGTGTTAAATTTATAATTTTTTTTTCTAATTCTTTTAATTGTACGCTCTAATTCTGAATTGTAAGGTATTAATTTTTTGTTTCCAAATTTTCGCATACAATTTTATTAAATAAAATAGTCCGTTACTTAAGTAAATAATTTCTTTACTTCCCCGACAATGATGCCAAAAACTTGACCCACTTTTAATATGTATGCAATTTATGTTTATTGCAACGGTACCAAAAACTTGATCCCTATTTAAATATAGATATATGTTTTAATGTATAATGTGGATTCTACGCAAGTATACATATCGTATCAAATAATACAGGGCTCTAGTGGAGTCCTGGTTATCGATCCCACAGGGAAGTTTTTAACAGATTTGTTATCAACTAAATTAAAAGGAATTACTTACTAATAAAGTGAACGAAAATTCAAAGTAACTATAATAAACTAAAGTAAACTAATGCTTGAAATAAGTTGATTTAAATACTTCAGAAAAAGTATCCTTCTCCTTGTTTTTAGAAAATTAAGTGAATGATGAATTTAAATAAATTTTTTAAATTGTATTGTGACAAATAGGAGCATTCCTATTCTTTACCCTTTAGTCCAGGTGCGAAGAACATTGGCTAATCCTATGTTTGATTGCGAATGCGCGGCTAGGTCGGGAGGATACTAGTCGCCACTTCGGAGCTCCCACGTTCCCCTCACCCGAGGGCTAACATCTACACTTCGGCTCTCGAAACGGTAGGACCGAATTGAGTATTTTAGTCTGTCACACTAAAATATCCAATTCTACATCCGATAATTAATATTTCCCTATTTATTTGCTCCCGCCCTCCAAGGTTTTTGACTTCCCTGAATATTGGATGTAATTTTTACTATAGTTGATAATTCAACATATTTTAACTAATAAATTGGCCAGATTGAAAGTAAATTAAGTTTTAAGTAAAAATAATCACAATTTATTTATATTATATTAAGTGATTCTATTTAATTTCATCAATCCGAATAATTTTCATAAACAAGGAGAAAGACTAAGAAAAACTACTCAGAATGCATGGGAATAAAACAAAGCATAGATTTCATTTAAAGTTAACAACAAAGATACTTATCTTAATTTCCTCCCCAAGCAGACTCCTTGAAGTTCCTTTGACTTTTTCTTCTAGTACAGCAAACTAAATAGCACTCAATTAAACTAATGAACTCACTAAATACACTCAATCTTACTAAAGTAGACACAAATGACACTTAAGACAATAGAAAGATACTCTAAAAAAAGACTCTAAAGGGACACTAAATCACTAAAATTTGGCCTCTATTTATAGAGGTAAGTAAAGGTCCAAGAGGTTCTCAAACACCTCTTCAAAAAGTGTTCAGGTTCAATGTATATGCATTTTGAATTGCCTCACCGTCAGCGGGAAATGACCTCACCGTCAGCGGGGCTTCTAGAAGGTCTTCAAACCGCGCGATCTCGCTGTCGGCGGGCTCGGGCTCGCTGTCGGCGGGCTCGGGCTCGCTGTCGGCGAGGTAGTTATAATTCCTTCAGAAATTCTCCTCACGATCTCGCCGTCGGCGGCCTTGATCTCGCCGTCGGTGAAGTAGTTATATTTGCATGAATTTTTCTTCGTTTTTATCCAAATTTGCTCCATTTCATGCTTTTTGCTTCCATCACTTTTAAATCTTCATTCCTGCAATAAAATAAAGAAAATAACTTTCTTTAAAGTGCAATTTCATCAAGAATAGATATGAATTTCTTGATGTATTTTTCTGTGATCAACACATTTTGAAGAGATGTCCTGAGGCAACCCTTGAAGCCTATAAATAGGAGGCTACTCCTTCAGAGAAAAATGCCCAACTTAGCCCCCTATCTAGAGCCCCATCTAGAGAGAGAATTAGAGAGATACTTTAGGACCACATTTTACTATCCTTCATAAATTAGTTAGTTATTTTATTTCGAGTTTGTATTGAGAGTTTAAAGAGTTAGTTCTTTTGAAGATTATTTGCTTTGGAGTCAGAAGAATTCAGAGGTTCAGTAGGAGAAACACTTGAGATAAGTATTTGTAATTTTATTGAAAGTTTTATTATCATGTTTTGTTGTTTAAATTCAATGTGTTATGAGTAGTTAGTTTACTTTCTCCTTTCAATTATGAAAAGATAAATAAGATAATATAAAATTCGTTGGAGAATTAGAAACTATTCATATTTTAAAACATTGTGATGATATTAATACTAGGTCTTAATTTACTATTTAAATTGGTCATTTAAATTGTTAAAATCTGTTGAAGAGTTTTGATACCTAGAAGGAGATGAATTCTTAACTAGTAGATATCACATGAATCCTTGGGTAGTCGAAGGTCTTGTGCGGGTTATTCAAGGTGAAGTGCAAATAAATAGGAAGATATTATATAATGGGTGTAGAATTGATAAGTTTTTAGAGTAACAGACTAAATTCTTGTAATTTAGTTTATAGAGAAGGAAAGGGTCACTAGTAGGGCCGACCATAACCATCCTTGGACATCTAGTAGTGTGAGCCTAGATTAACCCATTCTACTAACAATATATCCGGACTCGATCTATAAGTTAGCTAATATTCTTTACACCTGGATCGAAAGGGTAAAGAATATGAATGCTTCTATTTGGCACAATACCATAAATTTATATTCTCCACGAATATATCTTTATCTTAGAAAATCTTGGATTAATTGAAAGGAAGAAAGTTGTTGTCTTATTGCTATTTACATTAATCATTTCATTACTGCTTTATTATTGCATCTAGTAAATTAAAAATATCAAATTTATAACTATAAAAGAAATACTTAAAAATAAAATTAAAATATTTAAAAATCCACAACTCACTCCTTGTAGGATCAATACTGGGGTCTTTGTTTTAAAGCCCTATATTACTGGATACGATACGTATACTTGCGTAGTACCCCTAGTGTGTAAAATATTTTCGATAAAATTATATTTATATACACTAGCTGCTATTATTATATATTACATATATTTGAGAGCATTAATTATTATATTTGTCATCAGCGGATTGCGGGTCAAGTTTTTGGCGCCGTTGTCGGGGATTGAATTTTTAAGTACGCATATATTTAGCGTGGGTTAAGTTTTTGGCGCCGGTGCCCGGGGAGGAGTGGAAGCAAATTTTTAGATTTTAAATATTTTTAATTTTATTTTAGTCATTTTCTTTTATTGTCAAAAATATAAAATACCAAAAAAATAAAATAAATAAATACTTTTTTTTAATAAGTAGAGATTTTATTTCAGGTTAATTTACTTTTTATGCGTAGTGCTGGATCTGAAGAATTATTACCTTTAGATTATGAATTAGAAAGAACTATTAAAATAATTAAAAAAGGAAAACAAACTCAAAAAAATCCAAGAGATGACTAATTTACATAACAATTTACAAAATCCAATTGAAATTAATGAACAAAATGTTTACAAACCATTAAGGGGTTATGCTAACCCTACAGTTGATGAACTTCATAGTAGTATTCAAATACCTACTGTAGATGCTAATTCTATTGAACTTAAACCATTTATCATTCAAATGGTTCAAAATAATCAATTTGGAGGAACACCGAATGAGGATCCAAATTTACACCTTGCTAGTTTTTTAGAACTTTGTGCTACCTTTAAATATAATAATGTTTCGATGATGCTTATTAAACTTAGACTCTTTCCTTTTTCTTTAAGAGATAAAGCAAAGATGTGGTTAAACTCATTAGCAACAGGTTCTATTAAAACATGGGCTGAAATGGCACAAAAATTCCTTGCTAAATATTTTCTTCATTCTAAAACTGCTAAATTAAGAAATGATATTACTTCATTTAGTCAATTTGACGGGGGAGATAATTTATGAAACTTGGGAAAGATTTAAAGAACTATTAAGAAAATGTCCTCATCATGCTTTACCTGATTGGTTAATTATTCAAACATTTTATAATAGTTTAATTGGATCACTAAAATCAATTATTGATGCTGCTGCTGGAGGTTCTTTAATGTCTAAATCATTTGAAGAAGCTTATATTTTAATTAAAGAAATGGTTAACAATAATTTTCAATGGCCTTCTGAAAGGATAAATCCTAAAAGAATGTCAAGCATTCAAGATAACGAAGCATTTTCTATCTTAGCTTCATAAGTAGCTGCAATATCTAAGAAATTAGATAATTTTACCATCAACATATCACATAACAACTCATCTAATATTGAAGATTCTCAGACTATTGAAACTTTACAAGCTATTGCTAGTAAAAATAATCCGTATTTAAATTATTTTAATCCTGGATGAAAAATCTCCCTAATTTTAACTGAAATAATCAACAACAACAATGGGGTAATAATCAATCCCATCCAACTGGAAATTGGAATAATCAAGTAAATTTAAATTATAAACCACCTGGATTTAATAATCAACAGAAAAAGTTATCGATAGAAGAATTAATTTTACAAATGAGTAATCGATTACAAAATCAAAATACTTGCTATTCGTAATATTGAGAATCAAATGGGACAAATCGCTAATTTAATTAATTACAGACCACCAAGAACACTTCCTAGTAATGTTGAAATTAATCCAAAAGAAACTGGAAAAGAACATGAACATGTTAAAGCTGTACAACTTAGAAGTGGAAAGGAACTAAAAGAAAGAATGTGGAATGAAATTGAAAAAGAGATTGGGGTTGAAGAGATTGAAAAACCTAAAGAAACTCCTTCTCCTAATCAAGATCAAACTAATATTTCTATTAATGTGAAAGTTGAAAAACCACCACCACCTTTTCCTCAAAGATTAAAACAGCAGAAGCTTGTTCATCAATTTTCTATGTTCTTTGAAATTTTTAAGAAACTTATTATAAACATACCTTTTGCTGAAGCTTTGGAACAGATGCCAACTTATGCAAAATTTATGAAGGATATATTAAGTAAGAAACAAAAATTCGAAACTTTTGAAACTTTTGCATTAAGTGAAGAATGTAGTGCAATAATTCAAAAGAAATTACCTCAGAAACTTAAAGATCCTGGAAGTTTTACTATACCTTGTACTATTGGAGAAAAATTTTATGAAAAAGCTTTATGTGATTTAGGAGCAAGTATTAATCTCATGCCATTTTCTATTTATCGAAGGTTGAATTTATGAGAGATTACTCCTACTACTGTAACCCTTCAGTTAGCTGATAGATCTATCACTTACCCTAAACGAGTTATAGAGGATGTACTTGTTAAAGTAGTTAAATTTATCTTCTCTGTGGATTTCATCATACTTGATATGGAAGAAGATAAAAAAATACCAATTATTTTAGGGAGACCTTTTCTAGCTACCGGACGAGCTATGATTGATGTGTAAAAAGGAGAATTAACTATGAGAGTTAATGATCAAGAGATTAAATTCAATGTTCTTAAATCGATGAAGTACCTTGACAAAGAAAAATGCTATCGAATGGATATATTTGATTTTATAATTGAAAAACACTATCGAGAAAAATGTAAAATCATTACTGAAGAAGAAATTGAATTTTTAACTAATGAAAATGAAGAACTAAAAGAAGAAGAATTACTTAAAGAAACTAATTATATTAAAGATAACTGAGAAACTTTAGACATAACTCAAAATGATATACTTTTTTCCTCAATTAAAAAAGCCACTGAACTGGAATTAAAAATGTTACCTTCACATTTAAAGTATGCATTTCTTGGAAATTCATTAACTTTACCTGTTATTATTTCTTCTGAGCTAAGTTTAGATCAAGAAGAAAAATTAATAGGAGTGTTAAAGAATTATAAGAAAGCTTTTGGTTGGACTATTGTCGATATAAGAGGAATAAGCCCTTCCATTTGTATGCATAGAATTTTAATGGAAGAAAATTTTAAACCTACTTATTGAACCGTAAAGAAGATTAAATCCTATCATGAAAGAGGTGGTTAAAAAGAAATTTTAAAATGTTTAGATGCTTGGAATTATTTATCCTATTTCGGATAGCCAATGGGTAAGTCCTATTCATTGTGTTCGAAGAAAGGAGGAGTAGCTATCATTCGTCGATGATAAAAATGAACTAATTCCTACAAGACAAGTTACTGGATGACGAATTTGCATTGATTATCGAAAGTTAAATGACGCCACTGGAAAGGATCATTTTCCTTCACCTTTCTTAGATGAAATGCTTGACAAATTAGCTGAACACTCATATTTCTGTTTTATGGATGGATGTTCTGATTATCATCAATTACTTATCGCTCCTGAGAGCCAATAAAAAACAACATTTACAAATCCTTATGGAACATTTGCCTTTAGAAGAATGCCTTTTGGTTTATGTAATGCACCTGTAACTTTTCAAAGATGTATGATGTCAATATTTTGTGATTTGATTGACAAAGGAATTGAAGTATTCATGGACTATTTTTCAGTTTTTTGAACTTCTTTTGAGTCTTATTTGGAAAATATTTCCAAAGTTACGAAAAGATGTGAAGAAACAAATTTAGTTCTTAACGAGGAAAAATGTCGATTTATGGTCACGAAGGAATTGTACTTGGTCACAAAGTTTCACAAAAAGGGATGGAAGTTGATCAAGCAAAAGTGAAAATTATTCTTTGAACTGCAACCCCTACTACTCATTGCGATGTGAGAAGTTTTCGGGTCATGCTAGATTTTATAGAAGATATATAAATGATTTTTCTAAAATTGCTAAACCTCTTTGTCATTTATTGGAAAAAGAAGCTAAATTTGAATTTAATGAAGACTGTGTTAAAACTTTCAATATTTTAAAAGAAAAATTAATAATCGCACCTATAATTATTGCACCTAATTGGAATAAATCTTTTGAATTAATGTGCGATGCAAGTGATTTTGCAATTGGAGCTGTATTGGGACAAAAATATGAGAAAATTTTTAAAGTTATATATTATGCTAGTAAAACTCTTACTGAAACTCAAAGAAATTACACTACTACTGAGAAAAGGCTTTTAGCTATAGTATATGCCTTTGATAAATTTAGACCTTATCTTCTTGGTACCAAATGCATAGTTCATACTGATCATTCCGCTATTAAATATTTAATGTTAAAAAAAGATGCTAAACCTAGACTGATAAGATGGGTTTTACTTCTACAAGAATTTGATTTTCAAATAGTGGATAGAAAAGCAACGAACAATCAAATTGCTGATCATTTATCTAGAATTAAGAATGATGTTATTACTGAAGAAAATATAAATGAGAAATTTCCTGATGAACATTTGTATGTTATTTAAGGATGCCAAACATCTTGGTATACAAATATAGTTAACTATTTAGTTAGCAATATTTTACCTTATGGATTGGATAACAAATTTATTAAGAAATTTAAAAATGATGCTAATTCTTATATTTGGGAAGATCCTCATTTATTTAAATTAGGAAGAGATTCTGTAATTCGTAGATGCGTACCTTATGAAGAAACTTATGCTATTATTCAAAAATGTCATGATTCCGAATTTGGAGGACACTTTGGAATAGATAAAATTGCATTTAAAATTTTAAATTCAGGTTTTTATTGGACAACCTTATTTAAAGATGTGAGATATTATGTGAAAACATATGATCGATGTCAAAGGATGGGAAATATATCCAAGAAAGATGAAATGCCTTTAAACTATATATTGGAAGTTGAAATTTTTGATATATGGGGTTTAGACTTTATGGGACCATTTGTATCATCATCTGGAAAAATTTATATTTTATTAGCAGTTGATTACGTTTCAAAGTGGATTGAAGCTATAGATTTACCTAGCTGTGATTCTAAAAGTGTTTCAAAATTTTTAAAGAAGATGATTTTTTCAAGATTTGGAATGCCTAAGGTAATTATCATAGATGGTGGAAGTCATTTTAGAAATATAAGAATTCAATCATTTTTGGAAAAATTTGGAATCAAACACGAAATTGCAATCGTATATCACCCACAAACAAGTGGAATGGTCGAAGTATCAAACGAGAGAAATTAAAAGAATTTTAGAGAAGACTGTTAATCCTAAAAGAACTGATTGGGTTGATAGACTTGAATCTGCATTATGGGCTTATAAGACACCAATCGGAATGTCACCTTACCGGTTAGTTTATGGTAAACATTGTCACTTACCTGTTGAACTTGAACATAAAGCTTATTGGGCGATAAAGGAGTTTAATTTTGATTTGAATACTGCAGGAGAAAAATGATTATTGCAATTAAATGAGATGGATGAAATAAGAAATGAATCATATGAAAATGCAAGGATTTATAAAGAGAAAATGAAAATATTACATGATAAAAAGATTTCAGGAAAAATATTTGAGCCTGAATAAGAAGTATTATTATTTAATACTCGTTTAAGACTTTTTCCTGGAAAATTAAGATCAAAATGGATAGGACCATATATAATTGAAAAAGTATATCATTATGGAGCTGTGGATATTAAAGATCCCAAAATGGGAAAATTTTTTAAAGTTAATGGATTAAGACTGAAGCCTTATTTGGGAGATATTAAAAAGATTTATAAAGAGGCTTATGAGTTGAGTCTACCTGATTAAAAACTTAATTAGGTTGGGCTGACGACGTTAAACCAAGCGCTTTGTGGGAGGCAACCCATAGTTATTCGTTATTTTATGTGTTTTTACATTTCTAATGTAAGGTTATGCCTCAATCTTGTTTAATTTTATATTACTTTAGAAAATTTGATGCTAACAAGTCTTTATTGACTTAATATGAAAATTATCTAGAAGTATATAAAGTTTAGACATTAAATCACTCTATTTCATATATGAGTAAAAAGGAGAGCAAGTTAACCTTCATTATGATTGCTTATAATTTGTGTTACTGAGTCTATATTGATCTTACCATTCTAAATTACCTTTTTTGGAGAACGAAACTTTGAAATTTGACGTTAGGAGAAACGGAGTCGAACATGGTTCCGGCGCCTAGGCGCCAGATTTGGCGCCTAAGCGCCAGAGTAAACTATGTGTCGATGGGTCCGTCGCCTAGGTGCCAGATTTGGTGCCTAAGCGCCACAGTTACTGGATCGTGTCAAAACCGAAAATCTTCTGTTTTTCACACGATTTTCTCTTATAAATTACCCTATCTTCGTCCCCAATCCTTATGCAATCATTATTTCGACCCATACACTCCATTCTTGAGAGATTAGAGAGGATTTTTGAAGAATTGGAGAGGAGAAATCTTGGAGAAGATGCTACTTCAATGGTTTCATCGCTATAAGTTTGGAGAAAATTTCTAGTCGTCTAGATAAGTTTGAAGCAGAATTTAAAAGCATTGGAGATCGCCTCCATGAGATGTATCATCAAATTTAACATCTGGAATGACAGGCGAAACTTCAATTTGATCATCTAGCGGCTTATCAAGATGCTCATGTGGAAATGTATGCGAAGAACAATTGGATCGACGAGAAAATGACTACGAATTTTCTGAGAGCGTTAGCATTCTTTCCAAGTGGGCTGAATAGTTTTCCTTGCCAAGATAATGAGAATTAGATAGTGATATGGTGAGATTGTGATTTATCTAGTGTGTCGTTGTATCGATTTGATTGTGTTTGTTTGTGTGTTCGCTTTCATGTTCAATGTGTGTTGTATTTGCTTTCAAATTTGTGTTATTTGATCGTTGTTAAAACTTGAATCATGTTATGATACTTATCTGAATTGTATTGAGCCCGAAATTGAAAGTCATGAATGGAATTAGAAAAGTTTGATTTAAACTTGTGTTTAATTGGTGGATTTAATTTTTAATTTTTAAAATTTTTGGAAAATATTTTGGAAGATGGAAACTGAAGCAATACTCTTATATGAGTAATTAGAAGTTTAAATTATGAGTTTTAGTGGAGAATAAAATTTTTAAAGTGATTTTTTTTGAAAGACGAGTCTGGCGCCTAGGAGCCAGAATTCGGCGCCTAGGCGCCGGTTCGGCATGCTTACCCGAAAATCACCATTTAAACCCCCATTAGCCATTTTTGACGCCTAAGCTTCATCCCCTTCCTCTTTTTTACGAATAAACACCTTCTAAATCCATTTTGAGGTCAAAACATGAAGATTTTGAGCCCGAAATCACTTGATTTCTTCATCTCAAGGTCAGATCTACACTCTAAACCATTTATTTTTGATTTTCACCATAATTTTTCCTATTTTTAGCTAAAAACCAAAATTTTGAGAAAAATTTTGATTTTTAATGTTTCTCCATGAATTTCTAAACTCATTTTAAGCTTCTTAAGCTTAAAATGAGTTTAAATCTTTGATTCCTTAATTTATTTGTGTTTTCTTTCACGTTTAGATGGAACCGAAATCTAAGTGAGGAAAGGCACGAGAAAATTTTGACAGTAGCAAGTTCGCGACTGCGACAACGCATTTTCGATATCACGAATTTGCGACATCCAGAAAATTTATCTCAGAGCGAAGCTTTTACAATCCCGGTGAAATGATCGAGAACACGATCGTTGCGCACAACAGGCAACGATTCTGTTATTTCACTGATGTTGCTGTTATTCCAGTCGTGCCCAAATTTTATGCTAACTTTTTGGATGAGGAAGACTACAAAGTCTTCTTCAGAGGTTTTGGAGTAGGATTTACACCGTAAAGGATCAATGTTTTTTATGGACTGCCACCTACCATCGAGTGCCACTATTCTGGATTATCTCCATCTGAGGGAGATCTTGAGATGATTATTGCTTATTTGACTGACAGCACTGGAGCTTGGAAGATCCGGAACGATAAACGGGTAAATTTCAAATCTTCTAAGTTAAATGGTATTTCAAAGGCATGGCATTACTTTATTTACGCAAGACTTATAACTTCCGACCACTCGAGCGAAGTGACTAGAGATCGAGCTATCTTAAACTACTGCATTCAGAAGAGGAAGCCGATAGATGTCGGCAGTATTATTTATGATTATGTGGAGTCTATTGCTAGATCCAGTACTTCGGTAGGACTAGGATTCCCATTCCTGATTTATACTTTATGTGTGAACAATGGAGTCATTGCTGATATTTCTGAAGAGAAGCGGAAGTTTACCAAGCCAATTAGGCAGGAGAGTGTTAGTATCTATGATCGTCTTCGTGGTAAGAGATCTACAACCCCTTCTACTTCTGCACCTACTCCAAGTAGAGCTTCCACTTCCAGACCTTCTACTTCTACTACTGAGCCACCGTCTAGTTTTTGGGAATCGATGCATGATCAATTTCTGGAGCAGCAGAATGAGTTATTTCTAACTCACTTCAGAGTTAATACTATGGATAAAAAAAATTGATCACCTATCTGATTACACCCAGAGGAAGAGTGAGTATGATGCTGAGTATGTAGAGTCTTTAGTTTGATTCTTGAAGGGTGAGCATGATATTCAGTTTCCCACCTGTCTTAGATTTTCACCATATGTTGATCCTAAAGATGTGGAGTTTTCTTTTGGTGATGACGATGATGAGGCTACAGACAGTGATTAGTAGCCTGATTTACCTCTGAGATGTGCTGAGTCTATTGTTAGTTTAGTTTTTGTTTGCTAGTACTGATTGTTGTTTGCTATTTGCTAGTTTAGATTTGTTTATGAGACTTTATATGAATTGTTTGATGTTGAGATTGTTTTAGATATTTAGTTGCATACTGAAATTTGAATGAATTTGTGTTTATTTTTGTTTCAGCCTACCGTTTAGTATTCTAGAATATTTAGTAATGTTATTCTATTTCTGTTAGTAATGTAGTTATTTAATTCAACTACTGCTATAAAATTTTTTTGAGTCTGCTTACTTTTATATGCTTCATTATTTCTGTAAAATTCATAAAAAGCATGTATAGAAGTAAATTATATTTCTTTCTAGAATTTTTTTTACATGCTTATAAAATTACTTTTTAAATTATACTTTTCTTTCTCTCATACTTTATTTTTTTATGATATTCCAAAACTTAAGTTTGGGGGAAGGGAAAATACATGCAAATTTAAATTTTATTTGTCCTTAATAAACTAATATTTTCTAAAAAATCTTAACATAACTTAAGGAATGAAGAATCTATTTAAGATCACTTAAATTTTTGAAATAAATAATTTAGTGGACCTAACCAAAATTTTAATAACTTTGATTCATTTTAAGAATATAATTATTTAACTTAAAGAAGAATAAGATTAAGAAATTTTTATATTCATAATAGAAATAATTGAATTTTAGAAGTATTAAGAGATCAAAAATTATAACTTGGAAAAGAAAAGATTGAAAGTCTTTTTGAAATTATATTCAAGTTATAATAATTAAGTGAAAATGTAAAAGTTTGAGAATATAAGTAAGGATAGTGAAGTTTAAAATCATTAACAGGCTATCCAGATACAGTAATCCTCATGTCGGCATTATTTTTTAGGTTGAGTATTTTATTTTGAAGAGGGGTCGCCAAACAGAAATTGTCGGCGAATTTTTAATTTAATTTAAATAAATAACTTGAAAAGTAGTATTTGATTTTGAAAATAATTTTAAATTTGAAAATTTTAAGATATGAAATCAAACTGATCTCACATCCCGAATAGTTTATATAAACGAGCACCGCATCACAAGCTGTGTATACTATCTCGAAGAATAGACACACTTGTTTGGTGATGAGGCTCGATTAAATAAACTAGAAGATTTGTGACATCCGTTTGGTACGTGAACCAATTTTATAAGCCGACAAATTCACTCGCTTAATATGAAAGCATTAAACGGGGTTTATATTACACAGGTTCTTAAAATTCCACTATAAGGGCATGCCCCTATAATTAATTACATCTTAAGTGACGGGAATCACATAAGAAAACTCTCGATAATAATCGGTAATTCGCTCTCGAGAATTTCAAAGTTTGAGTTTTCGAAAGGATTGAATTTTGGAATTTCGATAGGGAGTGGATCGAGTTTGGAACATTTTGTTTTGGGAATTCAAAGGAAGAAAGGTAGGAGAAATCACAGATTCGAAGCGAACTCCAGCAATTTCCCGACTATCCTATTCTTTGGATTGAATTTAGGAAAGTCCTAATATTTATTTAATGTTTTGATTTTGCTAATTTTAATTAATTTGGATTTATATTCGTATGATATGATCACACAAATAGCTTGGAAGATGTGAGGGTTTATGTCGTATCAAACGACTACCTCGGAGTCCTAAGACCGGTCAGGGCTTAATTTACATGACATGATCATGCAAATGCCTAACGAAGAGATGAGGATTTATGTTGCACTAGGAAAACTACCTCGAAATCCTATGGCTTGGTTATTTAATTCTAAGAGAGTTTCTTTGAAGTAGACTCGGGTTTTCTTGATGACGATGTCCGTCTTTGCCCACCATGCTCCAGAAGCTCCTTGTTGTCGCGAGAGGTTTAGTTTTAGAAGTCATAAATCAAGAGATGAGAAAAGTGTTTCGGTTTAGAGAAAAATCTTAGAGTTCAAGTGTTTTTTTTTATTAAAACAAATCTTAAAGTTGATTATAACAACACCGGTTAAGATGCCACGGTTCCATCCTTCCGGCATTGTTATTTTTATCGGATTCACTTAGTCCAGATGAATTTGCTAAACTCAACTTGAATGAGTTCCACACTTTCATTTAGGCAGTGGGAAATCCAGTTAGCAACACGTAGGTTACATCATCCGAGATATTCCCGATCATCCAACAAGACATTTTAATTTAGTTATAATTGTAGTTTTGTGTTCTGTTTGTGATTAAATTTTGAGTTGTTTTGTATTTTGAAATGTTGTGGCGGTAAATTTTATCTTGCAATGACTTTTAATTTAGTTTTGGTTTCAGTTTTAGGGGTTACCCTAGAGGTGTGGGTTTTCATGCAACAGTTGTTTATCATGCAAGAAAAGTAAAGTGCATTTGCAATAAAGTAAATTGCAAGAAAAGTAAATTGCGATAAAAGCGTACACGGAGGGTCTTCCCGTCATCCCAAGCTGCATTTAAACACAATTTAGAATATTTAAGCAAGTTCTAGGTAAAGTTAAGGGAAGGGTTATGGTTTTCTACCAAATTTCTAATCCTATAGCTAGTCGTTTCTATGACGTCTAGGTTCTTCTGTTTTGGTTTGAGGACGATTTTCTTCATAAAGAACAATTAAATTCAATTGTTCTTATAAACATCCTATCATATTGAGGAAGTGCTTAAGACGAGTCTTAAACATCTTTTCAACACTGCTAGGATTGTTTTAAGTCCAAATGGATTTAATCAATCGGGTGAAGTAATCGTCAGAGGTTTAGTTAAGTTTTGTTGTTATCTTACTCGAGTGAGCTAGGACATTTGAATATCCTATAAGTGAAGTAACATTTCATTTAACGTTATGTTTAGGAGTTATGACAACAAAAGCTTTCGAAGCAAATTGATGTTCACATGGTTTGTGATTTAATTTAATTTCAGTTAACGGGTTTAAATTTGGAATAGTGTTCAAGTTGCTTCATATTTATTTTTTTTGAATTTCTTTATGTCCTAGGTAATGTTATTTTTAATTCAATTTAATTTAACTTTAATTTAATTTAATTTAGTTTAGTTTCAATTTTAACTTAATTTAATTTGATTTGATTTTAATTTTAACTTGATTCTATTATTTAATTTAATTTAATTCAATTTTAGTTTGATTTGATATGCTTTAATTTAATTTAATTTAATTTAATTTGATTTAATTTAATTTGATTTAATTTAATTTAATTTAATTTAATTTAATTTAATTTAATTTAATTTAATTTAATTTAATTTAATTTAATAAGTTTTAATTTAATTTAATTTAATTTATTTAGTTTAATTTTAATTTAATTTAATTCAATTTAATTTAATTTAATTCTATTTAATTTAATTTATTTAATTTAATTTAATTTAATTTAATTTTATTCAATTTAATTTAATTTGTTTAATTTAATTTAATTTAATTTAATTTTATTCTTAATTTTAATTTAATTAAAATTTTAAAAGAGTTTAATAATTTAACTTTAATTTAATTCAATGATTAAGCCTTTTAACATTTTAAATCTTAAATTTGAATTATCATTTTAATTAGGAATTAAATATTATTGAGATGATTAATTTAGGGATTCTTAAATTAAAGAACAAATCTATTCCTATTAATATCCCTATTTTAATAATTCGAATTTTATTATTCTTCCAAATTTAATCAATTATTTAATTAAAGTTTGTTTTAATTATTTTCAAATTGTTTGGTAGGTTTCTACCCTTTAATTATTTAAATTTCAATCATCCAAATTAGATTAAGATCAAATATTTTACTTTTTAATTTTATTAAACCTAAAGTTTTAATTAAGGGTTAAAATTTTAATTACCAGTTTGCCCTTCAACCTTAATAATTTCATAACTCACTAAATTGAGCTTAAATGAACTTGAAATTTTTATGCGACTTCACTCATATGCCAATAAAGACATGAGAGGAGAAAATGTGATTTTTCTATATTTAATTTATTTATGTAATTATTTTTGGTGGAAAATAGGGATTTCCAAGGAAAATTTAATAATATAACCAAGGGAAAGTTTCTGTCCTTAAGAAAATTATGGGACATTCCTAATGGCCAGAGGACCACTTGAACCAATTTTGGTGATTTTTTGAATTATATTCTTTTTATTATAATTATTTTGAGTTTTGGAGTATTAATTAATTTAAAAATAAAATAAAGGTTGAAAAATGAATTTCATATTTTTCAAAAATCTCTCTAACATCAAGGAAATCAGAGAATCAATTTTTACAATTTTATGATTTTTCTTTGATTTATTAGAATTATTTTAGTGGAAATGCTAAAAAAATACATTTTTTTTCATTTTAAAATTACCTTAGGGCTTTAAAATTTAATATCTCATCATATAGGCTTAAGAAAAATATGGGGTTTGTTCCTAAGTGATTAAAATTCAAAATGTGGCATTTTGGTGAATTTTATTATTTTTATGATTTTTATTATTTTTTAATTATTAAAATATTAAAATAATACAAAAAATCAACTTTTTTAGAAAATTGAAAATTTAATTTTCTTAAATTCTCCTAATATCAGAGAGGCTCCAAAACCAATTTGGTGAATTTTTGAAAAGTATTTTGAAAGTTATAAATTTTTAAAGTTTAAATTGGCTAAATGGCTTAATCAACCCATTTAATAGGGCTAACCAAGTCCAATTGACTTCAAATTTTTATGGTGGGTTCCTCTGATCCTAAAGGTCAGTGGAGAATTGATTTCAAGTCAATGTGATGTATGATTAGCTCTAATTAATTAGGGACCTATTTTGGGTGTTTAGGCCAATTAGGGTTATTCCAAGTGAATTAATTCAAAAGCTATTTTTTCTAGGGTCCTCTGGTCATAAGAAACATCACCAAATTTTTCTAGAATTTATTTCACAACATGCTAATTATTGGATTTAAAATACTCAAAACGAGCAACATGAATTTGAAAAATCAATAACTTCTCATAGGGATGGCTCTCGACCTTGGAAAATTCAGGGAATGTTCCCAAGTTCGGAGGCTTCAAAGCCCTATGGTCTCATGCCATGGTGAATTTCTATATGCATGGAGAATTAAAACAATGCAGAGGGTAAATAAATCATTAAAAATAAAATACTTGATGAAATTAAATGATTTCTTTTCCACATTATTCTCCTCTGTTCACTGAGCAAGAGGGTATTTTTATTTTATTTTTCTACACAAAGTTATGCATTTTTGAAGTTTAGGGAATTAAATAAATCAAAAAATACCCTAATTTCCTACTTATCCACGCGGCGCCATGCCATCCTCGGCAGCTCCGACACGCCGCGTGTCGCGCTGCCATTCGACGCCGCCATCCAACTCAGCGCTCCGGGGGTCCGCTGTATCGTTCCATCTCCCCATCCGGCTCGATCCTGGCCGTCCATCCGCGTGTATATGGAATGAACGGCATCCGTTCATCGTCCCCAAGCGTCCTCACCCGAGAGCCGTCCACACTAAAACCCTAAGAACTCACTCATTTCTCAACGGATTTTCGTGTTCTTGTGCTCTATGGATTTGTCTTGAAGAGTCGAATACATCTATACAGTGATCATGCATTGAAATTAAGGCATTTGAAATGGAGAATCTCCAGAAGCTCGGGATGAAGAATTAGCTCATACCTTTGTTCAGAGAAGTGTGGCTTCAATCGAGGGTTGTGTCACCTTCGATTGGATCCCAGCAAGCTCCGGATGAAATCTCACGGTGCAGTGAATCGCCTAGGTATGATTTCGACCAAGCCCGATCACAAAGCTTGGAGTACGGAATAGATGGGTGGCTCGGAGAGGGGGCTTTCGTCGGTGGACTCCTTCCCTTGGTCCGAGTGAAGGTGTAGGACCAATCAATTTGAGGATTGATCCATTGTGGAGAAGTGTCCTGGTTTTGGGTGGAATTTTGGCTGAGAAATTGGCCTCTGTTGGTGGGGATTAGGGCAAATTGTCACCTGGGGATCAAGCCGCTCTAAGTACGGAGAGTGGTGCGGAGCAATTTTGGCGGTGGTTTCGATAAGGTACGGTTCAGCACCTCTTCATGGCCGAGAGAGGGGGTGTTTAAATAGGAGAGGCTGGAGGGCATCCCAGGGGAAGTTAGGGCTTGAGATCAGCTGCTTAGGTCAAGGGAAGAACAGCCATGGTGGCCATTGGGCATGGGGCAACTCAGTAAGGTGGAATTCCAAAGTTTGGCTCCTCCCAAGGTCTCGGCCATGGTGTTTTCCGGCGACCCGGCAGCAGTGGCCGGCGAGCATGGGTCACCCTCGAGGTCCGGGTGGGTTAGGGGCTGGAGGTTTGTGCGGACAATTGGCCATGGACATGTGTAAAGGGTTTGGATCGAAATGGTATGGGGAGAGGCTCATTTTGGGTCCAAATGGGTCAACCCACCATTTTGGGTTTGGTGCACCCTTCCAAGTTCGGTTTTGGGTCGGGAGGATCATGTGAGTCAACCTACCAAGGGTAGTGAAGTCCACATCAAGGATTAGGTGGCAAAGTATGGTTTAGAGTGTATCATGTTTAAGGTAAAAAAGGCTTAAAAAAGGTTTAAGAAAGAGATCCCCTCTCTTGCCATTAATGGTTTGGTGAGGTGGAAAGTGGATTCCATGGCTCTCATGGCTCCTATGGGGCTCATGCATGGCTTCATGGCTTGTCTTTGGCTTTGGGAAAAGCTTGGTCAATTTCATGAAAATGGAATTTGGAGATTTTGGCAATTTAATGAAAAAATTTAGATGGTGCTTGATTTAGGTTGATTTGATGATTGATTTGAGACTTAGGGATTGATCTCAATTAAAGGGATGATGAGAAGGAATTGTCATGTGGGCTTTGGGCATTTTGAAATTATTTTTGATGGGCTTTTAGGAAAGCTAAGGGGATGGGCCTTTAGGTTTCAAAACAAATTTTAGGATGAGAATTTTGCAAAGGATTAGATCCAATAAGTGTTGAATTTAATTTAGGATGTTTCATGAATGATTTGGAATAAATTTGAAGTGTTTGGGCTAGGTTTGGGTTGGATTTGGACTTCTTTGGTGAATGGGCCAATGTAGGTCAAATTGGGCTACCTTGGGCCAATGTTGGGCTAGGGTTCAAATTGATGTAAAATTAATGTTGGGAAATGTTTATGGGAGTGTTTCAAAGAGGTTTTGACTTTGGTTGGGTTTTGATTTTGGGGTTTGGGCTTATTTGGGTTAGGTTTGGGTTTAGGTCAAAATTGGGCCTTTTAGCTTTGGGTTGAATTTGAGTGGGGTTTGGGTCTAAATTTTGGGCAAATCATGTTGGTTTTTTGTTTGTGGGAATGTTAAGGAAGTTTTAGAAAAGATTTGGGGTTAATTGGAGTTGAATTGGGTTAGTTTGGGTTAGGTTTGAGTCATAGGTCCAAATTGGGCTTTAAGGCCAAAAGTGAAATTGGATTCAAATGTCAATCAAGTTGGACTTGGATCTGGTCTAGATTGGTGTTGGGAATGTTAAATTGAAGTTTAGAATTGAATTGGACAAGAATTTGGGTCAATTGGGTAGGTTTGGCTTGACATTGGGTTCATTTTGGGTTAAAATGGGTCAAATTGGGGATTTTGACAAAAGTAGGGTAAATTGACAAAATTGACCCATGGTGTAGTTGAACAAAATGAAATTGGGAATATTTGAGATTTTTTGGAATTTTCTGGGAATTTTCTGAATTTTTGGATTTTTGGGTCAAGAGGGGTATTTTGGGTATTTGGAGGGTATTGGGAGGTATTTTTGGAATTTTTTTTATATTTGGCTATGGATGGTCAATTTGAGTGATGTGTGAATGTTTGGGATTGGTCTTGAAAAATTTTGGGTGATTTGGAGATTTTTTGGAAAAATTTAGGTAATTTTAAGGGTTTTGGGTAGGCTAGGCGGGTGTAGGGTCCCGGGGGTCAAAAATTGAAAATTTGGAAAAATGAAGATTGAGTAATTGTAAGTGGAATGAAATCATTTTGGTTGAGCCATGAAGCCATATCAAGCCCACATGAGCCATGAAGGGACTCATTTGAGGTATTCACTATGTTGTTCCTAACCCTCTTAGCCGAGGGCTTAGGGGTTAAGGACCATCCATGTGAATCACCCTTATGAGTCAGGAGGTCAAGTTGGGTATGGGTGTGTTTTTAGGAGGTGTGTGAAAGTGTAGTGTGTAGGTGTAGTCATCCCCTTCACCAGACCAGGCCACCCATGGTAGTCCTAAGGCCAAAGAGCCCTATAGGAACTCATCCTTTAAACTTCCACATTTGATTTCAACCCTCTAGGTGATTAGGGGTCTATAGTCAAGTTTGTGGAGTTTGCAGGGAGTTAAGAAGTGGTTTGAATTTCTAAGTGGTGGGTCCCAATTCTAGTCCTCTAAGATAGTCAAAGGAAAGCCTAAGGCTAGATCCTAAGTACTAAAGAGAAGGAGAGAAGACCTCATCAAAAATGAGGTCAACAAATGGACCCCGATAGGTGTGGTGTGCTAACCAAGCACACCGCGCGTATTGGCGTTGACCGAAAAGATCAACAAAACCAACACGGATGTCCAAGTGACAAACTTAGGATGAAGTAGAAGAATTTCCGTTGGGGAGTGTCGAGTATATCTACGAGGCCGGAGATTCACGAACTCTTCTTTGGGGAAAAGGAAAAGGAGGTGAATCCCAAATCACATGATGCGGGGAATTTCAATTTAGATTTTATTTTGTTTCAATTTAAGTTTTGATGTGTGAGCTTAGATTTTAGTTTGAGTTTCAATTTAGATTGAAGTTTTGTTAAGATTAATTTGAAGGAATTCGAACTTGAAATGAAAATTGGAATTTTGTGGTTTTAGATGTAGCATCTTCAACCTCAAAAGAAAATTGAATTGATTAGATTGAATCATTGCAACGAGGAGAGATCTCAGAGCAATGCGGTATTGGATGTAAAATCCTTAACCTCAAGAGTTTGATTTTGATGTATTTTATTGCAATAGGGAAAGAATCCTAAAGCAATGCAGTCTCGGATGTAAAATCCTCAACCCCAAAAGTTTGACTTTAATGTATTTCATTGCGATAGGGAAAGAATCCTAAAGCAATGCGGTCTCGGATGTAAAATCCTCAACCCCAAGAATTTGAATTTGATGTATTTCATTGCGATAGGGAAAGAATCCTAGCACGATGCGGTCTCGGATGTAAAATCCTCGACTCCAAAAGTTTGACTTTAATGTATTTCATTGCGATAGGGAAAGAATCCTAAAGCAATGCGGTCTCGGATGTAAAATCCTCGACCCCAAGAATTTGATTTTGATGTATTTCATTGCGATAGGGAAAGAATCCTAAAGCAATGCATTCTCGGATGTAAAATCCTCGACCCCAAGAATTTGATTTTGATGTATTTCATTGCGATAGGGAAAGAATCCTAAAGCAATGCAGTCTCGGATGTAAAATCCTCGACCCCAAGAATTTGATTTTGATGTATTTCATTGCGATAGGGAAAGAATCCTAAAGCAATGCAGTCTTGGATGTAAAATCCTCGACCCCAAGAATTTGATTTTGATGTATTTCATTGCGATAGGGAAAGAATCCTAAAGCAATGCAGTCTCGGATGTAAAATCCTCAACCCCAAGAATTTGATTTTGATGTATTTCATTGCGATAGGGAAAGAACCTAAAGCAATGCAGTCTCGGATGTAAAATACTCAACCCCAAAAGTTTGAATTTGATGTATTTCATTGCGATAGGGAAAGAATCCTAAAGCAATGCGGTCTCGGATGTAAAATCCTCGACCCCAAAAGTTTGAATTTGATGTATTTCATTGCGATAGGGAAAGAATCCTAAAGCAATGCGGTCTCGGATGTAAAATCCTCGACCCCAAAAGTTTGAATTTGATGTATTTCATCGCGATAGGGAAAGAATCCTAAAGCAATGCGGTCTCGGATGTAAAATCCTCGACCTCGAAAAGTTTAAATTTGATGTATTTCATTGCGATAGGGAAAGAATCCTAAAGCAATGCGAGTCTCGGATGTAAAATCCTCAACCCCAAGAATTTGAATTTTGATGTATTTCATTGTGATAGGGAAAGAATCCTAAAGCGATGCGGTCTCGGATGTAAAATCCTCGACCCCAAAAGTTTGAATTTGATGTATTTCATTGCGATAGGGAAAGAATCCTAAAGTAATGCTGTCTCGGATGTAAAATCCTCGACCCCAAAAGTTTGAATTTGATGTATTTCATTGCGATAGGGAAAGAATCCTAAAGCAATGCAGTCTCGGATGTAAAATCCTCGACCCCAAAAGTTTGAATTTGATGTATTTCATTGCGATAGGGAAAGAATCCTAAAGCAATGCAGTCTCGGATGTAAAATCCTCAACCCCAAAAGTTTGATTTTGATGTATTTCATTGCGATAGGGAAAGAATCCTAAAGCAATGCAGTCTCGGATGTAAAATCCTCAACCCCAAAAGTTTGAATTTGATGTATTTCATTGAGATAAGGAAAGAATCCTAAAGCAATGCAGTCTCGGATGTAAAATCCTCAACCCCAAAAGTTTGAATTTGATGTATTTCATTGCAATAGGGAAAGAATCCTAAAGCAATGCAGTCTCGGATGTAAAATCCTCAACCCCAAAAGTTTGATTTTGATTGAGATTTGATTTGAGATCTGGAAAATCGAATTTGAATTTGATTGAGATTTGATTTGAAATTTGGAAAGCTAAATTTGAATTTGATTGAGATTTGATTTGAAATTTGGAAAGTTGAATTTGAATTTGATTGAGATTTGATTTGGAAGAGAAAACAAGAAAAACTTTATTATCGTGATTTCATTTATTTTAGCACATTTTTTATCATTTTTGGGTTCGGACCCAGTCATAAGTAATTACTTCACCCGTGCTTCTAGGGATGAAAAATTCATTCCTTCGAAACATCGAGTAGCGTAATACTTTTTCAAGTATCGTCCATTGATCGGAAGCATATGTCATTCTCCTTGGCAATTCACTAGGCGGTAAGAGCCTCCCGAGTAGGCTTGCCTCAACCACAAACGGCCCTTCCCGAGTGGGTTCAAATTTTCCTCCTATCTTGCGGTGCGCGAGGATAGGTCTCTTGAGAACGAGAACTAAGTCACCAACTTTGAAGGTTCTTGGGCGGACCGATCTGTCATGGGCTTGAACCATCTTGGCTTGGTATAGTTCTAAATTCTGTTGCGTTGCAAGTCTTTTCCCTTCCAGGGCTTTCCAATTCTTCTAGTCGTAATTTGGCATTTTCTTCCGTCGTGATTTTGTTTGCGGCTGCGATTACGAGTGAATGAAGGCTGGACCTCTAAGAGGTAACATCTGCCTCGGACCCATACACCGGAGCGTAAGGTGTAGCTTGAGTAGGAGTTACGAAGGTTGTCCGGTAGGCCCATAAGGCTTCTAATAATTTCTCGTGCCAATTTCTCTTATTATCGTCCAAGGTTTTCTTTAAGATTTGAACGAGAGTTTTATTAAAAGCCTCAGCCAGGCTGTTTTCTCTTGGGTAGTAAATTGTTGAATACCACCAGTCGATTCCGTGTCTCCTGACGAAATTGTTGATTTGCGTGCTTCTGAATGCTGACCCATTATCTAAGATGATCCTGCGCGGCACTCCGAAACGGTAGACAACTTTGTTCTTGAAAAGCGTAGCTCGTGGTGTGCTTTCACTTCTACGAGTGGAGCTGCCTGCCGCACTTGGAAAAGTAATCGTAGCCTCGAGAATGAAGCGATGTCCTTTTGAAGATGGTGGTTATTGGACCCACTATATTTGTGCCCCAACTTTCAAATGGCCACGACGCGATTGTCGGATGTAGCACATTTGGAGGTTGGTGTAGAACCACTCCGTGCACTTGGCATTGGTGACGGCTCTTGGCGATTTTCATGCGGTCGGTCATCATCGAGGGCCGGTAGTACCCTAGTCTTTTAATTTTCATTTTCATCTTCGGACCCGTCGGTGAGCGCCACGGAGTCCTGAATGCACTTCTTTAACAATTTCACGGGTCTCGGACCCGCTTAGGCACCTTAGCCACATTTGATCGAAAGACCTTACGTATAACGTGTTGTTTATTAATGCGTAGGACGAGTTCTTTTCTTGATACGATGGGCTAGCGACCTATCGTCCGGTAGTTTTCTGTTTGCGGGTAGTCACATTAATGGTCGTCGCCGATCTTCTGTGTTTTACGTCCTTATTGCTGTTGATTCTTCTTCTTTTTTCGATTTGTGTATTGTGTACTATGTCGAGCTGTGATAGGACTCGACGTCGGTGAATCGACACTTCCAGCGATTCATCTTGCAAGCGGGCAAATTCTTTTGTGAGGCGGGCTAACGCATCTGCTTAAAGCATTTTCTTTCACGGGAATTTTGTAGATCGTCGCATTCGAATGCGTTCCAACAACTTGTATGGCATCTCGGAAGTATTGCTCGAGTCTTGGCTTTAAAATTCGGATCGTCCGGCGATCCGTTGAATAATTAGCTGCGAATCCCCGTAGATGTTGATGTCCGTTATCCCCATTTGAATAGTTAATTCCAATCCTGTTATGAGGGCTTCGTATTACGCTTCGTTGTTTGTACATGGCTACGTCGAGTGGTAGGAGTATCTTAACATCCCCGCTCCGGTGTTATAAAGATTAATCCGATCCTGCCTTCACGGGCACTATCACTTGCGATTCTTCGTCTTTGTGTGCTTGAAGATGATCCGTCGAAATATAATTCCCAACGTCGATCATCGGGGTCTTCTAGGCTCATTATTTGTTCATCCGGCAAATCGTCATTGAGAGGAGATTCGCCGGCAAAGGGTGTGCTGCGAGGAAGTCTGCTAAGACTTGTCCCTTTACGGCACGAAGAGGCACGAAATTTATATCGAATTGCGATAATATCATTGACCATCCGGCAAGTCTGCTGGAAAGCGTTGGACGAGTCATCGAGTATTGCAATGGATTAAATTTCGAGATTAGGTTGACCTTATGAGAAAGCATGTAGTGCACGAGCTTTTGAGCGGCGAAGATCGGGGCCGAAACAATGCTTTTCAATTGCGGGATACCTTATTTCAGTCGGAAGTAAACGACGGCTTAGGTAGTAAAGAGCATTTTCTTTACCCTCATCATTGACACAGGCTAACGGGGCTCCGAGAGAGTCGTCTAAAGCCGCGGTATAAAGTATCGCGGTCTACACGAGGCCAGGGGCTGCTAAGACAGGAGGTGTCATTAAATATTGCTTAATGTCCTCGAAAGGCCTTCGGCATTTCTCTTCCCAAATAAATTTGGCGTCCTTTTTAACTAATGCTTAGAAAGGTCGACACCTACACGACAAGTTTGAGATAAAGCGTCGAAGATATGCCGGCTTCCCTTGAAAATATCGTAGTTGCTTTAAGGTTTTGGGAGGCGGCATTTCTAAGATAGCTTTAATCTTATCAGGGTCGATTTCGATTCCACGATGTCGGGCGACGAATCTAAGAATTTCCGGAGGTGACGCCGAGGCGCATTTTAAGGGATTCATCTTAAGGTTAAATTGTCTCAATCGTTCGAAAACAATTCTCAAATCATATAGGTGGTTGTCCTTTACTTTGCTTTTGATGACCACATCATCCACATAGCATTCGACTTGATTGTGGATGAGATCATCAAAAATTCATGTCGTCGCTCTCTGGTATGTTGCTCCTGCATTCTTCAATCCGAATGGCATCCTTTGTGTAGCAATATACTCCGATCGGCGTTACGAATCTTGTAAGTTTTTCATCTTACGGAGCCATTTTTATCTGGTTGTATCACGAAGATCCATCCATGAATGAGAATATTTCATGTGTTGAATCAATGTCGATCATTAATTACAGGATCGGTAGAGGGAATTCATCCTTTGGACAGGCCTTGTTTAAATCTCTGAAATCCACACAAATTTTGATCTGACCATTCCTCTTCCTGACTGGCACCACATTGGCTAACCAAGTCGGGTATTGCTCTTCACGGACAAATTTAGCGTCTATTAGCTTTTTAACTTCAGCTATGACTTGTTGTTCGATTTCTAGACACATTCTTCAGGACCTTGTCGGTCAGGACGATAGTAGGATCCACTCCTAGCTTATGGACTGCGACCTCTTGAGCTAAACCTGGCATCTCATTGTAGCTCCAAGCAAAACAATCTTTAAATTCCATTAATAACTTGATTATTTATTCGGAGTCTTCTTTATTGAGTAAGGAACTAACAAAGGTAGGTCTAGTTTCTTTGTTTAGTACCTAAGTTAACTTCAGTTAACTCATCTATTGTAGATTTAATCTCTTCTTCGAATTCGGTGGAGCGTCTCCGATTTGTAAATCTTGAAATTCTTCGTAGTTTCCATGCGGTTTTCATTAGACTCGCAAGTGACAACCAAGCAAAGTTCGGTATCGTCGACTAATCCTATCGTGCCGAATCCGAGACCATGCTTTGAATTTGGTGGACGACCGGAGTTATTCCATAATTTTTCAAAATGTTGTGATTGACCTTTTGTCAATTATCGAGGTAAGAAACCACGCTGAATTAAATTTTGAACACGGGGAGAGTACCACTCGAAAGGTAATTCTATTAATTCGATGAAGTGACATCTTCAAGTTGTACATTATTTTCGGTTTTGGAGGAAGGAGCACCACGGTAGAATTTGATGGGCTTTGCACCGCCGCTACGTACCTCTTTGACCACCATACCCTCGATCTTATTAGAATGGATCGGGGTCGGGGTCATAGTATGTACATAGTGGTTAATCTTCTCGTACATCGATTTGTATTCTTCGTTCTTCTCATCTTCGAGAGAGATCTCGAATTGCGGTTTCTTCCGAGCTTATTGTCACTTGCTTCTTGCTTTATTTCTTTTTCTTCTTGGAGCTATCTTCCCGATCAACATTGATGGCTAGTTTCCTCTCGTCCAATCTGTCCTAACGTCTACTGCCACGACCTCGTCTCCGGCCTCGACCTCGGATGCGAGTTATGGAGAAACCTTCACCATCTCGCTGTAAGGGAGTGGTGAGTGACTGTTGGACTAGGACTTCAGGCTCTTTGTCGTCCCGAACTTCCTTTGCTTCATTTGTTATGGTATCTCTGGAGAAGATTGTTTTCTTCGGGGGTGCATAATAAGCTGCATCTTCATGGATTCCAATTTCATGTACGGAGAATGGTTGTAAGTCACCTTTGATGCCTTGTTCCCCTCCATCGTAGTATTTGATGCATCGATGTAGGGATGATGGTACCATCCGATTTTCATGTATCCATGGTCGGCTCGAGTAGAGCGTTGAATGACGTTTCGAATCGATTATGTGAAATTTTGCGGTTGTCTTTGCTCGAGTCACCGGTCTTCATTAGTAGTGTTATTGATCCGAGGGCTCTTTCTCCTTTACGGTTGAATCCTCTTAATAACATTTTGTACGCTTCGAGCTCGCGAGCATCGATTTCAAGTATGCTTTAGCGTTCGAAGATTCATTATATTGATTGATGCTCCTGGATCCACCAATACTCCGGAGAGTGTAAACTTTCCGATTGTAAGCTGAAATGTATAACGGTCGGTTGTGGTCCGGTGTCCCGAGTAGTAGGTCATTGTCAGTGAAGGTGACACCTCGTCTGTTCCTTTAACGAACAAACCTCATCTAAGGAATCTCCGTCCATTTGAGCTAAGCGAATTTCCGGATCGAGTAAGGCCTTGATCGAGCTTCTCTCATCTCCTTTGATAAGATGAGAGCGTCGTAGATGCTCAGTTTGGCCGGTAGTTTCCTAAGATGGGCTAGCACGTTGTAGTCCACTTTATTTTCATGTGTCTCGGCTTCTTTCCGAATGGATATTTCTTCTGTCGGGGTTGGTTCTTCCTGAACAACCACACCTTTCCTTTGTCCTTTGGACCCATTCTCGGAGGTAGAACTCTTCCACTTCTTAAGTTAACTTCGTAATTTCTTCTTACTCTAGTATTGAGTTCTGCGGTGTTTCCTCTCTGAATCGGAATGACGGGTTCTTCTGAATTAGCTTCAGAGTCTAAAAACTCTAACTCTATTGTGACTGGAGCTCTTCGAAACTCGCAGATAGATTCGTTGCTTGTTGAACTCTCGTAGCCTTCTTGATGGATGTCTTCTTCGTCATTATGTTCGTCGAGATTGTATATGATTTGAGAATTGTCATTTGTATCGAAATCGATGTCCGGATTGTCGCTAGTTACGTAATCGTTAGAAACAGTCAAAACGTAGCCAACGCCATAACCCTTATCATTATAAGATCCCACCGGAGTGAGCAGATAATCATACAGAGTAAGAGGTTCGAGGGATTTCTCCCACGAATCGAAAACAACTATCCTAGGATAAGCAGCCCCTAGTCTAGCCTTAGGAGCCTCGGTCTTTTCTTCTTCGTCGATTTTCTTCTTCTCTTCAATTGTATCTTGTTGAGGGGGATCTTCCATCGCAAGTGATAGTGTCGACTTAACAGGTTTCGAACTCTGAATTGAGGCTCGCACCGAAGCGGTTTGGATGTGATCCAAAATCTTTTTCGAAGACCTTGTCCAAGCGGTAGCCCATCCATCATCAGTCGCATAGGGATCTATCGGAACAATGAGATCAGTCGAGACAACATTGACGGAACCTCCTTTATGGGGTTCCTTCATGTATTCCTTCGGGATTGTTATATTCCCTTTCAGAAGATTGTCGTTGAGCCAACTTTTGAAGGTAATACAATCTTCTATCTTGTGTCCGAAGCATCCGGTGGTAAGGGCGAAAGTTGGGATCACCTTTCTTGTCGACTTCTTCGGTCTCTTAGGCTCGGCGGTTGGAAATCCGGAGTCTTCATCGAGGCTGCGGAACATTTTCGGCCTCTGCCTCATTCTTAAACGGATACTCCACGCTCGAAGCTCCCTTAACGTACGTTGCGGACGAGGCGGTTGTTCATACTTGTAGAGATGACTGATAGCTGGGTCGGGGTTCTTCGGTAATTACTGTTGAGGTTCGTTGCGGCCGTTCGACGATATTTGTATCGGTTGCTTGCCTTTATCGGCTTGCTGCAACGATCCGGACTTCTTTTCAAAAGTTTTCACGGGCTTCGTTTGTCTGTTTTGTCGGTGAAACTTAATTGCTTCGCCTCCTCTTGTAAGCTTCCGGCCTTGCTTAACAACTTCTCGAAAGTCTTAATAGTAAATCCCTTGAGGAGAAGTCTTATCGGGCCATGAATGCTCTTAAGTAAAATGCCGATCGCATCGTTGTTCTTGTAGTTGTGGCTCACACTTCATACTTAGGTTCCTCCATCGAAGTATGTAGTCCACCAAGGTTTCGTTGGGTTTACGCTTCTCTACCACTAAATCACCTATAGTGATGTGGTGCGCGAGCTCCGACAAATCGCTTGATGAAGAGGTTCTCCAGTTCGAAAATGTCTTCACCGAACCGTTCGGTAATTCCGCATACCAATCAAAGACGATCCACGACGAGTGGCGACAAATTGTCGGAAGAGTAAAGCATCACTTCCACCGGCATTGCAACAAGCGGCACGAAAATATGCAACATCTTGTCGAGGGTTTCCGGTTCCATCGAAGGTCTTGAACGGAGGTGGTACGAAGCCTTTCGGATATTGGACGGTGTCGAATTCTTCGGGGTAAGGTCTACCCGTCGAATGGATGTCCCGCTCTTTGATTGTGCCAAGGCTTCTCACACTTCGTTGTTCCACCATGCTCTTAATATCCTTTTCCGGAATCATGCTTTGTGTTGCATCCTTCTTTAGTCGATCATCCCGGTTGACGGATGTAATCTCCTTTCCTCCGTCTACTGATGTGAATAACTTACGGGGGTGTTTCTCTTTGGGGTTGAACTCGACTGCGGAGAGTGGCTAGGGCTACAGCCATCTCTTCCATCCTTTTTGCCATTTAGGCGATCGTATCATCTTTCTCTTGAAGCTGCCTCCTCATTACTTCCGACTCCTCTCTTTCTACGGCTGCAGGGGCACCTTGTGAAGCTGACGAAGCTCGTGTTTCGACCATGTTAATTTCTGCATACTCATCATCCATGAACACTGACGAATTAATCTCATCTCCGAATTTCTCTTCTATTTCCCTTGCTAATCGTCGGATATCGGTTCTTAGCTTTTCCATAGCATCTTCATGTGGTCTTTTACGTACATCCTTGCGGTTGTCATGTGATAGCTGTCGGGTTTCCTTCTCATGAGTCCCTTTCTTGCGGTAGCACTTTCTTCGGACTCGAGTCTCCTGATGAGACTTTCCTTCTCGGGTTGTTGTTTTAATCTTAATTGTCCGGTTGTGGGACTCCATACCATCTTTTTAGCGACGAAGGTCCAGGACCGGATGGTGCGTCGGCCAAATCTTTGGAAGGTGGTATCCTCCCTAATCTGTAGTCCTGAAACAACGACAGGGGGACTAGCTTTCATTCTCTTATTCGGCTTCTCCGCAGCGATAGCAGGTTCTACTCGCGGCCCAAGACGGGACTTGAATGGCACCCGCCCTATCCTTCTTAAAATTTCTGATACAGGGCATTTTTCCTTCTTTGCTAACTTCTCTATCAAAGTTTGCAGTCGAGCAAATGGCGTAGTTCTAGCCCTTTTCTTACGGCTATCGTTGTAATATGCGGGCTGAGGCGATGCGGCGGCAATCTTGCGAACATTTTCTTCATCCTCTGCGGCGGAGAGGGGATGGAACCTGCTCCCTCCCAAAAGTGGTATGTATTCGAGCGGCGGTGTATACTCGGGCAGTTCTGGGATTTCCTCCAGGAAAGCAACTTCAGCAGCTACGGCTTCTCTAGCAATCCTTCTACTTATGTTCCTCCTCTGAGTCCGTGTCGGTGATGGAATTCTCGAGCTGGACCCGATTTCGAAAATAGAAGGTTTTACGGGAAGATGCTGTACCCTCCACGGTAACGAAGTTCATCACGGTTCGAATTTCCTTCCCCTTTAGTCGCGGCGAAGCTGGGGTAGGTGCGAGAGACGACTAGACCGGTGGGGGTAGCAACAACGGTCCTTCTGTGAACAACGAGTACTCTTCGGTTGGAATCTTTTGCGAGAGGAGGGAATTCGTGAGTTGACTTGAGGTTGAACTCGATCAACGGCTTCTCGGTTTCGGTACTTTGCTTGTGAGTGAAAAGAGAGTGACGTCGGGGATTTTGATGTCGGTGTCCCCGAATCCTTGTCCGAATCGAATGATTCCATTATCGGGCAGTTCGTCCTTGAACACGGCCAGGTCGAGTCCGTTGACGAAGGAGAAGATCAGTTTTGGGGCTTCCATTTCTTCAGGGCAGATTCCAAGTGTTAGTCCCCGAATCATGCTTCTTCTTGTCGTAAAACTTATGACGAAAAAGAAAGAGTCCGAACACATTTCTGTTTATCTTAGTGTATTTGTGGTATTAAAGGAAAATTGTCTTTTCAAAAAGATTTGTTTGTTAGGAAGGAGAATTATTAAAAAGAAGGAGAGTTGTAGGAAGAGTAAAAGGAATTGATTAGGAACTGGAAAAGGAAGAGAAAGTCTTGTAGAAACTTCTCGACCCGCAAGACCGCTCCTAAACTAATACCTATTGGGGGTCCACCCCACCTCAGAAATGAGGTAAAAGGATCTCGGAACCTCTCCGTTTAGGGGTGTCTAAACAGTGGCTCCTAAATCCGAGAGAATGTTGGCTATACTTGTTCAAGGTAGAAATGAACATAGTATTCCAACGGAAAGAAGGGTAGTTTGATCCACTAGGAACATGGATACACAACCAATTTTCGAAAGCAGAATTGTCTGATTAAAATGGAGAGAGGAATTTTCCCCAGCGGAGTTGCCAGAAATTGTCGGCATTATTTTTTGGTTGAGTATTTTATTTTGAAGAGGGGTCGCCAAACAGAAATTTTCGGCGAATTTTTAATTTAATTTAAATAAATAATTTGAAAAGTAGTATTTGATTTTGAAAATAATTTTAAATTTGAAAATTTTAAGATATGAAATCAAGCCGATCTCACATCTCGAATAGTTTATATAAACGAGCACCGCATCACAACTCGTGTATCTATCTCGAAGAATAGACACCTTTGTTTGGTGATGGGGCTCGATTAAATAAACTAAAAGATTTGTGACATCCGTTTGGTACGCGAACCAATTTTATAAGCCGACAAATTCCCCTGCTTAATATGAAAGCATTAAACGGGGTTTATATTACCTGGGTTCTTAAAATTCCTTATAAGGGCAAGCCCCTATAGTTAATTACATCTTAAGTGACGGGAATTACATAAGAAAACTCTCGATAATAATCAGTAATTCTGCTCTCAAGAATTTCAAAGTTTGAGTTTTCAAAGGATTGAATTTTGGAATTTCAAAAGGGAGTGGATCAAGTTTGGAACATTTTGTTTTGGGAATTCAAAGGAAGAAAGGTAGGAGAAATCACAGATTCGAAGCGAACTCCGACAATTTCCCGACTATCCTATTGTTTGGATTGACTTTAGGAAAGTCCTAATATTTATTTAATGTTTTGATTTTGCCAATTTTAATTAATTTGGATTTATATTCGTATGATATGATCACACAAATAGCCTGGAAGATGTGAGGGTCTATGTCGTATCAAACGACTACCTCGGAGTCCTAAGACCGGTCAGGGCTTAATTTACATGACATGATCATGCAAATGCCTAACGAAGAGTCGAGAATTTATGTTGCACTAGGCAAACTACCTCGAAATCCTATGGCTTGGTTATTTAATTCTAAGAGAGTTTTCGTTGAAGTAGACTCGAGTTTTGCTGATGACGATGGCCGTGCTGCCCACCATGCTCCGAGCTCCTTGTTGTCGCAGAGGTTTAGTTTTAGAAGTCATAAATCAAGAGATGAGAGAAGTGTTTCGGTTTAGAGAAAAATCTTAGAGTTCAAGTGTTTTTTTTTTATTAAAACAAATCTTAAAGTTGATTATAACAACACCGGTTAAGATCCCACGGTTCCATCCTTCTGGCATTGTTATTTTTATCGGATTCACTTAGTCCAGATGAATTATTTAGACCGTGGGAAATCCCGTTAGCAACACGTAGGTTACATCATCCGAGGTATTCCCGATCATCCAACAAGACATTTTAATTTAGTTATAATTGTAGTTTTGTGTTCTGTTTGTGATTAAATTTTGAGTTATTTTTATTTTGAAATATTGTGGCGGTGAATTTTATCTTGCAATGACTTTTAATTTAGTTTTGGTTTCAGTTTTAGGGGCTACCCTAGAGGTGTGGGTTTTCATGCAACAGTTGTTTATCATGCAAGAAAAGTAAAGTGTATTTGTAATAAAGTAAATTGCAAGAAAAGTAAATTGCAATAAAAGCGTACCTGGAGGGTCTTCCCGTCATCCCAAGCTGCATTTAAACACAATTTAGAATATTTAAGCAAGTTCCTGAGTAAAGCTAAGGGAAGGGTTATGGTTTTCTACCAAATTTCTAATCCTATAGCTAGTCGTTTCCTATGACGTCTAGGTTTTTGTGTTTTGGTTTGAGGACGATTTTCTTCATCAAAGAACAATTAAATTCAATTGTTCTTATAAACATCCTATCATATTGAGGAAGTGCTTAAGACGAGTCTTAAACATCTTTTAATACTTGCTAGGATAGTTTTAAGTCCAAATGGATTTAATCAATCAAAGTGAAGTAATCGTCCGAGGTTTAGTTAAGTTTTGTTGTTATCTTACTCGATGAACTAGGACATTTAAATATCCTATAAGTGAAGTAACATTTCATTTAACGTTACGTTTAGGAGTTATGACAACAAAAGCTTTCGAGGGCAAATTGATGTTCACATGGTTTGTGATTTAATTTAATTTCGAGTTAACGGGTTTAAATTTGGAATAGTGTTCAAGTTGCTTCATATTTATTTTTTTGAATTTCTTTATGTCTTAGGTAATGTTATTTTTAATTCAATTTAATTTAACTTTAATTTAATTTAATTTAGTTTAGTTTCAATTTTAACTTAATTTAATTTGATTTGATTTTAATTTTAACTTGATTCTATTATTTAATTTAATTTAATTCAATTTTAGTTTGATTTGATATGCTTTAATTTAATTTAATTTAATTTAATTTGATTTAATTTAATTTGATTTAATTTAATTTAATTTAATTTAATTTAATTTAATTTAATTTAATTTAATTTAATTTAATAAGTTTTAATTTAATTTAATTTAATTTATTTAGTTTAATTTTAATTTAATTTAATTCAATTTAATTTAATTTAATTCTATTTAATTTAATTTATTTAATTTAATTTAATTTAATTTAATTTTATTCAATTTAATTTAATTTGTTTAATTTAATTTAATTTAATTTAATTTTATTCTTAATTTTAATTTAATTGAAATTTTAAAAGAGTTTAATAATTTAACTTTAATTTAATTTAATGATTAAGCCTTTTAACATTTTAAATCTTAAATTTGAATTATCATTTTAATTAGGAATTAAATATTATTGAGATGATTAATTTAGGGATTCTTAAATTAAAGAACAAATCTCTTCCTATTAATATCCCTATTTTAATAATTCCAATTTTATTATTCTTCCAAATTTAATCAATTATTTAATTAAAGTTTGTTTTAATTATTTTCAAATTGTTTGGTAGGTTTCTACCCTTTAATTATTTAAATTTCAATCATCCAAATCAGATTAAGATCAAATATTTTACTTTTTAATTTTATTAAACCTAAAGTTTTAATTAAGGGTTAAAATTTTAATTACCACTTTGCCCTTCAAGCTTAATAATTTCATAACTCACTAAATTGAGCTTAAATGAACTTGAAATTTTTATGTGACTTCACTCATATGCCAATAAAGACATGAGAGGAGAAAATGTGATTTTTCTATATTTAATTTATTTATGTAATTATTTTTGGTGGAAAATAGGGATTTCCAAGGAAAATTTAATAATATGACCAAGGGAAAGTTTCTGTCCTTAAGAAAATTATGGGACATTGCTAATGACCAGAGGACCACTTAAACCAATTTTGGTGATGTTTTGAATTATATTCTTTTTATTATAATTATTTTGAATTTTGGAGTATTAATTAATTTAAAAATAAAATAAAGGTTGAAAAATGAATTTCATATTTTTCAAAAGTCTCTCTGACATCAAGGAAATCAGAGAATCAATTTTTACAATTTTCTGATTTTTCTTTGATTTATTAGAATTATTTTTGTGGAAATGCTAAAAAAATACATTTTTTTTAATTTTAAAATTACCTTAGGGCTTTAAAATTTAATATCTCATCATATAGGCTTAAGAAAAATATGGGGTTTGTTCCTAAGTGATTAAAATTCAAAATGTGGCATTTTGGTGAATTTTATTATTTTTATGATTTTTATTATTTTTTAATTATTAAAATATTAAAATAATACAAAAAATCAACTTTTTTAGAAAATTGAAATTTTAATTTTCTTAAATTTCCCTAATATCAGAGAGGCTCCAAAACTAATTTGGTGAATTTTTGAAAAGTATTTTGAAAGTTATGAATTTTTAAAGTTTAAATTGGCTAAATGGCTTAATCAACCCATTTAGTAGGGCTAACCAAGTCCAATTGACTTCCAATTTTTATGGTGGGTTCCTCTGATCCTAAAGGTCAGTGGAGAATTGATTTTAAGTCAATTTGATGTATGATTGCTCTAATTAATTAGGGACCTATTTTGGGTGTTTAGGCCAATTATGGTTATTCCAAGTGAATTAATTCAAAAACTATTTTTCCTAGGGTCCTCTAGTCATAAGAAACATCACCAAATTTTTCTAGAATTTATTTCACAACATGCTAATTATTGGATTTAAAATACTCAAAACAGCAACATGAATTTGAAAAATCAATAACTTCTCATAGGGATGGCCTCTGACCATGGAAAATTCAGGGAATGTTCCCTAGTTCAGAGGCTTCAAAAGCCCTATGGTCTCATGCCATGGTGAATTTCTTATATGCATGGAGAATTAAAACAATGCAGAGGGTAAATAAATTATTAAAAATAAAATACTTGATGAAATTAAATGATTTCTTTTCCACATTATTCTCCTCTGTTCACTGAGCAAGAGGGTATTTTTATTTTATTTTTCTAATTTTTCTACACAAAGTTATGCATTTTTGAAGTTTAGGGAATTAAATAAATCAAAAAATACCCTAATTTCCTACTTATCCACGCGGCGCCACGCCATCCTCGGCAGCTCCGAAACGCCGCGTGTCGCGCTGCCATTCGACGCCGCCATCCAACTCAGCGCTCCGGGGGCCCGCTGTATCGTTCCATCTCCCCATCCGGCGCGATCCTGGCCGTCCATCCGCGTGTGTATGGAATGAACGGCATTCGTTCATCGTCCCCAAGCGTCCTCACCCGAGAGCCGTCCACACTAAAACCCTAAGAACTCACTCATTTCTCAACGGATTTTCGTGTTCTTGTGCTCTATGGATTCGTCTTGAAGAGACGAATACATCTATACGGTGATCATGCATTGAAATTAAGGCATTTGAAATGGAGAATCTCCGAAGCTCGGGATGAAGAATTAGCTCATACCTTTGCTCGGAGAAGTGTGGTTTCAATCCGAGGGTTGTGTCACCTTCGATTGGATCCCAGCAAGCTCCGGATGAAGTCTCCTGGTCCAGTGAATCGCTCAGGTATGATTTCGACCAAGCCCGATCACAAAGCTCGGAGTCCGGAACGGATGGGTGGCCCGGAGAGGGGCTTTCTTCGGTGGACTCCTTCCCTCGGTCCGGTGAAGGTGTAGGACCAATCAATTTGAGGATTGATCCACCGTGGAGAAGTGTCCTTGTTTTGGGTGGAATTTTGGTCGAGAAATCGGGCTCTGTTGGTGGGGATTAGGGCAAATTGTCACTCTGGGGATCAACTCGCTCTAAGTATGGAGAGTGGTCCGGAGCAATTTTGGCGGGGGTTTCGATAAGGTCTAGTTCAGACACCTCTTCATGGCCGAGAGAGGGGTGTTTAAATAGGAGAGGTCGGAGGGCATCCTGGGGGAAGTTAGGGCTTGAGATCAGCTGCTTAGGTCAAGGGAAGAACAGCCATGGTGGCCATTGGGCATGGGCAACTCAGCAAGGTGGAATTCCAAAGTTTGGCTCCTCCCAAGGTCTCGGCCATGGTGTTTTCCGGCGACCCAGGCGGCTGGCCGACAGGCATGGGTCACCCTCAGGTCCAGGTGGGTCGGGGGCTGGAGGTTTGTGCGATCAATCGGCCATGGACATGTGTAAAGGGTTTGGATCAAAATGGTATGGGGAGAGGCTCATTTTGCGTCCAAATGGATCAACCCACCATTTTGGGTTTGGTGCACCCTTCCAAGTTCTGGTTTTGGGCTGGGAGGATCATGTGAGTCAACCTACCAAGGGTAGTTAAGTCCACATCAAGGATTAGGTGGCAAAGTATGGTTTAGAGTGTATCATGTTTAAGGTAAAAAGGCTTAAAAAAGGTTTAAGAAAGAGATCCCCTCTATTTCCATTAATGGTTTGGTGAGGTGGAAAGTGGATTCCATGGCTCTCATGGCTCCTATGGGGCTCATGCATGGCTTCATGGCTTGTCTTTGGCTTGGGGAAAAGCTTGGTCAATTTCATGAAAATTGAATTTGGAGATTTTGGCAATTTAATGAAAAAATTTAGATGGTGCTTGATTTTGGTTGATTTGATGATTGATTTGAGACTTAGGGATTGATCTCAATTAAAGGGATGATGAGAAGGAATTGTCATGTGGGCTTTGGGCATTTTGAAATTATTTTTGATGGGCTTTTAGGAAGGCTAAGGGGATGGGCCTTTAGGTTTCAAAACAAATTTTAGGATGAGAATTTTGTAAAGGATTAGATCCAATAAGTATTGAATTTAATTTAGGAATGTTTCATGAATGATTTGGAATAAATTTGAAGTGTTTGGGCTAGGTTTGGGTTGGATTTGGACTTCTTTGGTGAATGGGCCAATGTAGGTCAAATTAGGCTAACTTGGGCCAATGTTGGGCTAGGGTTCAAATTGATGTAAAATTAATGTTGGTAAATGTTTATGGGAGTGTTTAAAAGAGGTTTTGACTTTGGTTGGGTTTTGATTTTGGGGTTTGGGCTTATTTGGGTTAGGTTTGGGTTTAGGTCAAAATTGGGCCTTTTAGCTTTGGGTTGAATTTGAGTGGGGTTTGGGTATAAATTTTGGGAAAATCATGTTGGTGTTTTGTTTGTGGGAATGTTAAGGAAGGTTTAGAAAAGATTTGGGGTTAATTGGAGTTGAATTGGGTTAGTTTGGGTTAGGTTTGGGTAATAGGTCCAAATTGGGCTTTAAGGCCAAAAGTGAAACTGGATTCAAATGTTAATCAAGTTGGACTTGGATCTAGTTTAGATTGGTGTTGCGAATGTTAAATTGAAGTTTAGAATTGAATTGGACCAGAATTTGGGTCAATTGGGTAGGTTTGGCTTGACATTGGGTTCATTTTTAGGTTAAAATGGGTCAAATTGGGGGTTTTGATAAAAGTAGGGTAAATTGACAAAATTGACCCATGGTATAGTTGAACAAAATGAAATTGGGAATATTTGAGATTTTCTGGAATTTTCTGGGAATTTTCTGAATTTTTGGATTTTTGGGTCAAGAGGGGTATTTTGGGTATTTGGAGGGTATTGGGAGGTATTTTTGGAATTTTTGGTATTTTTGGGTATGGATGGTCAATTTGAGTGATGTGTGAATGTTTGGGATTGGTCTTGAGGAATTTTGGGTGATTTGGAGATTTTTTGGAAAAATTTGGGTAATTTAAAGGATTTTGGGTAGGCTAGGCACCCAGGGTCCCGGTGGTCAAAAATTGAAAATTTGGAAAAATGAAGATTAAGTAATTGTAAGTGGAATGAAATCATTTTAGTTGAGCCATGAAGCCATATCAAGCCTACATGAGCCATGAAGGGACTCATTTGAGGTATTCACTATGTTGTTCCTAACCCTCTTAGCCAAGGGCTTAGGGGTTAAGGACCATCCATGCGAATCACTCTTATGAGTCAGGAGGTCAAGTTGGGTATGGGTGTGTTTTTAGGAGGTGTGTGAAAGTGTAGTGTGTAGGTGTAGTGTGTGTGTAAGTCAGCCCCTTCACTGCGACCAGAGCCACCTGTAGGTAGTCCTAAGGCCAAAGAGCCTTATAGGAACTCATCCTTTAAACTTCCACATTTGATTTCAACCCTCTAGGTGATTAGGGGTCTATAGTCAAGTTTGTGGAGTTTGCAGGGAGTTAAGAAGTGGTTTGAATTTCTAAGTGGTGGGTCCCAATTCTAATCCTCTAAGATAGTCAAAGGAAAAGCCCAAGGCTAGATCCTAAGTACTAAAGAGAAGGAGAGAAGACCTCATTAAAAATGAGGTCAACACCTCACTATAAAAAAAAAGAGGAGAAGCTTGAGGATATGCCTAATCAAAAATTGGCTTCACTTGAATTATCTTATATGAAGAAAACTAGTTACATACTTTACTTAATTTTTATGCAAGAATATTTTTTTAGGAAAGATTTTTCATGAAAATCTTTTTCTTGTAAATAATCTATGCGATCTTAATATAATAAACTTCTATTATTTTCGAAATGAATGAAAATTTTTTGAAGTCTTGTGATTTGGTAGTTGAATATTCTTTAAATTCTTAAAATTAAACTTAGTTAATGAAATTTTGTTAATGATTTACTAAAGCCTTTATAAGATCAAAAATTACAAGGAGTCTTAAATATTTATCTTTCATTCCAAATGTTATACATTTTATATAGTAAAAAGGGTTACTTGAGGACAAGTAACGTTTAAGTTTGGGGGATTTTGATTCATAAAAAAATACCCATTTTTATGCCTTGATTTTATCAAATTTTTAAGGATATTATGCTTTAATGAAAGGTATTTTTGTGTTTTTGGATATAGGTGATGGAAAAATGTTCAATAAGGAAAAAAAAGTGAAAAAGGAGCAAAAAGGAGCAAAAATGGAGCCAAAATACAAAATTGTCAAAATTATTGGTCTGACGCCTAGTTTATAGGTGATATAGGTGATGGAAAAATGTTCAAGATTTTTGACGACTTTTGGACGGTTATTTTGACGGTGTTAGCGGTTATTGGACCTTCTAGAAAACTTGCAGTTGTTCCTGGTTTATAGGACATGTAATACAATGTATTTGGACGCTTGGAAACGGTTTTAATCGCGAAGAGGTGCGATCCAAAGTGAAGAGGTGGGAAGAACTGGACACAGAGTCCGGCGCCTAGGCTCCAGACACACCTGTTGACCTCATTTTTGATGAGGTCTTCCCTTCTTCTTTTTAGTGCTTAGGATCTAGCCTTAGGCTTTTCCTTTGACTATCTTAGAGGACTAGAATTGGGACCCACATTTTAGAAATTTAAACCACTTCTAAACTCCCTGCAAACTCCACAAACTTGACTATAGACCCCTAATCACCTAGAGGGTTGAAATCAAATGTAGAAGTTTAAAGGATGAGTTCCTATAGGACTCTTTGCCTTAGGACCGCCCGCGGTGGCCCGGTCCAGTGAAGGGGCCGACTTACACATACACTTACATACACACTACACTTACACACTACATTTCCACACACTTCCTAAAACCACACCCATACCCAACTTAACCTCCCGACTCATGTAGGTGATTCACATGGATGGTCCTTAACCCCTAAGCCCTCGGCTAAGAGGGTTAGGAACAACATAAATGAATGCCTCAAATGAGTCCTTTCATGGCTCATATGGGCTTGAAATGGCTTCATGGCTCAACCAAAATGATTTCTTTCCACCTAGATTCACCCAATCTTTAATTTCCCAAATTTTCAATTTTTGACCCCCGGGACCCTACACCTACTAAACCTACCCAAAACCCTTGAAATTACCCAAATTTTTGCAAAATTTCCAAATTACCCAAAATTTTCCAAAATCACTCTCAAACATCTCCACATCACTCAAATTGATCATCCATACCCAAAAATACCAAAAATTCCAAAAAATACCTCCCAATACCCTCCAAATACCCAAAATACCCTTCTTGGCCTAAAAATCCAAAAATTCAGAAAATTCCCAGAAAATTCCAGAAAATCCCAAATATTCCCAATTTCATTTTGTCCAACTACACCATGGGCCAATTTTGTCAATTTACCTTACTTTTGTCAAAACCCCCAATTTCACCCATTTTAACCCAAAGTGAACCCAATGTCAAACCAAACCTATCCAATTGACCCAAATTCTGGTCCAATTCAATTCTAAACTTCAATTCAACATTCCCAATACCAATATAGACCAAATCCAAGTCCAATTTGATTGACATTTGGATCCAATCTCACTTTTGGCCTTAAAGCCCAATTTGGACCCATGACCCAAACTTAACCCAAACTCACCCAATTCAACTCCAATTAACCTCAAATCTTTTCTAAATCTTCCTTAACATTCCCACAAACAACACCCTAACATGATTTGCCCAAAATTTGAACCCAAACCCCACTCAAACTCAACCCAAGGTTAAAAGGCCCATTTTTGACCTAAGCCCAAACCTAACCCAAATTCAACCCAATTCAAATCCAAATCACCCCCAATTTGTTTCAAATCACTCTTGACACATCCATGAGCTAAACCCAACAATTATTTGGCCCAACCTCTTTACAAAATTCCCATCCATAAATTCATTTTTAAACTTAAGGGCCCATTCCTTAAACCATTTTAAAAGCCCACTTCCACCAAATCCAAAACCCCAAAAATTCTTCCAAAGCCCATATGACATTTCCCCTCATCATACTTTCAATTAAAATCATCCCTAAGTCCTAAACCAATGATCAAATATTTCTAAATGAAGCGTCATCCAAATTTCCACCAAATTATCCAAAATCCTTAAAATCCTTTTTTATGAAATTGACCAAACTTTTTGCCAAGCCAAAGGTGAGCCATGAAGCCATGCATGAGCCACATGTGAGCCATGAGAGCTTTGGACACTCCACCATGCCATATTGGGTAAGAAGAGGGGGGGCTTTCTTTAATCCCTAAAGCTCATTAGCCTTAATCATGTTTCACCTAAACTTAAATTTAATCCAAATATATTTGGATGGAGACTTCTCCATGCCAAACCAGTCGATCCCTTTCGATCCCCCACAAGCATCCAAAGCCACCTCGAAGGGTGCACCAAGCCCAAATGGGTGGATTGACCCATTTAGACTCAAAACTAGCCATGCCCCATTCTACTTTGATTCAACCACTTTACACATGGCATTTGCCAATTGCCTACACTAAACCCCAGCCCCGACCCACCCGACCAAGATGGTGACCATTGCTCGGCCGGCCGGCCACTGTGCCGCCGGAAAACACCATGGCCGAGAGCTCACATGTGAGCCAACATTGAAATTCTCACTTGCTGAGCTGCCCCATGCCTAGTGGTCACCATGGCTGTTCTTCTCCTCACCAGAGCAGCTGATCCCAAGCCCTAACTCCCACTGGGAGGCCCCCCAGCCAGCTCTATTTAAATTCCACCCCTCTCGGCCATGAAGGAAGAGAAGCAAAAACCTTGCCAAAACTCTGCCAAAATTGTTCCAGACCCTCCTCCACCCTTAGAGCACTTGATCCCCAGTGAAATTCCCCTGCCATTTCTCCTCTCGTAAGCTCAATTTCGTAGTCGAAATTCCACCCAAAACCAGGACACTTCTCCACAAGCCGAGCCAATTCCCAAATTGATTGGCTCTACACCTTCACCGGACCAAGGGAAGGTGTCCACCATCAAAAGCCCCATCTCCGAGCCACCCAGCTTGCTCCAGACCTCCAAGCTTTGTGATCGGGCTTGGTCGAAATCATATCCAGTACAATTCACTGCATCGAGAGACTTCATCCGAAGCTTGTCGGGACCCAATCGAAGGTGCAACAGCCTCTCAGATTGAAGCCACACTTCTCTGAGCCAAGGTATGAGCTAACTCTTCATCCCGAGCTTCTAGAGATTCTCCATTTCAAATGCTTTAGTTTCAATGCATGTTAACCGTATAGATGTGTTCGTCTCTTCAAGACGAATCCATAGAGTATAAGAACGTAAAAATCCATTCAGAATCGAGTGAGATCTTGTGGATTTAGTGTGGACGGCTCTCGTGCGAGAACACTTGGGGACGATGAACGGATGCCGTCCATTCAATACACGCGCGGACGGACGGCTCGGATGGCGTCGGACCAGGAGACGGTACGAGAACCGCGGGGCCCGGGCCGCCGACTCGAGTGGCGGCGTCGAATGGGAGCGCGCCGCGCGGCCTTTCGGAGTCGCCGAGGATGCGCCGGCGCCGACTCGGATAAGTAGAAAATTAGGGATTTTCTCGATTTATTTAATTCCCTAAACTTCAAAAATTCATATCTCTCGTGTAGAAAAATCAGAAAAATAAAATAAAAATACTCTCTTGCTCAGCTGAAGAGAGGAGAATAATGTGGAAAAGAAATCACTTAATTTCATCAAATATTTTATTTTTTATAATTTATTTACTCTCTCGCATTGTTTTAATTCTCCATGCATGCATACAATTCACCATGGCATGAGACCGTAGGGCTTTGAAGCCTCCGAATTTGGGAACATTCCCTGAATTTTCCAAAGTCGAGGCCATCCCTATGAAGAGTTCTTGATTTTTCAAGTTCAGTGTCATCTGTTTTGAGTATTTTAATTCCAGTAAATAGCATGTTGTGAAATAAATTCTAGGAAAATTTGGTGATGTTCCTTATGACTAGAGAACCCTAGGAAAAATAGATTTTGGCTTAGTTCATTCAAAACAACCTTAATCGGCTTAAACACCCAAAATAGGTCTTTAATTAATTAGAGTTAACCAGGCATCAAATTGACTTGAAATCAATTCTCCACTCGACCTTTAGGATCAAAGGAATCCACCATAAAAATTTGAGGTCAATTGGACTTGGTTAGCCCCACTAATTGGGTTGATTAAGTCACTTAGCCATTTTAAACTTTAAAAATTCATAACTTTTAAAATACTTTTCAAAAATTCACCAAATTGGTTTTGGAGCCTCTCGATATCAGGGGAACCTAAGAAAATTAAAATTTCAATTTTCTAAAAAAGTTGATTTTTAATAATATTTTAATATTTTTAATAATTAAAAAATAATAAAAATCACAAAAATAATAAAATTCACCAAAATGTCAGATTTTGAATTTTAATCACTTAGGAACAAATCCCACATTTTTCTTAGGTCTATTTAGTGAGATATTGAATTTTAAAGCCCTAGGGTAATTTTAAAATTAAAAAAAAATGTATTTTCTAGCATTTTCACTAAAATAATTATAATAAATCATAGAAAAATCAAAAAATTGCAAAATTTGCTTCTCTAGTTTCCTTGATATCAGAGAGATTTTTGAAAAATATAAAACCCATTTTTCAACATTTATTTTATTTTTAAATTAATTAACACTCCAAAACTCAAAATAATTATAATAAAAATAATATAATTCAAAAAATCACCAAAATTGGTCCAAGTGCTTCTCTGGTCATTAGGAATGTCCCCTAATTTTCTTAAGGACAGAAACTTTTCCTTGGTCATGTTATTAAATTTTCCTTGGAAATCTCTATTTTCCACCAAAAATAATTATATAAATAAATTAAATACAGAAAAATCACATTTTCTCCTCTCATGTCTTTATTGATATATGAGTGAAGTCACATAAAAATTTCAAGTTCATTTAAGCCCAATTTAGTGAGTTATGAAATTATTAAGCTTCGAAGGGCAAAATGGTAATTAAAATTTTAACCCTTAATTAAAACTTTAGGTTTAATAAAATTAACAAGTAAAATATTTGATCTTAATCTGATTTGGATGATTGAAATTTAAATAATTAAAGCGTAGAAACTCATTAAACAATTTTTAAAATGATTAAACTTTAATTAAATAATAGATTAAATTTGGAAGAATAATAAAATTGGAATTATTAAAATAAGGGATATTTATTAGGAAGAGATTTATTCTTTAATTTAAAAAATCCCTAAACTAATTATATCATTAACACTTAACTCTTAATTAAAATGATAACTCAAATTTAAAATATTAAAAGACTTAATTAAATCATTAAACTCTTTTAAAATCTCAATTAAAATTATAAATTAAATTAAATTAAAATTAAATTAAATAAAATTAAATTAAATTAAACTAAATTGAAATTAAATTAAATTAAATTAAATTAAATTAAATTAAATAATTAAATTAAATTAAATTAAACTAAATTGAAATTAAATTAAATAAAATTAAATTAAATTAAATTAAATAATTAAATTAAATTAAATTAAACAATTAAATTAAATTAAATTAAATTAAATTAAATTAAATAATTAATCTAAATTAAATTAAACAATTAAATTAAATTAAATTAAATTAAATTAAATTAAATTAAATAATTAAATTAAATTAAATCAAATCAAATTAATTAAACATCAAATCAAATTAAATTAAATTAAATTAAATTAAAACTCAATTAAATTAAATTGAATTAAATATAACATCACCTAAGACATAAAAGAAATTAAATATAAAACAACTTGAACACTATTCCAAATTTAAACCCTTTAACTTAAATCAAATCATTTGAATACTAATTTACCCTCGAAAGCTTTGATTATTATAACTCCTAAATGAAACATTAAATGAAGTGCTACTTCACTCATAAGATATTCAAATGTCTTAATTCACTCGGCAAGTTAACAAAACTTGAAAACCTCTGACGATTGATTCATTTATATAATTAAATTCATTTGGACTTAAAACAATCCTAAAAATATCGAAAAGATGTTTAAGATTCTTCTTAAGCACTTCCTCAATATGATAGGATATTTATAAGAACAATTGGATTTAATTGTTCTTCGATGAAGAAAATCGTCCTCAAACAAAAACACAAAGAACCTAGACGTCATAGGGGATGACTAGCTATAGGATTAGGAATTTGGTAGAAAACCATAACCTTTCCCTTAGCTTTACCTAGGAACTTGCTTAAATATTCTAATTGTGTTTTAAGTGTAGCTTGGGATGACGGGAAGACCCTCCGTGTACGCTTTTATTTTATTGCAATTTACTTTCTTGCAATTTACTTCCCTGCAATTTACTTTATTGCGGATGCACTTCACTTTTCTTGCATGATAAAACAACTCGTTGCATGAAAACCCACACCTTTAGGATAGTTCCTAAAACCGAAACCAAAACTAAGTTAAAAGTCATTGCAAGATAAAATTCACCGCCACAACATTTCAAAATATAAAACAACTCAAAATTTAATCACAAACGAACACAAAACTACAATTGCAACTAAATTAAAATGTCCCGTTGGATGATCGAGAATACCTCGGATGATGTAACCTACGTGTTGCTAATGGGATTTCCCACGGTCTAAATGAAAGTGTGGAACTCATTCGGTTGAGTTTAGCAAATTCATCCGGACTAAGTGAATCCGATAAAAATAATGATGCCGGAAGGATGGAACCGTGGGATCTTAACCGGTGTCGTTATAACCAACTTTAAGATTTGTTTTAATCAAAATACAAAACACTTGGAAATTAAGATCTTCTCTAAACCAAAACACTTTTCTCATCCCCCGATTTATGATTTCTAAAACTAAACCTCCGCAACAACAAGGAGCTTGGAGCATGGTGGGCAAGCACGGCCATCGTCGTCAGCGAAAACTTGAACCTACTTCAAGAAAACCTTCTTAGAATCAAACAACAAAGCCATAGGACTTCGAGGTAGCTTGCCTAGTGCAACATAAATCCTCAACCTCTTCGTTAGGCATTTGCATTGCAAATTAAGCCCTAACCGATCTTAGGATTCCAAGGTAGTCGTCCGATACGACAATAAACCCTCACATCTTCTAGTGCTATTTGTTTGATTTTATCATACAAATATAAGCCCTAATTAATTAAAATTGGCAAGATCGAAATACTAAATAAACATTAGGACTTTCCTAAATTCAAGCCAAACAATAGGATAGTCGGAAATTACCGAAGTTCACTTCGAATCGATGATTTCTCCTACCTTTCTTCCTTTGGATTCACAAAACAAAATGTTCCAAATTTGATCCATTCCCTATCGAAATTCCAAAATTCAATCTTTGAAAACCTTAAACTTTGAAATTCTTGAGAGCGGAATTATTGGTTATTATCGAGAGTTTTCTTAGGTGATTCCCGTCACTTAAGATGTAATTAACTATAGGGGCTTGCCCTTATAGGGAATTTTAAAGAACCTGGTAATATAAACCCCGTTTAATACTTTCATATTAAGCGGGGAATTTGTCGGCTTATAAAATTGGTTCGCGGACCAAACGGATGTCACAAAACTTCTAGTTTATTTGATCGAGCCCCACCCTCAAGCGAGTGTGTCTATCCTTAGGGATAGATACACGGCTTGTGGTGCGGTGCTCGTTTATATAAACTATTTGGGATATGAGATCGGTTTAATCTCATATCTTAAAACTTTCAAATTTAAAAATTATTTTCAAAGTCAAATACTACTTTCTAAATTATATATATATTTAAATCAAATTTAAAATTTAAATTCGCCGACAACTTCTGTTAGGCGCCCCTTTTCAAAATATCACACAACCTAAAAATAGTGCCGACAACACCTTCTAGAAGATTCATTGAATGTGGACACATTTTGAAGAGATCCCTTGAGGTAACCCTTGAAGCCTATAAATAGGAGGCTACTCCTTCAGAGAAAAACGCCCAACTTAACCCCCCTATCTAGAGCCTCATCTAGAGAGAGAATTAGAGAGATACTTTAGGGCCACATTTTACTATCCTTCATAAATTAGTTAGTTATTTTATTTAGAGTTTGTATTGAGAGTTTAAAGAGTTGGTGCTTTTGAAGATTATTTGCTCCGTGAGTCGAGGAATTCGGAGGTTCGATAGGAGAAACACTTGAGATAAGTATTTGTAATATTATTTAAAGTTTTATTATCATGTTTTGTTGTTTAAATTCAATGTGTTCTGAGTAGTTAGTTTACTTTCTCCTTTCAATTATGAAAAGATAAATAAGATAATATAAAATTCGTTGGAGAATTAGAAACTATTTATATTTGAAAACATTGTGATGATATTAATACCAGAACTTGATTTACTATTTAAATTGGTCATTTAAATTGTTAAAATTTGTTGAAGAGTTTTGATACCTAGAAGGAGATGAATTCTTAACTAGTAGATATCACATGAATCCTTGGGTATTGTGCGGGTTATTCAAGGTGAAGTGCAAATAAATAGGAAGATATTATATAATGGGCGTAGAATTGATAAGTTTTTAGAGTGACAGACTACATTCTTGTAATTTGGTTTATAGAGAAGGAAAGGGTCACTAGTAGGGCCGAGCATAGCCAACCTTGGACATCTAGTAGTGGAGCCTAGATTAACCCATTCTACTAACAATACATCCGGACCTGATCTATAAGCTAGCCAATGTTCTTTACACCTGGATCAAAGAGTAAATATTATGAATGCTTCTATTTGGCACAATACCATAAATTTATATTCTCGACGAATATTATCATTATCTTAGAAAATCTTGGATTAATTGAAAGGAAGAAAGTTGTTGTCTTATTGCTATTTACATTAATCATTTCATTACTGTTTTATTATTGCATTTAGTAAATTAAAAATATCAAATTTATAATTATAAAAGAAATACTTAAAAATAAAATTAAAATATTTAAAAATCCATAACTCACTCATCGTGGGATCGATACTGGGGTCTTTGTGTCAAAGCCCTATATTACTGAATACGATACGTATACTTGCGTAGTACACCTAGTGTGTAAAGTATTTTCGATAAAATTATATTTATATACACTAGCTGCTATTATTATCTATTACATATATTTGAGAGCATTAATTATTATATTTGTCATCATCGGATTGCGGGTCATGTTTTTGGCGCCGTTGCCAGGGATTGAATTTTTAAGTACGCATATATTTAGTGTGGGTCAACGACGACGACTCGCATTCCAGTTTTCATGTTTTCTGTTTTCGGCATACCTGACGACGAAGGATTTCCCTCTTTCATCTCGCACGTCGCGCCGGACGATGAGTATGGCTTCGCTCGAACATCCTCTCCTTCCACGAGATGTCTGATTTTTGCTCGCAAGCTGCGTCTTTGCCCGATGACGACTTCTCTCGGGTCACAGGTCGCCTCTCTGCTCGCAGGTCGCCTCTGCCTCTTAGCTCACAGTTCGCGTCTCTTCCCGCCACAGTCCCCTGATAGTGGGGTTTGCGCACTTTGTTGGCACTAGCCGCGGTGATGGCCTCGGGGCTTCATTCTTACACCGCCCCCCTTATCGGTCATAACCCCGCGTGCGCCCCTCTTTTGAATATGTTTCCACAACGATACCACGATGCTTTCACGCTCAGCGTTGACACCGAGTTTCTCAAAATAACATTCTGTAAAAACGAAAATCATGCAATCTTTCTCTCTGGTGTCAAGATCTCCACCTTAGCTGCATCCTGCTGGCTAGTCTTAGTAGGTAAGTTCCTTTATGGAAACCCTAAACTAGACCTAATTCAAAAGAATTTTGAGCAAATGAAGCTAAAAAGGGATTGAAAGCTTGGTAAACTAGACGGTCAGCATACTCATTCAATTATCAGATGATGAAGACTACGCCCAATTGTTTGCAAGATGACTCGTTTGAATAGATAACTAGGTGATGAGGTTTTTAAAATGTACGATAGATTTTGACCCTCTTACTGAACCTCCTACCATTTCTGTTTGGTTGCGCTTCCCGCGATTGAAGTTCCACCTTTTCGATCAAGAGTTCCTTTTCTCCTTAGCTATGATATACGGTAAACCACTCAAAACTGATATGTCTACAATTAACCTAAGTAGGCCTTTTGAAGCCAAAGTTTTGGTTGAACGTGATATTACTCTACATTTTCCGAGGGAGATATGGTTTGGCTCACAGCATCATGGCTTTTGGCAGCGAACATAACTCGAACAGGTCCCGCTTTACTGTACCCACTGCAGTATGTTTGGACACTCCCATTCCCAATGTTATCACTTGCATCCGCATCTAAAACCTCCGAGTAAAAATGCTATTGGATCTGCTCCAATTCATACTTGTCCCTCCTCCACTCCCGAGTGCAATCCACCGACTATTGAAACATTGGTTGACACACTGTCAGCTCTCCCTCCCTCTACTAGAGACCTCCCCCCCATGACAATATTGTTTCTATTTTTCCGACTGATGTGTTCGCAGATGGCTCAGCTAGGCAACCTACTGCTTCAATTCTTGTTGAAAATAATATTGCAGGATCATCTTCAGAATTAGTATGTTGTTACTTTTACTCTGGAGCTAGAGGCTCATCCTCTTATACATGTCAGACAATCTATTGACCAAACTGATCAGATGAGCCAATCTTCAGATGAGGAATGACATGTTTACACATTTAGGAGGAAGAAGAAGAATGGAGACCTGCTTGAGCTCAGGAACTTAATGGATGATATATTGGTTACTTCGGGTAATAGAACGAAACTCAAAAATTTATAAGTTGCCTTCCTTCCTAGGACTAGAGGCAGAGGCAGAATTAAATTGGCTCATCCCTAGCTACTTGTTTTCAGCTTTGGTTTATATGTATCTTTTTTGGAGTTTTTTTGTGTGTTGTACATTCTGGGTAGGGTGCCTTTATTAGGCTCTCTCATACAACCTTTATCTATCTTTTATATTTAATATATTAGCCTTTGGGCTTTTTCCATAGATATATATATATATATATATATATATATATATATATATATATATATATATATATATATATATATATATAAGAAGAAAACAGTCATCCCAGATACCATAAGACTATCTCCACTAGCCCAAATCTTATAACCAGCTAGATTTCCAATTTCTTACATCATGAAGAAAAATTAGAAGCAGATTTGGTTGGAAGTTCAAGATGCAATAGTTAGTGAGTTTTGTATAGCATTAGGTAAGATTAAAAACAACATCAATATAGCATCAATGAATAGAAGACAACATGGAAGAGGTAGAGCATAGATTAGCAAGTAAGACAAACTTTATGCAGAAATATATGTGAAACTAATATGAAATGATTTGTATAACCACAAATAGGAAATGAGCCAGGGTCCTGTAACAACTAATGTGTAATAATGCATATAATAGATTCCATGTGACTACAGCAATAAACAATAACCCAGCCCCCAAACTAAAATGATGCTGCACATAAATATTTCCATGGAGCAGGCTCCAAAACTTCCATAGTAGAAATAAATAAGCCCAGATAATAAATCTAATCATCATTATAAACTAAACCATCTAGAAATAACCAATATATCACAAGTAAAGATTTATAATATATCCATCTGCAGTTGTAGAATCCCAATTAGCCATTATCATAGAAATCAAGGTCTAATGTATGGAGCATCTAACAAGTCCCCAACAACCAATATAAGCAAAGTACCAGTAAGCTGTCTCCTGACTGTGATTTTGTTCTTTTTAGCACCAAACACAACCAACCAATTTTCTAGCCCATTGCCCTTGGAAATGTTAAGCTGAGAAGATAACATTTTAATTTTTTAACATAGTAAATTATGTTCCAAGGGGATACTCTATTGTCATTCAAAATATCTACCAGCACATTGGAATCCATCCCAAACTGAATAAGGGGCCATTTAGACCGTTTAGCAGTTAGGACAACCAAAAGGACAACTCTAACTTCAGTCTCCATAGGATTATCAGTAAAACAAGGAGAAGAAAAGTATAAGAGGCATCTTCCATGATCATCCCTGGCAGTACCACAAATGCCATACCACTGAAGGATTAGTAGTCATAAGCCCCACATCTCATTATGCATGATCCAAAATCCAACCCTCCTAGCAACATTAAATACTTATTGAGTTTCACTGAAACAACAAAGAAATCCATGGCACATTGAAAACAGTCCGAACTCATTTGACTTTAAAGGTAACTCCTAAAAATGATCCATAAGAAAGCAGACATAATAGAGCAGTAAATTTAATCCCCTAGATTGGATAGCAGTAATGCATGAGAGCCCTACTGTAAAAGATCCTTCACATAACACCGTCAGCAAACAAATTTTAGAAGCCATAGCCAAACCCATATAACATGCGTGAAAGAAGCAGCACAAAAAATAGGACCAAGGGCAACAACAACAAGAATAAATAGATAAGACCAGATTCTGACAGTAAGGAATGCAGCAAATAAGATAGAGTTCCATAGTCAAGAGCAGATCCCCACAATATGGCCAGTAGGCAGCGATAAGTGTGTGTGTGTGTGTGTGCGGGGTTGTGGGTAATGAACAAGAGACTCTTAAAAACTTTGATCATCTAGTGTTTCCTCAGGCATTTCATGATGCTGCAGAGGGCAAGGGTGATTGCCTCCTCATCAAACCTCTGAGTGTTAAAGATGGGAAACCTGCAATTATTTACACAGAGGAGGAAATCGAAACTTTGGTGGCTGCCTGCAGGTTTAATCTGATTACAAAATTTTAGTTTGGTCACCCTAGAATTGATGGCATCAGAAAATACTTTGATGAATTAAACCACATTGGGCTCTAGAAGGTGGGACTTGTGGATGGGAGACATATCATGATTCAAGTATCTTTGGAGGAGGACTATGCTCGGCTTTTTGCTAAACAATCCGTACAACTGGAGGGAGTTACTATGAAGATTCTTAAATGGACTCTAAATTTTGACCCCAGCAAAGAGCCTCCCATTGTCCCCATTTGCTTCAAACTACCTGGTCTACCTTTTCATTATTTCAACAAAAAAGTTATTTATAACATTAATATGACATTGGGTAGACCTTTGAAATTGGATGTCCCTACCTACAATTTCTCCATACCTTCTGTGGCTAGAGTCCTGGTTGAGAGGGATATTACCCTTCCTGATTTAGAGGAGATCTGGATTGGCTCGGATCAGGAGGGGTTCTAGTAGAAAATTGTGGTGGAACAGAGGTTATATGCTTTAATTTTCTATTTCTTCTTTAATAATATTTCTTTCTTTACAATAGTGCCAAAAACTTGACTCCGATGCAAATAAAAGTTCAACTGTTACATTTAAATTTTATGATTCTACGCAAATATATGTATCATTATCAAGTAATATAAGACTTTCTGATTAAGCCCCGAAATATTGAACCCACAAATAAAATTATAAACTTCTAATAAGGAATTATAACACAAAATCTATTTAGAAAAAGATACTTACTTAAACTATAGATATTATATTAGAAATGAAAGTTTGATTTTTTTCTGTAATTTTTGATATTTTGAAATAAAGTAAACAATTAACTAATTTTAACGAGATTTTTGTAAGATAAAAGAAGTATAAATGAAAATATCTTGTTCCTTATCATGAATAACTAATAAGTATAGGAGTTTTGTTGTGGAAGTATTCAAAATGTGTTATGTCAGATAGGAGCAATATTATTCTTTACCCTTACTAGAGAAGCTATAAAGAACATTGACTAGTTGAATGTTTGAATAGTCTTGAAAGATGGGTTAGGTAGGGAAGACACTAGCTCTCACTCTAGAGTTCCGTCCTCTCCCTCCACCTAGGGGCTAACTTCTCGTATCAAAACCTAAAAAAATAAAATAAATTGGGGGCTTTAGTCTATCACCCTAAAGTCTTCTAATTCTATACCCATTAAATTATATCTCCCTATTTTTTTGCACTCAATTATATGAATTGCATTCTCTTCCATACAATCTTATGTAATTTTTTCCAATAGTTGATTGAGACAGTACCATCACGGATCTTACATGTTCTCACAACAAATGTTAACAACTTAATTGGCCAAAATAAAGAAGTAAATGAAGTACAAAGATTAAATCATCAAAACTTATTCCAACATTAAAGAACAATACTTCCACAACTTCCATCAAACATTTAACTACTTTTTAAAAAGATAAAGGTAACTACTCAGAATTCATGGAGAAAACAAAACAACAATTAATTTTAAAAGTAGAAATCACGTAGAAACATAAGAAGTCTAAATTAAAACTAAATGTAGTACAAAGATAAAAACTTATCTTAAATTCCTCTCCACCAAACTATTGAAGTTCTTTTGAATATCTTCCTTTCTCTTACCATACTCTTTATGACTGGTCACCCAACCTTAGAGTGTTAAAATCTCTCAAAATCACTAACAAACAATGGATTCTTACTCAGAACTATCTACCCACATTCCCCTTCACTAGGAACGAGATAAGTGATAATAAACCCTAAGTAAAAATCTTATAACTCCTTACTTTAAAACACACTAAATCTACTCTTCAAATCTCCTCTTTTCTCCTCTCGTTGCTTCAATTTAAGTCCTTTTTTTAAAGTTTTCTAAAAGCTGTCTAGGTGTTTCTTTAAATTGTGTCCACATTCAATGAATCTTCCAAGAGATGGCTCATTTGAAGGCCATTTGAATGCATTTTTGTACCCATTATCAGTTATTCACGTTTTTACCAAGGGTTGCGTCAAACACCCCTTCAAAATTCACAAAAAATTCTTTAAACTTCCATAATAACTGCCCCCCACTTAAGCGCCGGGCATTTAGCGCTTAGGTACGACCTTTTCTATCTGCTGGCTTTTAGGCGCCCTAGTTCATTTTTATTCCTTCATTTTTGCTCCAAATTTGATTCTTTCTCACTCCTTTTGTTATATTTTATCCATTTAATCTCACCAGTAAGAAAAACACACAAATATCTTCCTTTAAGTGCAATAGCCTCAAAAATAGGTAAAAAAATGTGTACATAAATGTTATATATTATAGGTATATCAAATTCTCCAAAACTTAAAATGTTACTTGTCCTTAAGTGACATTGCAATCTTTCAAAACCCAAGTAAGCAAATTATGCGAATGAGTTTCTTTAAGAGATTCCAAAATTTTATTCTAGAAATGTAGTATTCCAATTTAGAGGAAACTTTAGTAAAGGAGCCAACTCAAGGTTTATAAATCTCTAGGGTGAAAAAGTATGAAAATATGAGTCCCTATCTAGTTCAGAAATACTTGTAGATTTTTTAAATATAATGTTTAGACATTCTATCTTCTTTACTTAAAATTTTTTTATTAAGAATAATTATACTTACTTTATTATATCCTTAAGATTAAGAGTTTCTGAAGTCTTATGCTTTAAAAAGATTAGATGTGGAATAAATTTTTGACTAGACACTAATCCTTAAGCTTTTCCTCCCTTTTACACATACTATACATTACTTTTCCTTTTTCTTTTATTTTTATTTTTCTTTTCTCTTTCATTCTTTTTTTTAGTGAGGATTACTATATCTGGATAGGTCTTTAATGATTTTGAATTCCACTCTTCCTTTCTTAAAGAAAAGGTTTGATATATCTCCTTTACTTAATAATATAATAATAATTTTGAAAATTATTTTTAATAAAAGAAATTTAAGTATTGAAGATAAAAGTCTAATTGATCACAGGAAAATATATTAAGAAATTCATACCTATTTTTTATGAAATTGCACTTTAAAGAAAGGTATTTTCTTTATTTTATTGCAGGAATAAAGATTTATAAGTGGTGAAAGCAAAAAGCATGAAATGGAGCGAATTTGGATAAAAAAAAGGAAGAAATTCATGCAAAATGAACTAAGTCGCTGATGGCGAGATCGAGCCAGCCGACGGCGAGATCATGAGGAGAATTTTTGAAGGATTTGCAACTACCTCGCCGACAGAGAGCCCGAGCCTGCGGACGGCGAGATCGCGCGGTTTGAAGACCTTCTAGAAGCCCCGCCAATGGCGAGGTCGTTTCTCGCCGACTGCGAGACTGTTCAAAATGCCAGATACATTGAACCTGGATGCTTTTTGAAGAGGTGTTTAAGCACCCCTTGGACCTTTGTCTACCTCTATAAATAGAAGACGAATTTTAGTATGTTTTGTGTCAATTTGAGAGAGTGGTGTCTATTTTAGAGAGTCTTAGTGTCTACTGTGTGTCTTAGTGTCTACTTGGTGTCTATTTTAAGAGTTTAAGAGTGTATTTAGTGAGTTTATAAGTGTGCTGTACTAGAATGAAAAGTCAAAGGAACTTCAAGGAGTCTGCTTTGGGAGGAAATCGAGATATGTATTTTTGTTTATTGTTGTTAACTTTAAATGAAATCCATGATTTGTTTAATTTCCATGCATTCTGAGTAGTTTTCTTAGTCTTTCTCCTTGATTATGAAGTTATGTAAATTGATGAAATTAAATAGAAGTGTCTAATATATTAAAATAAATTGTGATAATTTTTACTTAAAACTTAATTTACTTTTTAATCTGGCCCATTCATTTGTTAAAATATGTTGAATTATCAACTATAGTAAAGATTACATCCAATATTCAGGGAAGTCAAAAGCCTTGGAAGGAGGATGCAAATAAATAGGGAAATATTATTTATCGGACGTAGAATTGAACATTTTAGTGTGACAGACTAAAATATTCAATTTGGTCCTATTGTTTGAGAGCTGAAGTGTAGATGTTAGCCCTCAGGTGAGGGGAACGTGGGAGCTCTGAAGTGGCAACAGGTATCCTCCCAGCCTATCCGCAGATTTAGTAATCAAACATAGGACTAGTCAATATTCTTTGCACCTGGACCAAAGGATAAAGAATAGGAATGCTCCTATTTGTCACAATACAATAAAAAATCTATTTGAATTCATCATTCACTTAATTTTCTAAAAACAAGGGGAAAGATACTTTTTCTGAAATCTTTAAATCAAGTTGTCGGCATATTTTTTAGGTTAAGTGTTGTATTTTTGAAAAGAGGTCGCCTACAGAAATTGTCGGCGAATTTTTAATTTAGTTTAAATAAATAATTTGAAAAGTAGTATTTGATTTTGAAAATAATTTTAAATTTGAAAATTTTAAGATATGAAATCAAACCGATCTCACATCCCGAATATTTTATATAAACGAGCACCGCACCACAAACCGTATATCTATCCCGAAGAATAGACACACTGCTTGATAATGGGGCTCGGTTAAATAAACTAGAAGATCTATGACATCCATTTGGTCTGTGAACCTATTTTATAAGCCGACAAGTTCCCCTACTTAATATAAATGAATTAAGCAGGGTTTATATTACCTGGGTTCTTAAAGTTCCCTATAAGGGAAAGCCCCTATAGTTAATTACATCTTAAATAAAGTGAATCATTTAAGAAAACTCTCGATAATGATCAGTGATTTTGCTCTCAAGAATTTCAAAGCTTAAGGTTTTCAAAGGATTGAATTTTGGAAATTTCAATAGGGAATGAATCAAATTTGGAACAGTTATTTTCAGGAGTCCAATGGAAGAGAAGTAGGAGAAGCTGAGGATCCAAGAAGAATCTTGGCAACTTCCCAAACTATCCTATTGTTTGGCTTGAATTTGAGAAGATTATTTAATGTTGCAATCCTGCCAATTTTAATTAATTTGGACGTATATTTGTATGATAAAATCATACAAATAGCCTCGAAGATGTGAGGGTTTATGTCGTACCAAACGACTACCTCAGAGTCCTAAGACCGGTTAGGGCTTAATTTACATGACATGATCATGCGAATGCCTAACGAAGAGTTGAGAATTTATGTTGCACTAGGCAAACAACCTCGAAATCCTATGGCTTTGTTGTTTAATTCTAGGAATGTTTAGCTGATGTAGAGTTGTTTTGCTGACGAAGATGGCCGTGCTGCCCACCGTGCTCCAAGCTCCTTGTTGTTGCAGAGGTTTAGTTATAGAAAGTGAAAATCAAGAGATGAGAAAAGTGTTTTGTTTTAGAAATCTTAAAGTCCAAGTGTTTTTAATATTTTAATTAAAATAAATCTTAAAGTTGTTTAAACAGAACCGATTAAGATCCTACGGTTCCGTCATCCCGAGCACTCGTTATTTTCATCGAATTCACTTAGTCCGTATGAATTTGCTAAACTCAACTAAATGAGTTCCACACTTTCATTTAGACCTTGGGAAATCCCGTTAGCAACACGTGGGTTACATCATCTGAGGTATTCCCGATCATTCAACGAGAGTTTTGTTGTTCTGTTTGTGATTAAGTTTTGAGTTGTTTTATATTTTGAAATGTTGTGCCGGTGAATTTTATCTTGTAATAATTTTTAATTTAATTTTGGTTTCAGTTCAGGGACTATCCTAAAGGTTTTGGTTTTCATGCAACAGTTGTTTATCATGCAAGAAAAGTAAAGTACAGTGCATGTAAATAAATTACAATAAAGTAAATGACAACAAAATAAAAGCGTACCTGGAGGGTCTTCCCGTCATCCCAAGCTGCACTTAAAACACATGTTAAGGCATTTAAATATTCCAACAAGTACCTAGGTAAAGCTAAGGGAAAGATTTTTGGTTGTCTACCAAAGTCCTAATCCTATAGCTAGTCATCTCCTATGACGTCTAGGTTCTTGTGTTTTGGTTTAAAGACGATTTTCTTCATCAAAGAAACAATTAAATTCAATTGTTCTTATAAACATCCTATCATATTGAGGTAGTGCTTAAGACGAATCTTAAACATCTTTTCAATACCTCTAGGATTGTTTTAAGTCCAAGAGAATTTAATTATACAAGTGAATTAATCATCCAGGGGTTTAAGTTTTGTTCTTTTGCTCAGTGAACTAGGACATTTGAATGTCCCATGAATGAAGTAACACTTCACTTGATACCTCATTTAAGAGTTATAATAATAAGAGCTTTAAAAGGGCAAATCAAATTATTAAGTATTTTAATGATTTAAACTTAATGATTTAATTTTAATTTTGACTTAATTATGAAAAATTAGTTTAAGTTTGGAATAGTGTTCGAGTCATTTTAGATTTAATTCTTAATGATTTCATTTAGGTTTGTTATTAAATGATTTTAATTTAATTTAATTCAATTTAATTTAATTTTAATTTAATTTAATTTAATTTAATTTAATTTAATTTTAATTTGACTTAATTTGATTTAGTTTAATTCAATTTAATTTAATTTTAATCTCAATTTAATTTAATTTTAATTTAATTTAATTTAATTTAATTTTGATTTAATTTAATTTTTAATTTGGTTTAATTTAATTTAAATTAATTTGATTTAATTTAATTTCAATTTTAATTTAATTTAATTTAATTTAATTCAATTTAATTTAGTTTAATTTAACTTAATTTGATCTCAATTTATTTTTCTTTTAATTTAATTTAATTTGATTTTAATTTAATTTTAATTTTAATTTAATTGAGATTATTCTTTTAATTTTTTAATTGAGACTTAAGTATTATTGAAGTGATTTATTTAGAGATTTTTAAATTAAAGAATAAATATCCTCTTAAATAATATCCCTACTTTAATAATTCCAATTTCTATTATTCTTCCAAAATTTCAATTAATTAATTAATTAAAATTTTATTTTAATCATATTTGAAATAGTTAGTAGGTTTCTACCCTCAATCATTTAAGTTTCAATCATCCAAAAATCAGTTTAAAATCAAATATTTTACCATCCCCTTTGATTAATCCTAAAATTTTAATTAAGGGTTGAAATTTTTAATTACCTTTTTACCCTTCAAGCTTAATAATTCTATAACTCACTAAATTAAGCTCAAATGAACTTAAAATTTTTATACAACATTACTCACATGTCAATTAAGACATTAGAGGAGAAAATGTGATTTTTCTATATTTAATTTATTTATGTAATTATTTTTAATGGAAAATAGGGGTTTTCAAGGAAAATTCAATAACATGACCAAGGAAACGTTTCTATCCTTAAGAAAATTATGGTATATTCCTAATGACCAGAGGACTATTTTGACCAATTTTGGTGATTTTTTGAATTATATTTTATTTATTATAATTATTTTGAGTTTTGGAGCATTAATTAATTTTAAAATAAAATTAAATTGAAAAATGGATTTTATATTTTTCTTAGATCTCTCTAACCTAAAGGAGTTCAGAGAAACAAGTTTTGTATTTTTCTGATTTTTCTTTGATTTATTAAAATTATTTTAGTGAAAAGGTTGGAAAATACATTTTTTAGTATTAAAAATTACATTAAGCCTTTAAAATTCAATATCTTACCCTAGGGACTTAAGAAAAATATTTGGTTTGTTCCTAAATGATTAGAATTCAAAATGTGACATTTTGTTGATTTTTAATATTTTTATGATTTTTATTATTTTTTAATTATTAAAAATATTAAAATAATGATAAAAATTAACTTTTTTTAGAAAATTATAATTTTAATTTTCCTAAGTTCCTCTGATATTAGAGAAGCTCCAAAACCAATTTTGTGAATTTTTGAAAAGTATTTTGTGAGTTATGAATTTTTAAAGTTCAAATTTATTTAAGGGGGTTAATCAACCCATTTGGTGGATCAAACCAAGTCCAATTGGTTTCAAATTTTTATGTGGTGTTCTCCTATGCCTAGAGGACAGTGAAGAATTGTTTTTAAGTTAATTTGATGTGTGGTAAACCTAATTAATTAAGGTTCAATTTTGGATATTTAGGTCAATTAGGGTTGTTCCAAGTGAATTAACTCAAAACTTATTTTTCATAGGTTCCTCTGGTCATAAGAAACATCACCAAATTTTCCTAGAATTTATTTCTCAACATGCTAATTATTGGAATTAAAATACTCAAAACAGTAACATGAACTTGGAAAATCAATAACTTCTCATAGGGATGGCCTCTGACCTTGGAAAATTCAGGGAATATTCCCAAGTTCAGAGGCTTCAAAAGCCCTATATAGTCTCATGCCATGGTGAATTGCCTATGCAAATGGAGAATTAAAACAATGCAGAGAGTAAATAAATCATTAAAAATAAAATACTTAATGAAATTACTTGATTTCTTTTCCACATTATTCTCCTCTGTTCACTGAGCAAGAGGGTATTTTTATTTTATTTTTAGGATTTTTCTACACAAAGTTATGAATTTTTGAAGTTCTGGTAATTAAATAAATAGAAAAATACCCTATTTTCCTACTTATCCACGCGGCGCTGACTCAACCTCGGCACCTCCGAAGCTCTACGTGTCGCCTCTTGATTCAGCGCTGCCATCTGACTGGGATGCCACGCTGCCCGCAGTTCATGTCCCTTTGCTCTGTCCAACGTGATCCTGACCGTCCGCTCGATACATGTGCGATCCAACGGCTCCCAGTCATCGTCTACGACTGGTGTGAACCCGTGACCGTCGACCTTCTAACCCTAATTTCTCACTTGATTCTCAACAAATTTTTGTGTTCTTATGCTCTATGGATTCGTCTTGAAGAGACGAAAACATCCATACGGTAAACATGCATTGAAATTGACTCAAACTAAATGGAGAATCTCCAGAAGCTCGGGAGAAGGAGAGAGCTCATACCTTTGCTCGCAGAAGTGAAGCTTCAATCCGAGGGCTATGTCACCTTCAATTGGGTCCAAGCAAGCTCCGGATGAAGTCCCTTGGCCCAGTGAATTGCCTAGGTACAAAAGTGACCACAGCTCGATCACAAAGCTTGGAGGCCGGAAGCAATGGCCGGCTCGGTGAGGGAGCTTTGCCGGGAAACTTCTCCTCTTGGTCCGGTGAAGGTGTAGAGCCAATCAATTTGAGGATTGACTCACCGTGGTGAAGTGTCCTGGTTTTGGGCTTGAATTTCAACTCTGAAATTGAGCTCACAGAGAGGAAATGGCAGGGGGATTTCAGTGGGGATCAAGTTCTCCAGGTGTGGGGAAGAGTCTGGAATGATTTTGGCAGAGTTTTCTTAAGGTTTGTTTCAACACTTCTTTTGGCCGAGAGGAGGGGGTGTTTAAATAGGAGAGGCTGGAGGGCCTCCCAGGGGGGTTTAAGGGTTGAGATCAGCTGCTCTGGTGAGGAGAAGAACAGCTGCAATGGCCATTTGGAGTGAGGCAGCTCAGCAAGGTGGAATTCCAAAATTTGGCTCCTCCCAAGGTCTCGGCCATGGTGTTTTCTGGCGATCCAGGTGGTTGGCCGGCAGGCATGGGTCACCCTCAGGTTCAGGTGAGTCAGGGCTTGATGTTGGTGAATTCAATTGAAGCTTGACATGTGTAAAGTGGTTTGATTCAAATGGAATGGGGGAGGTGACTCTTTTGCACTTGGTTTGGTCAAACCATGGAAATGGGCTTGGTTCACCTCCCCATGGCTGATTTGGGCTGAGGGAGGATCATTTGCATCAGCTAGAAAGGGGTGGTGAAGTCCCCATCCAAAGTGATGTGGCTAATCTTGGTTTAGTGTGTAGCATGGAAGGGGTTAAAAAGCTTAATGAAGGTTTAAGAAAGAGGGGCCCCCTTTTGCCATTAATGGGTTGGTCACATGTCAAACATCCCATGGCTTCATATGGCTTGTACATGGCTTGTCTTTGGCTCACATATGGCTTGGCAAGAGTTTGGTCAACTTTCATGGAAAAGGGTTTTAGGAATTTTTGGAAATTTTGGGGTTATTTGATGGGATTTGGCATAATACCATTTTGGTTTGATTTTCATGATGGGTTTAGCACTTAGGGAATGATATTAATTAAGTGAGGATGAGATGTGATTGTAATGTGGGCTTTAGGATGGGTTTTGGGCCTTTGAATTTGGTGGAAGTAGGCTTTTAGAAAGGTTTAAGGGAGTGAGCCTTTATGTTTAATAATGGGCTTTTAGATGAAAAATTTTGCAAAGGGCCATGCCAAATAAATGTTGAGTTTAGTTTAAGGATGTGTCTTGAATGATGTGAAGCAAATTTGAGGTAGTTTGGAATTGAATTGGGTTGAATTTGGGTTCATTTGGTAAATGGGCCAATGTAGGTCAAATTGGGCTAACTTGGGCCAATGTTGGGCTAAGGTTGAAATTGATGTAAAATTAATGTTGAAAAATGTTTGTAGGGGTGTTTCAAAGAGGTTTCAACTTTGGTTGAGTTTTGATTTTGGGGTTTGGGCCCATTTGGGTTAGGTTTGGGTGTAGGCCCATTTAGGGGATTTTGGCTTTAGGATGGATTTGGGTGAGGTTTGAGTCTAAATTTTGGGCAAATCATGTTAGTGTTTTGTTTGTGGGGATATTAGGGAAAGTTTAGAAAAGGTTTGGGGTGAATTGGAGCTGAATTGGGTTAGTTTTGGCTAAGTTTGGGTCATGGGTCCAAATTGGGCTTTAAGGTCAAAAGTGAAATTGGATTCAAATGTCCATCAAATTGGACTTGGATTTGGTATAGATTGATATTATGGATATTGAATTGAAGTTCAGAATTGAATTGGACCAAAATTGGGGTCAATTGGGTAGATTTGGTTTGACATTGGGTTCACTTGGGTTAATAATGGGATAAATTGGGGGTTTTGTTACAAGTGGGGTAAATTGACAAAATTGGCCCATGGTGTAGTTGGACAAAATGAAATTGGGAATATTTGGGAGTTTCTAGAATTTTCTGGGAATTTTTTGAATTTATTGTATTTTTGGGTCAAGAGGGGCATTTTGGTAATTTGGAGGGTATTGGGGGATACTTTTGGAATTTTTGGTATTTTTGGCTATGGATGATCAATTTGATTGGTGATGAAGTGTTCAAGGTTAATTTTGGGGAATTTTGGGTGATTGGAAATTTTGGAGGATTTGGGCAATTTTAAGGGCTTTTGGTATGTTATGTGGGTCCGGGGCCCTGAGGGCCAAAAATTGAAATTTTGGAAATGAAGATTGATCAAATATGAGTGAAATGGAATCACTTTGGTTGAGCCATGAAGTCATATTAAGCCTATATGAGCCATGAGAGGACTCATTTGAGGCATTCACTATGTTGTTCCTAACCCTCTTGACGAGGATAAATTATTCCATGCGGAGTACGTACCCAGGCACTGGGTGCGGATTTTTTGGGTACTGGAGGGTATGGATGGGTACTGGAGGGTATGGATGGGTATGGATGTGTATTGGATATTGGGTATTGGCTGTTAGGTGAGTATTGATGGGTATTGGAGAGTACTGGATGGGTATTAGAGGGTATTGGATGGGTATTAGCGGGAGATGCGTGCGGATGCGTACGTTCTCCGTATGGAATAATGGCTCCTTGACGAGGGACTTAGGGGTTAAGGTCCATCCATATGAATTACCTACATGAGTCAGGGAGTCAAGTTGGGTATGGGTGTGGTTTTAGGATTTGGATTGTGTGTGTGAGAGTGTAGAGTATGAGTGTAGTGAGTGTGTAAGTTAACCCTCACTGCACCGGGCCACCCGTAGGTAGTCCTAAGGCCAAAGAGTCCTATAGGGAACTCATCCTTTAAACCTTCACATTTAATTTCAACCCTCTAGGTGATTAGGGGTCTACAATCAAGCTTGTGGGATTTGCAGGGAGTCAAGAGGTGTTTGGAGTTCTAAAGGGTGGGTTCCACTTCTAGTCCTCTAAGATAGTCAAAGGAAAAGCCTAAGGCTAGATCCTAAGTACTAAGGAGTGAGAAAAGAAGAGACCTCATCAAAAATGAGGTCAACACAACTTTATTTAAAGCATTAGTTTACTTTAGTTCGCTTTAGTTACGTATTCTAAATTTTCGTATACTATATTAGTAAGTAAATACTTTTAAATTTAGCTGTTACAAATATTTTAAAACTTACATGTGAGATCAATAACCAGGACTCCACTAGAGCCCTGTATTACTTGATACGATACGTATACTTGCGTAGAATCCACATTATACATTCCATCATAAAATTAAATATATATTAAGCGGGATCAAGTTTTTGGTGCCGTTGCTATTTTTGTAAACATTAAAAAGTGGGTCAAGTTTTTGGCGCCGTTGCCGGGGAAGTTTCTAAATTATTTACTAGAGTAACGGACAATTTTAAAATTTATTTTGCAAAATTGTATCCATAAATTTGGAAACGAAAATTTAATACCTTACGATTCAGAATTAGAGCGTACAATTAAAATAATTAGAAAACAAAAAAAAGAAATTATAAATTTAACACAAATGGCGAATATTCCTGAAAATGAAAATATCAATCAACAGAAACCATTAAGAGATTATGCCAACCCTACATTAGATGAAATTCATTTAACTATTCAAAACCCTGATGTAGTCGCTAACTCATTTGAACTTAAACCTGCAATTATCCAAATGGTACAAAACAATTAATTTAGTGGTTCACCTACTGAAGATCCTAATTTACGTATTGCTAGTTTTTTAGAACTATGTGCTACTTTCAAATATGAAGGAGTATCTAACGATGCTATTAGATTTAGACTTTTTTCCTTTTTCTTTAAGGGATAAGGCTAAAATGTGGTTAAATTCGTTAGCACCTGGATCTATTAAAACTTGGGGAGAGTTATCACAAAAATTTCTATCCAAATATTTTCCACCATCAAAAACTGCTAAGCTTAGAAATGATATAACTTCTTTTAGTCGATTTGATGGGGAATCAATATATGAAGCTTGGGAGAGATTTAAAGAACTTCTTAGGAAATGCCCACATCATGCGTTACCGTATCGGTTAATTATTCAAACTTTCTATAATGGATTAGTAAGATCTCTTAGATCAATCATCGATGCTGCTGCTGGAGGATCATTAATGTCAAAACCATTTGATGAAGCCTATGCACTAATCGAAGAAATGACTACCAATAATTTTCAATGGCTCGTCGATAGAATGAATCCGAAAAAGATAGCCGAGTATTCACGAAAATGATGCAATATCTATGTTAGCTTCGCAAATTGCTGCTATATCTAAAAAATTAGATCATTTTGGAATGAATTACTCTCCAACTATTTTAGAAGAAAACTCATCTGGACAACTTATAGAATCTCAACTTTCATATGAAACTATGAATGCTATTAACAAGAGACCCAATAATCCTTATGTGAATTATTATAATCCTGGATGGAAAAATCATCCTAATTTTAATTGGAATAATAATACAACTAATCAATCATGGATGAACAACATAACAGAACCATTAGGAAATCCCTCTAACCAAGGAAATTCTAATTATAAACCTAGTTATCCACCTAGATTTAATAATAATAACCCTCAATTTAAAGATAAGAAATTATCTATAGAAGAATTAATATTAAATATGGGTCAACATTTACAAAATCAAGGAAATCAATTACAAAATCAAGGAAATCAATTACAAATACAAGGAAACCAATTACAAAATCAAGGAACAACTATTAAAAATATTGAAACTCAACTTGGACATATCACTACCGCGCTTAATAATAGAATACTCGTAACATTTCCTAGTAATGTGGAAATAAATCCCAAAGACAAAGGAAATGAACAAATTAAAGCGATACAATTACGAAGTGGAAAAGAATTAGAACCTCGAATTCAGAAAGAACTTGAAAGTCAAAAAGAGGAAGTGGAAATTGAAAAGGAAAATAATCAACAATATCCAAACTTAGAAAATCCTTTAATACCAATAAAAATTTCTGTTGAAAAACCTCCACCACCATTTCCTCAACGACTAAATCAACATAAAAAAGATAAACAGTTTGCTAAATTCCTTGAAATTCTGAAGAAATTAACAATAAATATTCCTTTCGTAGAAGCTTTAGAACAGATGCCAAACTATGTAAAATGCATGAAAGATATTCTACATAAAAAAAGAAAATTTACCGATAATGAAACGGTCGCACTTAGTGAAGAGTGTAGTGATATTATTCAGAAAAAGCTTCCTGAAAAATTAAAAGATCCTGGTAGTTTTACTATACCCTGCGCTATTGGAGAAAAATTCTATGGAAAAGCTTTGTGTGATTTAGGAGCAAGCATCAATCTAATGCCTCTATCAATTTTTAAGAGATTAGGATTGGGAGAAATTTCACCTACTTCAGTAACCCTTCGATTAGCCGATCGTTCGTTACATATCCTAAGGGAGTTATTGAAGATATTTTAGTAAAAGTGGATAAATTTATCTTCCCTATAGATTTTATTGTTTTAGATATGGAAGAAGATAAAGAAATTCCTATCATCTTAGGAAGACCATTTTTAGCCACTGGGAAAGCTATGATTGATGTTCAGAAAGGAGAATTAACTATGAGAGTAAATGATCAAAAAGTTACTTTTAATATTGCTAAATCAATGAAATATCCTGCACTAGAAAAAGATGATGAGTGTTTTTGAATGGAAGTACTTGATCTTTTACAAAAAGAACATTTTAAGGAATATTATGAAGAAAAATTAGAAAAAGAAAATACTGAATTAATTGAAAAAGCCAATATAAATGAAGAACTAGATTATATTCAAGAGAAATTTGAATTTTTGGATAATACAGAAAACACTGAAAAAAATATAGTTCCATCAATTATTAAACCTCCTGAACTTGAGTTAAAAATATTACCTAATCATTTGAAATATGCTTACTTAGGTAATTCTTCAACTCTACCAGTTATTATTTCATCTGAATTAAATGAATCTCAAGAACAAAAACTTTTAGATACCTTAAAAAAATATAAGAAAATTTTTGGTTGGACTTTAGCAGATATTAAAGGAATTAGTCCTTCAATATGTATGCACAAAATTATTTTAGATAATGAACATAAGCTTAAAGTAGATCCCCAAAGGAGATTAAACCCGATAATGAAAGAAGTAGTCAAGAAAGAAATTTTAAAATGGTTAGATAATGGTATTATATATCCTATTTCTGACAGTGCTTGGGTAAGCCCAATTCACTGTGTGCCTAAGAAAGGAGGAGTGACTGTAAAAGCTAATGAAAATAATGATCTTATAAGACAAGTTACTGGATGGCGAATATGTATTGATTATAGGAAATTAAACGCAACCACCAGGAAGGATCACTTCCCTTTACCATTTCTAGACCAGATGTTAGATAGATTAGCTGGACATAAGTATTTTTGTTTCTTAGATGGATATACCGGTTATCATCAAATACAAATTGCTCCCGAGGATCAAGAGAAAACTACATTTACTAGTCCTTATGGAACTTTCACTTTTCGAAGGATGCCTTTTGGATTATGTAATGCACCTGCAACATTCCGGAGATGTATGATGTGTATATTTAGTAAATTAATTGATAATGGAATAGAAGTATTTATGGATGATTTCTCTGTATTTGGAACATCATTTGACACATGCTTAAATCATCTTGAAAAAGTATTTGAAGTATGTGAGAAAAATAATTTAGTTCTTAATTGGGAGAAATGTCAATTTATGGTTGCAGGCAGCATTGTATTAGGGCATAAAATTTCGGAAAAGGGCATGGAAGTAGACCTTGCAAAAATTCAAGTTATAGCTAAATTACCACCTCCAACTACGGTGAAAGGGGTAAGAAGTTTTCTTGGACATGCTGGATTCTACAGACTTTATATAAAAGATTTTTCAAAAATTACTAAACCTCTATGCCAACTTCTTGAAAAGAACAAGAAATTTGAATTTACAATCGAATGCCCGAATGCTTTCGAATTATTAAAAGATAAATTAATTACAGCACCTATAATAGTTTCACCTAATTGGGAGAAAGCATTTGAGCTTATGTGTGATGCTAGTGATTATGCTATAGGAGCAGTTCTTGGGCAAAGATATGATAAGATTTTCAAAATTATATATTATGCTAGTAAAACTCTAAATGATGCTGAAATAAATTATACGATTATCGAAAGAGAATTATTAGCAATTGTATATGCTTTTAATAAATTTCGGCATTATCTAATAGGAACTAAATGTATTGTGCATACTGATCACTCGCTATAAAATATTTAATGCAAAAGAAGGATTCTAAACCAAGATTAATTAGATGGATGTTATTAATGCAAGAATTTGATTTTGAGATCGTTAACAAAAGGGAACTCGATAATCAAATTGCGGATCATTTATCAAGATTAGAATATCATGAATTATCTGATACTAATAATGAAATTATAGACAGTTTTCCTGATGAACAACTTTATAATAAAAATGAGTGGAAAATACCTTGGTATGCTGATATAGTAAATTATATTGTGAGTGACATTTTACCACCTATATTAACTTTGCAACAACAGAAAAAATTCATTCATGATACTAAAACATACTTTTTGGATGAACCATACTTATATAAGCAATGTAAGGATTTAACTATTAGAAGATGCGTGCCTTATGAAGAAACCGAACCGATTATTCAAAAATGTCATGATTCTGATTTTGGAGAACATTTTGGGACAGATAAAACTACGTATAAAATTCTACAATCTGGATTCTACTGGCCTACTCTATTTAGAGATGTATACAGATATATAAAAACCTGTAATAAATGCCAAAGAGTAGAAAATATATCAAGAAAAAATGAAATGCCTCTGAATTTTATATTAGAGGTTGAAATTTTTGATGTTTGGGGATTAAATTTCATGGGACCTTTTATTCCTTCATTTGGAAACTCATATATATTAGTAGCTGTTGATTATGTTTCCAAATGGATTGAAGCGCAAGCTTTACCTAAGTGTGATGCTAAAAGTGTTTCAAAATTTTTAATGAAAAATATTTTTACTAGATTTGGAATGCCGAGAGTGATTATCACTGACGGAGGAACTCATTTTAGAAATAAATATATTCACAAACTAGTAGAAAAATATAATATTATTCATAAGATATCAACTCGCTTATCATCCAAAAACTAGTGGATTAGTCGAAGTTTCTAATCGAGAGATTAAGCGTATTTTAGAAAAGTCTCGTAAACCCTAATAGATTGGATCGGTCTATAAGACTAGACTAATCGCATTATGGGCATACAGGACTGCTTATAAAACTCCGATTGGAATGACTCCTTACGGGCTTATATTTGGAAAAACATTCCACTTACCAGTTGAATTAGAACATACAGCATATTGGGCAATTAAAGAATTTAATTATAATATGAAAGAAGCTGGTGAGAAGAGATTGTTGCAATTAAATGAATTAGAAGAATTAAGGAATGAATCATATGATAATGATAGGATTTATAAAGAAAGGATGAAATTATGGCATGATCGAAGATTAATCGGAGAAATTTTGAACCAGGACAAGAAGTTTTGCTATATAATACTAGATTGAAATTATTTCCTGGGAAATTGAAATCTTGATGGTTAGGACCTTTCACTATAACTCAAATATTTTCATATGGAACTATAGAAATTAAAGATCCAAAAATAGGACATTGATTTAAGGAAAACGGACATAGATTAAAACCATATTTCAAAGGTAGAAGACCAAATTTTAAAGAGGTTTTAATGCTTAGTCGACCTGATTACTAACTAAAATTAGGTCTGGCTGACGACGTTAAACCAAGCGCTTTATGGGAGGCAACCCATATTAGTCTTTTATTTTAATTATATATAAATTAGTGAGTTTGTACTATTAAAACAAATCTTACTACTCAATTTTTTAATTAGAATCATCACAAATTCAAACCTATATGATAAGATCAGAAAATATTCAGAACAGAGTGAAATTAGGCAATTTTACGAAATCTCGCTGACAGTGAGGTCGATTCTCGCTGACAGCGAGATCGGCGCCTAATTACATTTTAGTTTATTAACGAGCTCACCGACGGCGAGAAACTGCCCGCCGACAGCGAAATCGCGTGCCATATTTTAAATCAGTTTTATAACTAGCTCGCCGACGGCGAAGCAGTTGAAAAATTGGTTTCTTAAGTTTTTTTTGTGCGGTTTTGGACGGTTCTAAAGCCATTTCTTTATAGAAAACCATCCCAAATTCATTTTTACACTATTTTCTTCCCAAGAAACGACTAGAGACCATTCCTTTCAATCCGAAATGGCCACCAAACTCTTAGAAACCACAAAAATTGGAGTTTTCAATCGAAGAAAATTCGTCAGTTCGGAGACGCGTCATATTTTCAACAAGGTTTTGATGAAGAAGTGACTTATTAAAGAAAGGGGTTTTGTCAATAGAGGAGTAGAGAATTCCACCACAAAAATTGAAGAAATGATCGCGCAGCGGCATTGGGAGGTATTTTGCTATACGAAATCCGCTGTAGTTATTCCTGTAGTTAAAGAGTTTTACTCTAATCTACATGCGATCAACAATGGAAGTGTCTACGTTAGAGGAAGATGGGTAACATTTACTCCTTCAAGGGTAAATGAATTATTTTCTATAGAAAATACCCTTGTCTGTCATTATTCAAACTTTGTTCCTTCAAGATACTATATGAACGAGATTTATAGATACCTGACCGACGAACCTGATGATTGGGAGTTGCGTGAAGATGGGTATGTCAGTTTCTTTGCATCACTTCTTAAGCCTGTCTCGAAGCATTGGCATTTCTTTATCTCATCAAAATTATTACCCACTATGAGGGTAAATAAGGTTTCAAAGGAATACGCTATATTAAATTACTGTATTCAAATTGGACTACCTATCGATGTTGGATCAATTATAGTAAAGTCTGCATTGGGATTGATTGTGCATGGGTCAGTTCATGGACTTGGACATCCATCGACTATATTTGCTTTATGCAGTCAGTCCCAAGTCTCTTATGAGGCTTGGGAAAATGTACTTTTGCCATGGAAACCACTCAATCCTACGGATATGTTTCCAACTTTAGATAACAATGATGAGATTACCATTATTTCTGATAGAGCATCACAGAACAATCCTTTATCAAGGCTCCTTACTGATAAAACAAATTTCATTCTAAAAAAGATTAAAGGATTGGAGAAAGAGTTGTAGAATGTGATGAATTCCATAGATAACATCTCTGATATGTTTGATCACATTGACTGGAGGATGAAGGAGCACTTTGATCATACTGGACATCTGGAGGCCAGTTTTATTCATTTACTGAGATAGAAAGGGTGGACTGATGAAGAATCTACTGAAAAATTCCCTTTTAGGCCTTTCTACAATCTATTTGTGCACCTGTGTCACATCGTGAATATCAGAGAGGATGTCAGTTCAGACACTGAGGAGTATTAAAGATTTCTATCTTATATTATATTTGTGTGTATATTTGTGTTGATTTAGATTTAGGTTTACTATGATTTGAACTTTGATTTGATTATCTCAGATTTGATGAAATTATATGTAATTGTTATGTCTCAGCATTTAGAGTATTGTGGTGTGGATTGCAATGCTGAGTAGTTATGAGAGTTTGAAGTATTGAAGTCTTAAGTGTTAGTGTTTAAAAATGTGAAGTTTGTAAGTCTCATGGATTTCATATATAAAGTTATATTGTTTGTGTTGTGTGAACTTTTTATGAGTATAAGTAGCTAATCTTCATACTAAATTATTAAATTAAGTGATCGGAAGATTGATTAAGGGCAAATCGAGGTTGAAAATGATTGTCGAATTTCAAAAATTTAAAATTTTGGGATCTTTCCGACGGCGAGAATAATCCCACCGACAGCGAGGGAAAACTCGCTGACAGTGAGAACGATCTCGCCGACGGTGAGATTTTCCCGAGAGTTTTAGCCTTGGTAAATAAATTAGCTTGCCGACGGCGAGAAAAATCTCGCCGACAGCGAGATCCCGAAAAGTCCTATATTTGACCAGTCAACCGATACTATTCATCATCCCTTTCCTCAAAACTTCAAAAAAAACCGACCTAGGGCTTGTGAGATCTTGGATTTAGGGTGATTTCAACACTTTTTGACACCAGATTTCATCTTCCCTTGGTAAGAGCTTTACTCCTATGCAAAAATTTTTGATTTTCACCATTGATTTCTTCTACATTGGGAAATTTTGAAAAAATTCGAAATGTGGAGAAAATACTTGGAAGAAATTCATGGAAATTGATTTAAATGAATTTTAGATGATATAGGAAGCCTTCTTTGTAATATTTGGGAGTTTAGTTAAGATTTTTTTGCAAATTTCACAGATCGAAAATGGCTCCACGACAAAAGCGACGGTTGGATTACGACAAAACCCGATTTGTGAATGTGAAAGCACAATCAAGATATTTTCACAACATTCAATCAAGAAAATGCATTCAAGATTGAGTTTTTAAGAATCTAGGAGGAGAGGTAGAGCGAGTAATAAAGGAACGAGGATGGGAGAATTTTTGCTATGTTTCATACAAAGCAGCTGTGGAGGTAGTTAAGGAGTTCTATGCTAATTTGACTACAATTGATAATGCACCAATCAAGGTCCGAGGATTTTTGGTAGAATTTAAAGCTGCAAGGATAAACTCGTTTTATGAAGTTCGTTATCTGCATCTTAGTGAGTACGAGACTTTTGCGATGATGGAAGGACCACTAGAAGAGGTTATAGACTTTCTAACTGATGGGAAAGGCGTCTGGAAGATCAAGCAGTGGGAAAGGGTAAATTTTCCTCTTTCTATGTTAAATGCAACTTCAAAAGCCATAGTGAGGTAACAAGAGATAGAGCAGTTCTGAATTTCTGTATTCAGAACCAAAAAATTATTAATGTGGGAAATGTTATTGTCGGCATATTTTTAGGTTGTATTGTATTTTAAAAGGGGGTCGCCTAACAGAAGTTGTCGGCGAATTTAATTTTAAATTTGATTTAAATATATATATAATTTAGAAAGTAGTATTTGACTTCGAAAATAATTTTAAATTTGAAAGTTTTAAGATATGAGATTAAACCGATCTCACATCCCAAATAGTTTATATAAATGAGCACCGCACCACAAACCGTGTATCTATCCCTAAGGATAGACACACTGCTTGAGGGTGGGGCTCGATCAAATAAACTAGAAGTTTTGTGACATCCGTTTGGTCCGCGAACCAATTTTATAAGCCGACAAATTCCCTCGCTTAATATGAAAGTATTAAACAGGGTTTATATTACTCGGGTTCTTTAAAATTCCCTATAAGGGCAAGCCCCTATAGTTAATTACATCTTAAGTGACGGGAATCACCTAAGAAAACTCTCGATAATAACCAATAATTCTGCTCTCAAGAATTTCAAAGTTTAAGGTTTTCAAAGATTGAATTTTGGAATTCCAATAGGGAATGGATCAAATTTGGAACATTTTTTGTTTTGTGAATCCGAAGGAAGAAAGGTAGGAGAAATCACTGATTCGAAGTGAACTTCGGTAATTTCCCGACTATCCTATTGTTTGGCTTGAATTTAGGAAAGTCCTAATGTTTATTTAGTATTTCAATCTTGCCAATTTTAATTAATTAGGGCTTATATTTGTATGATAAAATCAAACAAATAGCTTAGAAGATGTGAGGGTTTATTGTCGTATCGGACGACTACCTCGGAATCCTAAGACCGGTTAGGGCTTAATTTGCAATGCAAATGCCTAACGAAGAGGTTGAGGATTTATGTTGCACTAGGCAAGCTACCTCGAAGTCCTATGGCTTTGTTGTTTAATTCTAAGAAGGTTTTGCTGAAGTAGGTTCAAGTTTTGTTGATGACGATGGCCGTGCTGCCCACCATGCTCCAAGCTCCTTGTTGTTGCGAGAGGTTTAGTTTTAGAAATTATAAATCGGGAGATGAGAAAAGTGTTTTGGTTTAGAGAAGTCTTAATTTCCAAGTGTTTTGTATTTTGATTAAAACAAATCTTAAAGTTGATTATAACGACACCGGTTAAGATCCCACTGGTTCCATCCTTCCGCATCATTATTTTTATCGGATTCACTTAGTCCGGATGAATTTGCTAAACTCAACCGAATGAGTTCCACACTTTCATTTAGACCGTGGGAAATCCCGTTAGCAACACGTAGGTTACATCATCCGAGGTATTCCCGATCATCCAACAGGACGTTTTAATTTAGTTGCAATTGTAGTTTTGTGTTCTGTTTGTGATTAAATTTTGAGTTGTTTTATATTTTGAAATGTTGTGGCGGTGAATTTTATCTTGCAATGACTTTTAACTTAGTTTTGGTTTCAGTTTTAGGGACTATCCTAAAGGTGTGGGTTTTCATGCAACGAGTTGTTTTATCATGCAAGAAAAGTAAAGTGCATCCGCAATAAAGTAAATTGCGAGGAAGTAAATTGCAAGAAAGTAAATTGCAATAAAATAAAAGCGTACCTGGAGGGTCTTCCCGTCATCCCAAGCTACACTTAGAACACAATTAGAATATTTAAGCAAGTTCCTAGGTAAAGCTAAGGGAAAGGTTATGGTTTTCTACCAAATTCCTAATCCTATAGCTAGTCATCTCCTATGACGTCTAGGTTCTTTGTGTTTTTGTTTGAGGACGATTTTCTTCATCAAAGAATAATTAAATCCAATTGTTCTTATAAATATCCTATCATATTGAGGAAGTGCTTAAGAAGAATCTTAAACATCTTTTCAATATTTTTAGGATTATTTTAAGTCCAAATGAATTTAATCATATAAATGAATCAATCGTCCGAGGTTTTCAAGTTTTGTTAACTTGCCCAGTGAATTAAGACATTTGAATATCTTATGAGTGGAGTAGCACTTCATTTAATGTTTCATTTAGGAGTTATAATAATCAAAGCTTTCAAGGGTAAATTAGTATTTAAATGATTTGATTTAAGTTAAAAAGTTGCTTTATATTTAATTTCTTTTATATCTTAAGTGACGTTATATTTAATTCAATTTAATTTAATTGAGTTTTAATTTAACTTAATTTAATTTGATTTGATTTGATGTTTAATTAATTTGATTTGATTTAATTTAAATTAATTATTTAATTTAATTTAATTTAATTTAATTGTTTAATTTAATTTAATTTAATTATTTAATTTAATTTAATTTAATTTAATTTAATTTAATTTAATTGTTTAATTTAATTTAATTTAATTATTTAATTTAATTTAATTTAATTTAATTGTTTAATTTAATTTTAATTTAATTTAATTTAATTTAATTTAATTTAATTGTTTAATTTAATTTAATTTAATTTATAATTTTAATTGAGATTTTAAAAGAGTTTAATGATTTAATTAAGTCTTTTAATATTTTAAATTTGAGTTATCATTTTAATTAAGAGTTAAATGTTAATGATATAATTAGTTTAGGGATTTTTTAAATTAAAGAATAAATCTCTTCCTACTAAATATCCCTTATTTTAATAATTCCAATTTTATTATTCTTCCAAATTTAATCTATTATTTAATTAAAGTTTAATTATTTTAAAATTTGTTTAATGAGTTTCTACCCTTTAATTATTTAAATTTCAATCATCCAAATCAGATTAAGATCAAATGTTTTACTTGTTGATTTTTTTATTAAACCTAAAGTTTTAATTAAGAGTTGAAAGTTTAATTACCATTTTACCCCTTAAGCTTAATAATTTCATAACTCACTAAATTGAACTTAAATGAACTTGAAATTTTTATGTGACTTCACTTATATGTCAATAAAGACATGAGAGGAGAAAATGTGATTTTTCTGTATTTAATTTATTTATATAATTATTTTTGGTGGAAAATAGAGATTTTCAAGGAAAATTTGATAACATGACCAAAGGAAAGTTTCTGTCCTTAAGAAAATTAGGGGACATTTCTAATGACCAGAGAAGCACTTGGACCAATTTTGGTGATTTTTTGAATTATATTATTTTTATTATAATTATTTTGAGTTTTGGAGTGTTAATTAATTTAAAAATAAAATAAATGTTGAAAAGTGGATTTTATATTTTTCAAAAATCTCTCTGATATCAAGGAAACCAGAGAAACAAATTGTGCAATTTTCTGATTTTTCTATGATTTATTATAATTATTTTAGTGAAAATGCTAGAAAATACATTTTCTTTAATTTTAAAATTACCCTAGGGCTTTAAAATTCAATATCTCACTAAATAGACCTAAGAAAAAATGTGGGATTTGTTCCTAAGTGATTAAAATTCAAAATGTGACATTTTGGTGAATTTTATTATTTTTGTGATTTTTATTATATTTTTTTATTTTTTAATTATTAAAAATATTAAAATATTATTAAAAATTAACTTTTTTAGAAAATTGAAATTTTAATTTTCTTAGGTTCCCCTGATATCAGAGAGGCTCCAAAACCAATTTGGTGAATTTTTGAAAAGTATTTTAAAAGTTATGAATTTTTAAAGCTTAAAATGGCTAAGTGACTTAATCAACCCAATTAGTGGGGCTAACCAAGTCCAATTGGCCTCAAATTTTTATGGTGGGTTCCTCTGATCCTAAAGGTCAGTGGAGAATTGATTTCAAGTCAATTTGATGCCTGGTTAATTCTAATTAATTAAAGACCTATTAAGCCAATTAGGGTTGTTTTAAATGAACTAAGTCAAAACCTATTTTTTCTAGGGTTCTCTCGGTCATAAGGAACATCACCAAATTTTCCTAGAATTTATTTCACAACATGCTATTTACTGGAATTAAAATACTCAAAACGGTGACTCGAACTTGAAAAATCAAGAACTCTTCATAGGGATGGCCTCGACTTTGGAAAATTCAGGGAATGTTCCCAAATTCGCAGGCTTCAAAAGCCCTATGGTCTCATGCCATGGTGAATTGTATGCATGCATGGAGAATTAAAACAATGCAGAGAGTAAATAAATTATAAAAAATAAAATATTTGATGAAATTAAGTGATTTCTTTTCCACATTATTCTCCTCTCTTCACCGAGCAAGAGGGTATTTTTATTTTATTTTTCTGATTTTTCTACACGGAGATATGAATTTTGAAGTTTAGGGAATTAAATAAATTAGAAAATCCCTAATTTTCTACTTATCCGAGTCGCCGCGCGCATTCTCGGCAGCTCCGAAAGGCCACGCGGCGCGCTCCCATTCGACGCCGCCACCTGAGTCAGCAGCCCGGGCCCCGCGGTTCTCGTACCGTCTCCTGGTCCGACGCGATCCTGGCCGTCCGTGCGCGCGTGTATTGAATGGACGGCATCCGTTCATCGTCCCCAAGTGTTCTCACCCGAGAGCCGTCCACACTAAATCCCTAAGATCTCACTCGATTCTCAATGGATTTTTACGTTCTTATACCCTATGGATTCGTCTTGAAGAGACGAACACATCTATACGGTTAACATGCATTGAAATTAAAGCATTTGAAATGGAGAATCTCCGAAGCTCGGGATGAAGAGTTAGCTCATACCTTGGCTCGGAGAAGTGTGGCTTCAATCCGAGAGTTGTTGCACCTTTGATTGGGTCCCGCAAGCTCCGGATGAAGTCTCCCGGTCTGGTGAATTGTCTGGATATGATTTCGACCAAGCCCGATCACAAAGCTTGGAGGTTGGAGCAACTGGGTGGCCTGGAGATGGGGCTTTTGATGGTGGACACCTTCTCTTGGTCTGGTGAAGGTGTAGAGCTAATCAATTTGGGAATTGGCTCATTGTGGAGAAGTGTCCTGGTTTTGGGTGGAATTTCAACTCTGAAATTGAGCTTACAGAGGAGAAATGGCAGGGGGATTTCACTGGGGATCAAGTGCTCTAAGGATGGAGGAGGGTCTGGAACAATTTTGGCAGAGTTTTGGCAAGGTTTGTGCTTCTCCTCTTTCATGGCCGAGAGGGGTGGAGTTTAAATAGAGTTGGCTGGGGGGGCCTCCCAGGGGAGTTAGGGCTTGGGATCAGCTGCTCTGGTGAGGAGAAGATCAGCCATGGTAGCCACCTGGGGATGGGGCGGCTCAGCAAGTGAGAATTTCAATGTTGGCTCACATGTGAGCTCTCGGCCATGGTGTTTTCCGGCGGCCGGTGGCCGGCCGGCTGTGCAATGGTCACCATCTTGGTCAGGTGGGTTAGGGCTGGGGTTTAGTGTAGGCAATTGGCAAATGCCATGTGTAAAGTGGTTGAATCAAAGTAGAAAGGGGAAGGGGCCATTTTAGCTTATTTTGGTCAACCCATGCAAATGGGTTGGGTGCACCTCCCCAAGACCTGGTTTTGGGCTGAGGAGGTCGGGTGGGTCAACCTCCCATGTGTGGTGGAGTCTCCATCAAGGATTAGGTGGCAAAGCATGGTTTAGAGTGTGACATGCTTAAGGTAAAAAGGCTTAAGGGAGGCTTAAGAAAGATCCCCCTCTTCTTGCCATAAATGGACTAATGACAAGTCAAAGCCCTCATGGCTTCATGTGGCTTGAGAATGGCTTGTTCATGGCTCCATTTGGCTTGGGAAAAGGTTGGCTTATTTCATGAAAAAGGGTTTTAGAAATATTTGGCATTTAGGGGGTAATTTAACATGTGGCTTGATTTGGAATGGTAATTGATGATTTTGCAACTTAGGGGTGATTTTGATCAAATGGATGATGAGGGGAAGTGTCATGTGGGCTTTAGGATGATTTGGGCTTTTGAATTTTGGAGGAAATGGGCTTTTAGGAGGGTTTAAGGGATGGGCCCTTAAGTTTAAAAATGAATTTATGGATGGGAATTTTGTAAAGAGGTTGGGCCAAATAATTGTTGGGTTTAGCTCATGGATGTGTCATGAGTGATTTGAAACAAATTGGGGGTGATTTGGATTTGAATTGGGTTGAATTTGGGTTAGGTTTGGGTTTAGGTCAAAAATGGGCCTTTTGACCTTGGGTTGAGTTTGAGTGGGACTTGGGTTCAAATTTTGGGCAAATCATGTTAGGGTTTTGTTTGTGGGAATGTTAAGGAAGATTTAGAAAAGATTTGAGGTTAATTGGAGTTGAATTGGGTGAGTTTGGGTTAAGTTTGGGTCATGGGTCCAAATTGGGCTTTAAGGCCAAAAGTGAGATTGGATCCAAATGTCAATCAAATTGGACTTGGATTTGGTTTAAATTGGTATTGGGAATGTTGAATTGAAGTTTAGAATTGAATTGGACCAGAATTTGGGTCAATTGGATAGGTTTGGTTTAACATTGGGTTCACTTTGGGTTAAAATGGGTCAATTTGGGGGTTTTGACAAAAGTAGGGTAAATTGACAAAATTGGCCCATGGTGTAGTTGGACAAAATGAAATTAGGAATATTTAGGATTTTCTGGAATTTTCTGAGAATTTTCTGAATTTTTGGATTTTTAGGCCAAGAAGGGTATTTTGGGTATTTGGAGGGTATTGGGGGGTATTTTTGGAATCTTTGGTATTTTTGGGTATGGATGATCAATTTGAGTGATGTGGAGATGTTTGGGATTGATTTTGGAAAATTTTGGGTAATTTGGAAATTTTGCAAAAAATTGGGTAATTTCAAGAGTTTTGGGTAGGTTTAGTAGGTGTAGGGTCTCGGGGGTCAAAAATTGAAAATTTGGGAAATTGAAGATTGGGTGAACCTAGGTGGAAAGAAATCATTTTGGTTGAGCCATGAAACCATTTCAAGCCCATATGAGCCATGAAAGGACTCATTTGAGGCATTCACTATGTTGTTCCTAACCCTCTTAGCCAAGGGCTTAGGGGTTAAGGACCATCCATGTGAATCACCTACATGAGTCGGGAGGTTAAGTTGGGTATGGGTGTGGTTTTAGGAAGTGTGTGGAAATGTAGTGTGTAAGTGTAGTGTAAGTCAGCCCCTTCACTGGACCAGGCCACCCGTAGGCGATCCTAAGGCCAAAGAGTCCTATAGGAACTCATCCTTTAAACTTCCACATTCGATTTCAACCCTCTAGGTGATTAGGGGTCTATAGTCAAGTTTGTGGAGTTTGCAGGGAGTTTAGAAGTGGTTTGAATTTCTAAAAGGCGGGTCCCAATTCTAGTCCTCTAAGATAGTCAAAAGAAAAAGCCTAAGGCTAGATCCTAAGCACTAAAAAGAAGAAGGGAAGACCTCATCAAAAATGAGGTCAACAGTTATTTATAGAAATATATTAGCCACCTCAAGAAGTGAAAGTGGAGGAGGACTAGGACATCCTGGTCTTATTTGTGCACTCTGCCAATTATCTGGGGTAGAGGCAAGAGATGATGAGGAATGGGTTGAGCCTATGAAACCCATTACTCTGGCTAATATTAAGAAATATGAATCCCACGAAGGATGGAGATCTGGGACAAGGGACTATGTACCTTCTTCAAGTAGAGATATACCCTCTACTAGTTATGAACCCCCTCAGTACACCACTCCTACCCTTCAAGATCTGATGAATGAGCTGACCCTAAGTAGAAAAAGTTTTGAACAATTTGGAGAGAATATGGAAAGAAAATTTGAGCATATGGACCATAGGATCGATGGCTTGAAAAGAAGACATGATTATGATAGTGAATATCTCCAGTAGCATTCGTAGTACGAAATTGCATATTATGAGGCTGAACGTCGATATAGGAGTGGTGAGTTAGATGTTGTCTTTCCTGAGTGCCCCCGCTACACACAGTACCGTACCTGGAGATCAGGGAGATGATATAGCTTGGGATTTTGATGCGGAAGATTAGAGACTTTGTTTAGTTTGTTTAGATTAATTGTTCTTTTGAAAACTTTATTGTTCTATGTGTAATTATTCTGTACTTTTTGTGGACTGTGGATTTGGTGTGTTTGTGTGTTTGCTTATGCTGTAATGTTAGACTTTTTATGTGTGTTAAGTTAGTTTGCAATTTTTCTTTTAGATAGGATGTTAGTTTTTCTTTAATGTGTTGTTTAAGTTTTAATAAGTTATGAACTTTTAATATGTTTAGATTGTCTTAATATGTTTAAAGTAGGTTAGTTGATTGTATGTGTAGTAATAGATTAAGTTTTCATTTGTTGTGTTTTATACTTATTAAAAATTTCTTATCCCAACACTTTCTTTTAAATACTATATATATGGAAGAATACTAACAGTACTTGTTCTTTAAATAATGAAAAAGCCTGCAAAAATTTCAAGAAAAAGAAATACCTAAAGCTCAAAGGTATGATGTACTTTACTATATATTTTTCCTTTTCACCATTTAGAAATAGATAGAAAAATTTAAGTTTGGGGGAAGGTAAAAATACAAATTTAACTATTAAATTGTTTTCAATTTCTATTTTCAAAAATTATTATCAAATGATTTTTCTATAGTAATTTTTCAATTCAATAAACATGAATTACTTTATTTAATTATTATAGAAAGTTAAATAAAATGTTTCTAGTAATTCAATTATTTAATAGAAAAGATATTTGGTTAAAAGAAATAAGAATATAGTAAACTATTTAAAGTAAGGGAAACTATATTCTAAAATTGAAATTCTTAAGTATTTAGATGAAAAAAAAGAGATCAAAACTCAATAAAGTAAAGGCTATAAAATAAATATAAGCAAAGAAATATTTTAAGTTTCAAATTTAGGAAGAGAAAGTTGATGTTCAAAATTATTAACAGGCTATCCAGATATAGTAATCCTCACTTGAAAAAGAAAAAGAGATGGATTAAAAATCAATCCAAAAAGAAAAAAAAAGGAAAGAAGAAAAGAAGAAAAGAAAAGAAAAAATATAAGTAAGGAGAAGCTTGAGGAGATGCCTTATCAAAAATTGGCTTCAATGGAATCAACCTAAAGGGTAAAACTCAATATATTTCTAAACTTATATATATGGATTAGTATTTTACTAAATAATGTTTTCTTGAACTTTCTATGATCTAAATATCTTAAGTAAATTACTCTTTTTAATTTAGTCTTTCCTGAAATAAATAGCGAGCTAGAAATCCTAGATCTGATAACTAAATAATCTTATATCTATAAAGTTAATTTAATTACTTAAAAATATTTCTATTTAACTTTACTATAATATTATTTAAATTTAATTCATAGTATATCTGAATTGAAAAATTTTATTACAGAAATCATTATTTTTATTTAGTACTAAAATTACTTGAGGACAAACAATAATTAAGTTTGGGGGATTTTGATCACAAGAAAATATATTAAGAAATTCATACCTATTTTTTATGAAATTGCACTTTAAAGAAAGGTATTTTCTTTATTTTATTGGAGGAATAAATATTTATAAGTGATGAAAGCAAAAAGCATGAAATGGGGCGAATTTGGATCAAAAAAAGGAAGAAATTCATGCAAAATGAACTAAGTCACTGATGGCGAGATTGAGCCCGCCGACGGCGAGATCATGAGGAGAATTTTTGAAGGATTTACAACTACCTCGCCGACAGCGAGCCCGAGCCCGCCGACGACGAGATCGCGCGGTTTGGAGACCTTCTAGAAGCCCCGCCGACTGCAAGGTCATTTCTTGCCGACGGCGAGACTGTTCAAAATGCCAGAAACATTGAACCTGGATGCTTTTTGAAGAGGTGTTTAAGCACCCCTTGGACCTTTGTCTACCTCTATAAATAGAGGATGAATTTTAGTATGTTGTGTGTCAATTTGAGAGAGTGGTGTCTATTTTAGAGAGTTTTAGTGTCTACTGTGTCTTAGTGTCTACTTGGTGTCTATTTTAAGAGTTTAAGAGTGTATTTAGTGAGTTTAGAAGTGTACTGTACTAGAAGGAAAAGTCAAAGGAACTTCAAGAAGTCTGCTTGGGGAAGAAATCGAAATAAGTATCATTGTTTATTGTTGTTAACTTTAAATGAAATCCATGCTTTGTTTAATTTCCATGCATTCTGAGTAGTTTTCTTAGTCTTTCTCCTTGTTTATGAAGTTATGTGAATTGATGAAATTAAATAAAAGTGCCTAATATATTAAAATAAACTGTGATAATTTTTACTTAAAACTTAATTTACTTTTCAATCTGGCCCATTGATTTGTTAAAATATGTTGAATTATCAACTATAGTAAAGATTACATCCAATATTCAGGAAAGTCAAAAGCCTTGGAAGGAGGATGCAAATAAATAGGGAAATATTATTTATCAGACGTAGAATTGAACATTTTAGTGTGACAAACTAAAATATTCAATTTGGTCCTATTGTTTAAGAGCTGAAGTGTAGATGTTAGCCCTCAGGTGAGGGGAACGTGAGAGCTCTGAAGTGGCAGCCAGTATCCTCCTAGCCTAACCGCAGATTCAATATTCAAACATAGGACCAGTCAATGTTCTTTGCACCTGGACCAAAGTGTAAAGAATAGGAATGCTCCTATTTGTCACAATACAATAAAAAATCTATTTGAATTCATCATTCACTTAATTTTCTAAAAACAAAAGGAAATATGCTTTTTCTGAAATCTTTAAATTAACTTTATTTAAAGCATTAGTTTACTTTAGTTCGCTTTAGTTATGTATTCTAAATTTCCGTATACTATATTAGTAAGTAAATACTTTTAAATTTAGCTGTTACAAATCTTTTAAAACTTCCCTGTGGGATCGATAACCAGGACTCCACTAGAGCCTTGTATTACTTGATACGATACGTATACTTACGTAGAATCTACATTATACATTTCATCATAAAATTAAATATATATTAAGCGGGATCAAGTTTTTGGTGCCGTTGCTATTTTTGTAAACATTAAAAAGTGGGTCACTAATCCTTCTATATTTTTCAAAAATACAACTTCTCCTACTAAAGATAGTTACACAATATTTAACATATCTTCACTGAGAAATTCTTAACTTTAAATTTTTCATCATCACTATAGATTTTAACTAAATTTTCTTACTTATTTCTACATTCAAAATTTTACTTCCCTAATATAACTTCATACACATAATCATTTTTCAATCAAAATTCAAATTTATTTGTAGCATATTTGAGAACAAATAAATTTCAAGTTTTTAAAATTGTTTTCATCCCCCTCCCAAACTTAAATTTTTAATAAAATAAAATATTATAGCATAACATATATATAGGCAGGAATGAACAATATAAACATCATGCTTACAAGGATTTTCATATCCTAAATATACAAGTACAAAAATTAAAAATATGAGTAAAAATAAGTTGATCAAATTTTATTTTGATTTTAATATATATGAGATTCGAAAAGAATTCTATGCAGTGGAGGATAGCATAAAAGCAAATCAACACAAACTAACTTATCTTCTCAACCACAACAGAAAAAAATACATGTAGTAGATTGAAACATAAAATTTTAAATGAAAGTTACCTTTATTCTAAACTTCCCTAATATAATAGGAGTAATTTCACCACATCACAACAAAATGCACTCAAATAACAATGTTAACACATTCACTACCACATAAACAAAACATAACTACTCATCACAACATGAACACATATAACTCTGTCTAACATAACAAAAAATAAAACAACAGTGGTCCAAACAATAATGACAAATAAATGTTCAAACAAAACCATAACATACTCAAATCACTCCTCTTCCACTTCCTCTTCATCATCATCATCATCATCATCCCAAAAATTTGTAGACTCATAGTGAGGGTAATGTGAATATGATGGAAATAATACACTCTGATCACCTCTGACAAGTTTCTCCAAAGATGTGTGATATTTTTCTTCATAATCACTATGCCTTCTAATATAAGTGTTAATAGGATCTACATAATTTCTAAATTTAGTACCTTGTCCCTGTATAATTGATGTTGTCCATCATCCTTTGCATTAACTATGTTTGTGAATCAGGATTAGAGATTGGCCATGGGATGTAGCTGCGCGAGATGTAGAAGCATGAGATGTAGACCGGAGCTTCTAGAAATCCTCCTCTCTAGCCAAGAATAGAATTCTCAGAATAAGAGTTCACATTTGCACTTGTGATAGGCTTTAGAGGTTGTAAAATCTCCTCCCAACTATCAAACATCACACCAGCTTGCTCTCATAAAGAAAAAGATTAATGATGCAAATTTCAAACCTGCAGTAGTAGCAGCTCTAGTAGAACTGGTAATGGCCTGATACATAAGAGATCTAATATCAATATGCTTAAATTACTGAATGCAGAAGTTCAAATTGGGTCTTTCTCTTGACTTCACTAAGATGATTAGTTGGGATTAGACAAGCATAAATGAAATAATGCCACGCTTTCCCCATGGCATCCAACTTTGATTTAGGAAAATTTACTCTTCTTCCACTTGTAATTTTTCATAATCCTTTTCTCGCAGTTCATAAAAATATAATCTCGTCTAACTCTTCCTCCGTAGTATTATAATTTGTATAAAAACACATTGTATCCAAAGGTAGATGGTAAAATGAATTAATTACCTCAGGGGAAAATGCTACTAATTTTCCTCTTACCATCACTTGATCCTCCTCAGCTTTAGAGAGATTTGCATAGAACTCCCAAACTACATAAATCATAATAACAGTAGTAAAACAATACAAATGTTACCACTATCAGTGGACAATCAAATCTTTCATTGCTCTACCTGAATTTTTAAAACACCTCTCAGAAATGAATTTTTTGGACTGCATCGCATCTACATATCTATCCTGAGCTTTCACACTCACAAAGTTGCTCGAATCAAAAGTTGCCTTCCCTTTGCTCCTTTCATTCTTGGTGCCATTTCTAAATATCACATAAAATTCCAAATAAATTCTAAACTCAAACCTATATAACTAAATCTAACTTCAAAAAAGCTTAAACTAACATTTCCATGTAATATCCATCAATTTTTTTTTAAAATTTTCACCATAAATAGTAATTATTGGATTTTCCATAATGTACTCCAAATCTATGGTGAAAATAAAATTTTTGACATATAAGTGAAGCTCTAACCTTGAGAAGAGAAATCTAGCAAATTTAGCTCAATTTCACCAAGTAATCTTTAAATTTGGAGAAGCCCTAAGACCAAAATCACGAATAACAGAGGAAGAGAAGACTTTTGAGGGAAAAATGGAGTTTTTTTACTTAATTTTTCGCTTATAACCGTACACAAACCAACACTTAAGCGCTACTGGTTTGACGCTTAGGCTCCTATCTCTTAGATAATTATGCGCTTAAGGGCGACGCTTAAGCGCCCGTGCACAAATTTGGATATTTTCAATTTTTGAGTTAAATGTACATCTTACTTAATTCATCCACTCCTAAATGATCTTTATAAATCTTAGTAACTATTTTCTTCCCCTTTTATTTTCCTCTTTCTCAAAATTCATAATTTTCCATAATTTTGATTTGATCGTAATTGACACATAATTTTCACTCAAATAAACACTTTCATTCACATGTCAAACAAATACCAATACAATTCACACAACTTATCTCCACTCCAAATAAAATTTGGATGATATAACTCCTAAATACATCACATCATAAGACAAACTTAACATCAAACACACTTAAAACAAACAAACACTAACAATAAACAATCTAACTAGACTCTCAAACTTAGTTCCATTATCCATTAGGTGGAACATATCAATGTCGTTCATTTGTTTTTTCTGAACCATTTGGCATATAAATTTGATAGAATAGACGATGATGAAGAACTCTTATTGAGTCTTCTTCAATCTACTTTTTTTTCAAATACATCGTCTTGTCTGTTTTCTCAATACAACTTGCATGGTTGAATTGTATTTTGAGTTGTCATCCAATATGCTCCAAGTGTGATTTAGTTTCATTCACTTTTGCTTTAGTTGAAGCCACATCAACATCAATTTTTGCAATCTTCTCTGCTATTCCTTCTATACTAACGACTAGGAATCCGTTGTATAACTCTTGCACACTTTGACTTACAAACTTCTTCTTGATTGCCTCATCTTTTTTCTTCAATTCACTCTCCCAAGAAGATCATTTTGCTAACTTTATCACTCTTTTTTCAACTCAGAAATCACATCACTTAGACTTCAGAATGAAAATTTGGAGAAGGGTAAAAATCTCTTCATTTTCATGCTATTTATATACTTTAGAGGAGCCTAAACCCACTAGCCATGTTCACAAACCACTAAATAATGTTCAAGATAACTTCCCCACGTTTAATTATTCTACAACATTATTTATGCACATTTTTTAACTACTGCAATTAAGCGCCAAATGTTGACGCTTAAACATCGATGCTCATTTAAGCACACGTCAGCTTAATGTACAAATACACATTTTAACATGTATAAGTCATCAATTAAGGTCTTAGAATTATCATAACATATTCAAAATACTATCATCTTTTTCTAAAACAAACACAACAAAATAAACTTAAAAACTAAAACACAGTGAAAACTATGGGTTACCTCCCATAAAACGATTGATTTTATGTCGTCAGCCGACGTACCCAGTGTTTTTTATGGGTGACCCAACATAATAAGATCATTTAATTTAATTTGATCCCCTAAGAAATTAAGTTTCAGTCTATGACCATTCACTTTGAATATTTTCTTAGTTTAAGGATCTTTCATATCCATAGCTCTATAGGGATAAACTTTTATCACAATAAATGGGCCAATCCACCTGGACATAAGTTCTCCTAAAAATAATCTTAACCTTGCATTATATAGCAAAACTTGTTGTCCTGACTCAAAATTTTTAGTAAGAATCCTCCAATCATGCCACTTCTTCATCTTTTCCTTATAAATCTTAGCACTCTCATAAGATTCATTCCTTATCTCTTCCAGCTCATTTAATTGCAATAATCTCTTTTTCACTAGCATCCTTTAAATTATAGTTAAATTCCTTAATATTCTAATATGTTTTATTCTTAATTTCAATTGGTAAATGACAAGCTTTCCTATATATTAACCTGTATGGGGACATTCCTATAGAAGTTCTATATGCAATCCTATAAGCCCACAAAGCATAATCAAGTTTGAATGTCCAATCCATTTTTATTGGATTCATAGATTTTTCTAAAATTCTTTTAATTTCATGATTGAACAATTTATCCAAACCACTTGTTTGAGTATTAGAAATTCGATGGTTGATATGATATTTCTTTACTAATTTCTCTATAATTGATTTTTGAAATAACTTCTCCATCAGTTATGATCACTCTCGGCATTACAAATCTAAAAAACATGTTCATTCTTAAAACTTTGCAACAGTTGTAGTATCACATTGAGGTAAAACAAAAACTTCTATCCATTTTGATACATAGTCTACTGCTAACAATATATATAAATTTTTGAAAGATGGTTTAAATGGTCCCATGAAATCTAATCCCAAACATCAAATATATCGACTTTCAAAATATAATTGAGGGGCATCTCATTTCTTCTAGAAATATTGCCTATATGTTGAAACGATCACAATTTTTAATAAAGGATTAACATCTCTAAAAATAGTAGGTCAATAAAATCCAAATTGTATAATATTGTATGATGTTTTATCAACACCAAAATGTCCCCCAAAATCATTTTTAAATAATTTCATAAGTTTTTTCTAAAGGCACACATCTTTGAATAATTAGATCATTTCCTTGTTTATATAAAAATGGGTCATCCAAAAAATAAGTCTTAGCTTTAGATAAAATTTTTCTCTTTTGTTGGTGTGTCAGACCATATGATATAATATTACTAACAATAAAGTTCACGATGTCTGCATACTATAGAACACACAACTCATTAATATTAAATAATTTTTCATCTGGAAAATGTTTATTAATTTCTTTTTCAAAACATATTGATTTTTCGGATTCAAGCCTGAATAGATGATCAACAATTTGATTATCAACTCCCTTTTTATCTAGTAGTTTAAAATCAAATTCTTGCTAAAGAAGAATGCACCTTATCAGTCTTGGTTTTGCATCCTTCTTTTTCATTAAATGTTTAATAACAGAATGATTCATATAAACTACACATTTTGTTCCAATTAAATATGATATGAATTTATCTAAAGTAAATACTATTGCTAATAACTCTTTCTGATTTGTGGTATAGTTAATTTGAGCTTCATTAAGAATTTTACTAGCATAGTAACTTACTTTCAAAATCTTATAATGTTTCTGTCCTAAAACAGCTCCAATAGCATAATCACTTGCATCGCACATTAATTCAAATGGTTTTTTCCAATATGGTGACATAATAACTTGTGCAGTGACTAATTTTTTTATAATAGCTCCAAAGCTTTTTGGTACTCCTTATTAAATTTAAAAATTACATCTTTTTTTGAGTAAATGACATAATGGCATAGCAATTTTTTAGAAGTCTTTAATAAATAGCCTGTAGAATCCAGCGTGTTCTAAAAAACTTATAATTTCCCTCACATTTATTGGGTGTGGTAAATTAGCGATCACTTGATTTTTTGCAGATCTACTTCCATACCTTTCTTTGATATGTGATGTCTTAAAACAATTCCTCATGCTACCATAAGCTGACATTTTTCCCAATTTAAGTACTAAACTTATTACTTCACATCGTTTAAGAGCTCATGATAAATGTTCTAAACATGATTCAAATGAAGTTCCAAACACCGAAAAATCATTCATGAAAACTTTAACTCTCTTTTCAATTAATTCATAGAAAATAACCATCATACATCTTTGAAATGTAGCAGGGGCAATATATAAACTAAAGTACATTCTTCTAATAGCAAATGTACCATAAGGGACTGATAAATATTTTTTTCTCTTAATCCTCAGGAGCAATTTGTATTTAGTGATAACCAATACATCTATCCAAAAAATAAAATATTTATGCTCGGCTAGTCTATCTAGCATTTGATCTAGAAAGGGAAATGGAAAATGATCTTTCATATTGGCAAGATTTAATTTTCTATAATCAATACATATTCACCATCATGTGACTTACCTTGTTGGTATTAATTCATTTTTGTTCATTAATAGTTACAGTCACTCCTCCTTTCTTTAAAACAAAATGAATTGGACTAACCCATGCACTATCTGAAATATGATAGATAATTCCAGCATCTAACCACTTTAAAATTTCTTTCTTAACAATTTCTTTCATAATCAAATTTAGTCTCCTTTGAGGGACAACCCAAGTTTTGCAGTTTTCTTCCATAAGAATTCTATGCATACAAATTGAAGGACTGATTCCTTTGATATCAGCAATTGTCTATCCAAAGGCTTTCTTATATTTCTTCAAAGTTTTCATTAAACTCTCTTCTTGTAAAGTTAAATTTGAGGAAATTATAACCAGTAAATTTGAGGAATCACCTAAAAGACATATTTTAAATGTTTAGGAAGTAACTTCAATTCAAGTTCAGGAGGTTTTCAATTGATGGAAAAAAATTTGTCTTTTTATGTCATATCCAAAACTTCAAAACTTTCTTAAACATAATTTGAATCTTCTTCAAGAAAATCATTAAATTGTTCTAATTCCTCTTCTTGCTCGTGCTCCAATTCTTTCATTTCAGATTTCTCTTCATAAGTTGTTTTGAATTGGCATTCACTCAGATATCTTATTACATCAGTCCTGAAATATTCATCATCTTTACCTTTTGCAGGGTATTTCATTGATATTGAACTATTAAAAGTGATTGTTTGATCATTGACGTGCATATTTATTTCCCCTTTTTGCACATCTATCATTTCTCTTCGCGTGGCTAGGAAAGGTCTCCTCAAAATGATATGTATCTCTTTATCTTCATCCATATCTAGCACAATGAAATTGACAGGAAAGTTAAATTGATCTACTTTTACTAAAACATCTTCTATAACTCCCTTAGGACATGTTATCAAACAATCTGTTAATTGCAAAGTTATAGTAGTAGGGGATATTTCTCCTAATCCCAGTCTTTTAAATATAGATAATGTTATAAGGTTAATGCCTGTACCTAAATCACATAAAACTATCCCATAAAATCTGTCTCCTATTGCACATGGAATTGTGAAGCTACCAGGATCTTTAAGCTTTTCAGGAAGTTTTTTCTGAATTATAGCACCGCACTCCTCACTAAGTGTAACAGTCTCGATATCTTTGAACTTCTTTTTTCTGTTAAAAACATCTTTCATAAACTTCACATAGCTTAATATTTGTTCTATGGCTTCAACAAATGAAATATTAATTGTAAGCTTTCTAATGATTTCGAGAAATTTTAAAATTCTTTTATCCAACGTTTGTTGATGAAGTCTCTGAGGAAATGAAGGAGGTGGTAGTTTTTTTAAGTCAATTTTTAGTGGAGAAATAGGTCTCTCTAAACCTTTTGGAGCATCCTCTTTAGGTTATTCAATTTCTTCTCTCTCTACTTCAATCTCTCTTGGAACTCTACCTTCCAACTCTCTTCCACTTCTAACTTGAACAACTTTTACTTGCTCTTTATTATGGTCTTTTGGCTTTAATTTTGTATTACTAGGAAGTTTTCCTTCTGTTCTATTACTTAATGAATTTGTTATTTGTCTAAATTGATTCTCAATATTTCTAATTGTAGCTCCACGAATTTGTAACTGATTTCTCATTTTTAGCACAATTTCTTCTATAGACAAATTCTTCCTTAAATTGTGGATTATTGTTAAAACCTAAAGGATAAGTAGGTCTATAATTACTATTACCTTGGCTGTTCCAGTTCCCCAATGGGTTTACTTGGTTGTTCCCGCACTGCTGATTAATATCACCCAAATTATTATTATTTATGTTAAAGTTAGCATGGTTTTTCTAACATGTGTTATAATAGTTTGAATATGGGTTATTTAACTTATTATTTATAACATTTAAATTTTCAATTGATGTTTGAGAATCTACCATTTGGCCAAAAGAATTCTCTTTAATCATTGAAATTGGTTGAGAAAAATTCATTCCAAATTGGTCTAACTTCCTCAAAATTTTAGCAACTTGATTTGTTAACATTGCAAAAACATCACATTCATAAATATTATCCACCTTCTTAGGATGTACCCTCTCAGAAGGCCTTTGAAAATTATTTGTAGTCATTTCTTTTATTAAAGCTTAAGCATCATTAAATGGTTTTGACATCAATGAACCACCAATAAGGACATCAAGAATAGATCTAAGAGATCCAACTAATCCATTATAAAAGTTTGAATAATTAACCAATTTGGCACAACAAGTGTGGACACTTTCTTAAGAATTCTTTAAACTGTTCCCAAGCTTTATAGATAGATTCCCCTTAAAACTGACAAAAAGATGTAATATCATTTTTAAGCTTTGTTGTTTTCAGTGGTGGAAAATATTTAGCAAAAAATTTCTGCGTTAAATCACCCTAAGTTCTAATAGATCCATGTGCTAACGAATTTAACCATATTTTAGCATTATCCCTGAGTAAGAATGGAAAAAGCCTAAGTATAATAGCATCATTCGAAATACTATCATATTTAAATGTAGTAGATAATTCTATAAAATTGGCAAGATGTAAATTTGAATCTTCAATTGGTGCTCCCCAAACTGATTATTTGATACCATTTGGATAATAACAGGTTTAAGTTCAAATGATTTAACAACTAAAATAGGATTTTGAATACTACCATGAAGTTCATCCACTGTAGATTTTGCATAATCTCTTAAAGGTCTAAATTCTTGATGAATTTCAGCATTTTGGTTATTTTGGTTTGTCATTTCTTGAAATTTTTGAATTTTTTATGCATTTTTAATTTTTCTAATAGTTATTTCTTATTCAGAATCGTAGAGCACTAGTCATTCAGAACATGATATACGCATAAACTATTACAAAGTAAAAATTAAAATAAAATCAAACCACACATAACCTTATATAAAAACTACACTGCAATATTCCTATAATAAATCTAAAAGTTTAAATAAGACTTTCTAAAAATAGAATTTTTTTTCTTAAAATTCCTTAAAATTTTAATAAATTTCCTTTTCGTTTCCCCGGCTACGGTGCCAAAAACTTGACCCCTAACGTATTTATAATACATGAATATTATGATATAATATTATGATATACATACATACATATATATATATATATGCTTTAATTTTCTATTTTTTTCTTTACAACGACGCCAAAAACTTGACACTGATGCAAATAAGAGTTCAACTGTTATATTTAAATTTTGGGATTCTATGCTAGTATATATATCATTATCAAGTAATATAAGACTTTTTGATTAAGCCCCAAAATATCTAACCCACAGAGAAACTTGCAAACTTCTAATAAGTAATTAGAACACAAAATCTATTTAGAAAAAGATACTTACTTATACTAAAGATATTATATTAGAAGTGAAAGTTCGATTCTTTTTTTTTTGGTAATTTTTGATATTTTGAAATAAAGTAAATAATTAACTGATTTTGATGATATTTTTTGTAAGATAAAAAAAGTAAAAATAAAAATATCTTTTTTCCTTATCATGAATACGTAATAAGTATAGGAGTTTTGTTGTGGAAGTATTCAAAATGTGTACTACCAAATATGAATAATATACCCTTACTAGAAATGCTATAAAAAACATTGGATAGTTTAATGTTTGAATTGCCTTGAAGACGAGTTAGGTAAGGAAGATACTATCTCTCACTCTAGAGTTCACTCTTCTCCCTCCATCTTGGGCTAAGTTCTTATATCAAAACCTAAAACAATAAACCAAATTGGTAGCTTTATTCTGTCATCCTAGTGTCCTCTAATTCTACATTCTTTGAAGTATATTCCCTTATTTATTTGCACTCAATTATATGAATTACATTTTCATCCATACAATCTCATGTGATTTTTACCAATAGTTGATTGAGACAATACCATCACGAATCTTACATGTTCTCACAACAAATGTTAACATCTTAATTGGCCAAATATAGAACTAAATGAAGTACATAGATTAAATCATCATAATTATTCCATCATTAAAGATCAATAATTCCACAACTTCCATCACACTTAACTACTTTTCATTTTAAGGAAAAAGATAAAGGTAACTACTTAGAATTCATGGAGAAAATACTACAACAATTAATTTTAAAATTAGAAATCATGTAGAAACACAAGAAATCTAATTTAAAATCAAATGTAGTACAAAGATAAAAACTTATCTCAAATTTTTCTCCACCAAACTCTTGAAGTACATTTGAATCTCTTCCTTTCTCTTATAATACTCCCTAGGACTGGTCACCCAAACCTAGAGGGTTAAAATATCTTGAAATCACTAATAAATAATGGATTCTTACTTAGAACTATCTATCCACCTTCCCCTTTACTAGGAATGTGATAAGTGAGAAGAAATTCTAAGTAAAAATCCTATAACTCCTTACCTTAAAACACCCTAAATCAACCATTAAAATTTCCTCTTTTCTCCTCTCTTTGCCTCAATTCAAGTCCTTTTTTTAAAGTTTTCCAAAAGTTGCCTTGGTGTCTCTTCAAAATGTTTCCACATTCAATGAATCTTTCAAGAGAAGCCTCCTTTTAAGAGCCATTTCAATGCATTTTCGCGCCCATTATCATTTATTCACATTTTTTACCAATGGTTGCCTCAAACACTCCTTCAAAATTTGACAACAATTCTTTTAACTTCCATAATAACTACCCTGCACTTATGCGTAGCCTTCTCTGTCTACTGGCGCTTAGGCGCCAGATCTAAGCACCTAGGCACCCCAGTTCATTTTCACACATTCTTCATTTTTGCTCCAAATTTGATCCTTTTTCACTCCTTTTGCCATATTTTATTCATTTAATTGTACCTATAAGAAAAACACACAAATACCTTCCATTAAAGTACAATATCCTAAAAAATAAGTATTAAAATTTGTACATAAATGCTATATGTTATTGGTATATCAGCACCCTCTCCAGCTCTCCTAGATGAAATGAATCAGGATTTGAAGGCTAACTGACATATCCAAAAAGCAAGTAAAAAGAAAAAGTATGCTTCAGAGCTCCAGAAACTAATGGTTGATCCTTCTCCTATAGCCTCCAGCAGCACTCACTCTTCTAATAGGTACTCACCCCAAGGATTAGTAGGGGGAGAGTCAGATCTAGATCCCAGCTTTCTCATCATGATTAACTTCCTATGTTGGAATATTAGGGGTATTTCTCATCTCCTATCTATCAAATGCTTCTACATCTTACTATAAAATATAAACTTTGGTGCCTTGCCATTTTGAAAATAATGGTTCATAAACAATCACAAAAACTCAATAATAAGCTCTATGGTTTCTCCCATTTTTCCAACATCAATAACAAAATTTGGATTTTGTATAGAAAGGATACTAAATGGTTAGTTTTGATTAATCATCATCAATTTTTTCACCTTTCTTTCCTTATGAATGATCACTTTGGTTTTGCTACATTTGTGTATGCTGGTTGTAACAACAAGAAGAAGTGAGCTTTGGTCTGCACTTCATTCTATTAGTACCACTATATCCTCCTTTTGGTTTGTGGGAGGGGACTTCAACTGCATTGCATCTTCTGTAGAAAAGTCTGTTAGTTGGCCCCCTTCCATTTTAAAGCTCACTACTTTCAGTGATAACAGTCAGCTGGCAGGATTATTTGATCTGGGTTATCTGGGCCCTGATTTCACTTGGAGGAGAGGTCACACTTGGGAGAGACTAGACAATTTTTTGGTGAATGACCTTTGGTGCCAACAATGCTTGTATACTTTTGTTTCTAATTTAAGCTTTACTAGCTCAGGCCATAGACCTCTTTTGATCTCTATTGCTAACCCCTTTGTTGACCTCACTTTTGTGAGGATCATTTATAAATTGAGAAAGGAAATCTATTAATATTGACCTCCTAAATATTAACTACACTAAATCCTAATGTTAGGGTAAACCTAATGAAGCCTTTTTAACCTAAATCTTAATGACATCCTAAACTGATCAAATCAACAATGACAAACCTTGATCTGATCAGTCATTGACCAAATTGGCCAAACCTTAACCTAAATGATCAAATTTAGTTAAAATGGTTAAATAACCAACAAATTGACCAAACTGGTCAACCTTTGACCCAAATGGTCAAAATAGGTCAAAACGGTCAAACCATGACCCAATGACCATCACATTAACCAAATTGGTCAACCCTTGTCCTAAATAATCGAATTTGGTCAAAATGGTCAAACCATGACCTAATGACCACTACATTGACCAAATTGGTCAACCCTTGACCTAAATTATTAAATTTGGTCAAAATGACCAATCCTTGACCCCATGACTACCACATTGACCAAACTGGTCAACCATTGACCCAAATGGTCACAATAGGTCAAAATGGTCAAACCATGACCAAATGACCACTACATTGACCAAATTGGTTAACCCTTGACCTAAATGATCAAATTTGGTCAAAATGATCAAACCATAACCCAATGACCACCACATTGACCAAATTGGTCAACCCTGGTCAACTATGGGCAACTTTGGTCAACTTGTATGAAAATATAAAATTTTGGACCAAAATAATAAAATTGGTCAAATAACCAATATCCAAAATCACTTTTACCAACTTTTAGTTTAATATTATAATTTCACACATTTTAATTAGTTATATAATTAATTGAAAATGAAGTTATAATCAAATAACCCAAAATTAAATTCAAACCTATGACATCATACATGACATCATAATCTCATAATTGATTTTTGAAATTAAATCTAAATTATGGAGAGTCATAAATGGGTCACTCACAACCCATTAGACTCATTATGACATAAATAACACCTTACTTAACCCATTAACCATGAGCTTTAACCAAGGTTAAAAGCTCATCATGACTCCATCATGAAAGGGTGAAGGAGGTGTCACCCCTGTTGACCTCACTTTTGTTTGAGGTCTAGTCTCTCTTTAGAATAGCCTAAGGTCTAGCCATAGGACTTCCCTGGTGATTTTTCTTAGAAGACTAGTCTTGGAGCCACCCCCTTAAAAATTCAAACCATTTTCACTTCACTGTGAGTTTTCATATGCTTAAGGCCTAACCTCTAGCTTCTGGAAGGACGAGACCAAACATAAGGAAACTTAGGGGAAGTCTCCTATAAGTGTTCAGACCTTGGAATTTACCCTGGGAAGTATGAAGCTTACACAATACACACACTTTACAATCACAACCCTGAACAAAGCACATCCTACTTTGATCTCTTAACTCTTTGGAAACTCATATGCATGGTTTCTCCAAGCTCTTAGCCCTAAGCTAAGGTTTGATTAGTACAAACACATAGAGGACTATTGACCTCATTTTTAGTGAGGTCTGATCTCTCTCTATAGTACTTAGGATCTAGCCATAGGTTTTCCCTTCGACTATCCTAGAGGACTAGAAATGGGACCCACCCCTTAGAAATTCAAACACTTCTTGACTCCCTTCAAACCCCACAATTTTGACTGTAAACCCCCAGGTCACTTGGAGGGTTGAAATCAATATGTGGAGGTTTAAAGGATGAGTTTCCTATAGGATTCTTTGGCCTTAGGATCACCCTGGGTGGCCTGGTCTTGGTGAGGGCAAGCTTACACACACCACACTCTCACACACATTATAAACCCTAAAACCAAACTCTCACCCAACTCAACTCCCTGACTCATGTAGGTAACTCATATAGACGGACCTCAACCCCTAAGCTCCTGGCTAAGAGTGTTAGGAATAACATATTAAGTGCCTAAAATGAGTCATCACATGGCTCTTTAGAGCTTAATATGACTTCATGGCTCAACCAAAATGGTTTCATTTTACTCACATCTAATCAATCTTCATTTTTGCCAAAATTTCAATTTCTGACTCCCGACCCCTAAACTTTCCCAAAATTACCAAAATGCCCCTAAAAAGGGCACCGAAACTTAAAACTTCACGGTCACCCGGGCTCTTAAAAAAATCATTCTAGAGCGTTCCTCTCGTCAAACTGAGAAGTTTGACTATAAACATGCCATACTTCCGAGCTACCTTTGGGCCCCTCGCGGCCAAAATAGCCGATACTTAAAAAATGCTCCAGGATTCATAAAATCTTCCACATAAATAAAAAATGACCCCGAACACTTTTTTTTGACTCCAAATTTCTTTCTAAACCACCTCGAGCCTTTAATTCAGCCTTTTGACCACTTACCCCCAAACTCCCCAAAATTACCAAAATGCCCTTCATAGACAAAAATTTCGAAAATTACAAAAAATCCCAAAAATTTCAAAATATTCTCCACATCATTTTCTTCAACTACCACATACCCCAATTTTTTCAATTTAACCCAATTTGATAAAAAATTCCAAGTTGGCCCTTAAGGCCCAAAATTGACCAAGTAACCCAACCATCCCAAACTGAACCCAAATGTCATCCAATTTTCTCCAAATTTTTTTTGAAACCTTCCTAACATCCCTACAAACAAAACTCTGCATTAATTTACCCCCAATTTGATCCCTAAATCCACCCAAGTCCAACCAAACCCAATTCACCCAAAATTGACCCTATGTCCAAATCCACCAAATTGATCATCCAATTTAATTCAAAATCATTCAAAATGTTTTCCAAACTCTTCATAACACCTTTATAAACCAAACTCAAATTTCAATTAGCCCAAATTTTGACCCAAACCTTACCCAAACTCAAGCCCAAGTTCCCCCCAAAGTTAAAGGCCCAAAATCAAGCCCATGAGCTAACTCACTTAAATTAGCCCAAATCCACTCAAAAACCCACATGCTAATTATCATTTCATCATCCCTTTGATTAAATGATTTGCCTAAGGTTCCAAATTCATCATCAAATTATTCCAAATCAAGCCTTATGACAAACTTTACAAGAATACCACTTAAATAAAAAATCCATTCTCATGCAAGCTCCCAAGCCAAATGTGAGCCATAGAACTTTGTCCCAAGCTAAATGACAAGTCATGCTTGAGCCACATGAAGCCATGAGGGCCTTTGCCATGTCACCATACCATCTTGGGGAGAAGGATGAGTCACTTTCCACCTTCTTAATAAAGCTTTTTAACCTCTTTTATGCTTCACCCTTACCCTTGCTTAATCAAATCTCCTTGGATGGGGACTTCTCCACCTAAAGAGGGCTGACCCAATTGATCTCCCATCAGCGCAAATCAAGCCTTTTTGAGTGAACCAAGCTCAAACCATGAATTGACCCAAATTGACCCAAAATGCCTCTTACACCCATGTCATTTAAATCCTTAACTTTACACATGGAAATCCCAAATTGATTGCACCAAAATCAAACTCTGACCTCCCCTCCACTTAAGCACACATTTTGAACCCACTAATCAACCCCTATGGCCACCCAAGCTCCACCATAACCTTACTTATTTAAACCCCACCTCCATGGCCAAGGGGAGGAGATGAAAAATTACCTTGGGGAGACCCTGCCAAATTGTTCCCAAAGCTTCTCCAAGCACTCCTAAGCTCAATCAAACTATTTTCAATTGAGGCCTCACCTCTTGGACCAAGGTATCAATTTTTTTCTCCTTAAACCAAGGTTATTTTAATTTTATGTAAATATTCACATGCTTTAAGTATATCATCACCGTATAGATGTGTGCTACTCGATTAGATGATCATTCAAAAAAAAATTCATTCAATTTCATTGAGAATCGAGGGAGATATTATGGTTTGAAGGTGGACGTTTTTGGGTGAATAGCAGTTGGAGAGAGGAGCAGCAGCCGTTCGATCAGGCGTGTATCGGACGGACGGCCCTGATGCAGTCGAGCGGAGCTTCGTCCGTGAACGGGCCGCCAAACAGAGCCACGCCAACCAGTAGCAGCGCGACATGTGTCCTTTGAGCGGGAAAATGGATTTTTAACTTTTTTTTACCCTAAACTTCAAAAAATCATAACTTTTCATAGAAAACTCGAAAAAATAAAATAAAAATATCCACTTGCTCACTGAAATGAGGGGAATAATGTGAAAGTAATTTCATATTTATTTGATGCATATTTTACTTTTAATTAATTAATTAGTGTTTTCAATCTTTCAATTCTTCATGCATGTAGGAGCTTCACAACTTTGAAATTTTGGTATGTTATTCTATGCATAATGGTGGATCTTTCCTGATTTTTCCAAAGTCAGGGAAGATCTCCATGATAAGATATCTGTTTTTCAATTTTATGCATCATTTTGGCTATAATAATTATAAAAATTACTATGTTGCTTAGAAAAATCTAGAAAAATTAGAGTGTGTTTCCTTTTACCAGTGGAACATTTGAAAATTATCTCAGGATTTATTTCAATAAAAAAAACTCTAATTTGGCCAAAATCTCAATATTTAAATTTAATTAATTAGGAGTAACCACACATCAAAATCATATGAAATAAATTTTTCACTATCAATTAGAATCATGGGAACCTCAATAAAAATTTCAAATCAATTGGAATTAAATTGACTCATTAAATGAATTAATTAAGTAACATGGACATTTTGCACATTAAAAAATTCATAAAACCCAAAATACATTTCAAAAATTCACCAAATTAATTTTAGGAGTTATATATGATCAGAGGAGTCTAAGAAAAATAAAATTGTATTTTTCATAAAAATTTAATTTTTAATCATTTTTTTAAATATTTAATAATTAAAAATTATAAAAAATCACAAAAATTTAAAAATTCATCAAAATATCACATTTGGTCTCCTAATCACTTGGGAACCATCAAAATATTTTTCCAAAGTCTCTAAGTTAAGATATTAAATTTTAAAGGCCTAAAATAATTTTTAACATTTAAAAAATGAATTTTCTTAACCTTCAACTAAATTAATTCTAATAAATCAAAGAAAAATCAAACAAATATAAAATTTATTTCTCTTGATTTCTTGACTATAGAGAGATTTTCTAAAAATATAAAATTAATTTTTCCATCTTTAAAATATTTTAAAATTATTAATACTCCAGAACTTAATATAATTCTAATAATTAAATTAAAACTAAAAAAATCCCCAACTTTGGTCCAAATGGTCCTCTGGGCAACGGTCACTTCCAGTAAAAATTTCAAATTCATAGGTCTTTTCTTGGTCAAGTTATTGATTTTTCATTAAAAACCCCATTTTTGCATTAAAATAAATATATAAATTAAATAAAATTCTGAAAAATCACATTTTCTCCTCTGATGTTTTAATTGACCCATGAGTATGGTGAAATAAAAATTTCAAAGTCATTTGAGTTATATTTAATGAATTATGAGGTGAACAAGTCTAAGGGGCAAAATGGTAATTATTGAAATTTAGCCTTAATTAATATTTAGACTTAATTATGGGTAATGGGTAATAAATGATCCTAATTAATCTCCTTAGATGATTGAAACATGAGGAATTAAAGGGTAGGAACCCATTTATCACTTTTCTAACATAAATAAAATGATTATAATTTCTTAAATTATTAAAAATTTGAAGTTAATTAAAAGAGAATGTATTAAGTGAAGGGGTTTAATCTTGGAAGAGGTTAATTTATTAATCTTAACCCCTAATTAATGATAGAAATCAAATACCACTTAATATTAATTTAATAACTCATTAATGAAAACTAAGATAAATTAAATAATCAAATTAAAATAATTTCTAAGATAAATTAAATAATCAAATTAAAAAATTTCTAAGATAATTTAATAAAAAAATAATTTTAAAATAATATAATTAATTAAATTAAAAATAATTTTAAAATGACATAATTAATAAAAAACAATTTACATTAAATATAATTAAATTAGAACAATTTTAAAATAATTTAATCAACTTTAAATCAAAATTAAATTAATGCAACTAAATTAAATTAACTTTAAATCAATGCAATTAAATTAAATATCACTAAAATTAAAGTTAAAACAATTTTAAAATAACTAAGTCAACTTTTGAAATTACACAATCAAATTGAAATAACATAAGAAAACCACAATCAAACTAAAATATTATAATTAATTTGAATCATTCTTAAAAAACCAACTCAACTTCAAACAAGATGATTAAGTTTCTTAATAACTTAACCTGCCCCTAAAGACTTTCACCCATATAACTCTTAAGTGAAACGCCAAGTGAATGTCATCTTTCTCATAAGATAATTAAAACATCTAAATTCACCGAGCAAGAGTCAAGACTCAACTAAACCCCGATGATCAGTTCATTCGAACGATGAAATTCATTCGGACTCAAAATAATCCCATAAGCATCGAAAAGATGTTCAGGACTCGTCCTAAGCACTTTCTCAATATGATGGGGGTGTTTTCGAAGAATAATTGAACTTAATTATTCTTTGATGAAGAGAATCATCCTCAACAAAATGCAAGAACCTAGACATCATAGGAATTGACTAGCAGTAGGATTGGGATTTTGGTAGACAACCAGAACCTTCCCTTAGCTTTACCTAGGTACTTGTTGCAAATATTTAAATGCTCTGACATGTGTTTTAAGTGTAACCGGGAATGACGAGAAGATCCACCAGGTATGCTTTTATTTTATTGTGATTTATTTACCTGCACTGTACTTTACTTCTCTTGCATGTTTAACAACAATGTTATTCTGCATGAAAACTGAAACTTTTAAGATAATCACAAAACCGAAACCCAAAACTAAACTAAAAGTCACAATAAGATAAAATTCACCGCCACAATATTCAAAAGATAAAGCAACTCAAAATTTAATCACAAACAGAACAACAAAACTACAACTACAACTAAATTAAAACGTCTCGTTGGATGATCGGGAATCCCTCGGATGATGTAACCCACGTGTTGCTAACGAGATTTCCCACGATCTAAATGAAATTGTGGAACTCATTCAGTTGAGTTTAGCAAATTCATCTGGACTAAGTGAATTCAATGAAAATAACGGTGCCGGGATGACGGAACCGTAGGATCTTAATCGGTTCTGTTTAACCAACTTTAAGATTTGTTTTAATTAAAACATTAAGACATTTGAACCTTAAGACACCTCTGAACCAAAACACTTCTCTCATCTCCTGATTTTCACTTTCTAAAACTAAACCTCTGCAACAACACGGAGCTTGGAGCATAGGGGCCAGCACGGCCATCGTCATCAGCAAAACTTGAATCTACATCAGCAAAACCTTTCTTAGTTTAAATAACAAGCCAAAGGATTTCGAGGTAGTTTGCTTAGTGCTACATAAACCCTCAAACTTTTTATTAGGCATTTATATAATCATGTTATGCAAATTAAGCCCTAACCGGTCTTAGGACTCAGAGATAATTGTTCGGTACGACATAAACCCTCACATCTTCGAGGCTACTTGTGTGATTATATCATACAAGCATAAGTTCTAATTAATTAAAATTGGCAGGATCGAAACATTAAATAACATTCTCAAATTGAAACCAAACAATAGGATAGTTTGGGAAGTTGCTAAGATTCTTCTTGATCCTCAGCTTCCTCTACTTCTCTTTCTTTTGACTCTTAAGAATAAACTATTCCAAATTTGAGCTAATCCCTTTTGAAATTCCAAAATTCAATCCTTTGAAACCTTAAACTTTGAAATTCTTGAAAGCAAAACCACTGATCATTATCGAGAGTTTTGTTAAATGATTCCTTTCATTTAAGATGTAATTAACTATAGGGGCTTGCCCTTATAGGGAACTTTAAGAACCCAGGTAATATAAACCCTACTTAATTCATTTATATTAAGCAGGGGAACTTGTCGGCTTATAAAATTGGTTCGCAGATCAAACGGATGTCACCAATTTTCTAGTTTATTTAATCATGCCCCATCATTAAGCAGTGTGTCTATTCTTCGGGATGGATACACGGTTTGTGGTGCGGTACTCGTTTATATAAACTATTCGGGATGTGAGATCGGTTTGATTTCATATCTTAAAATTTTCAAACTTAAAATTATTTTCAAAATCAAATGCTACTTTCCAAATTATATATATATTTAAATTAAATTTAAAATTTAAAATTCACCGACAATTTCTATAGGCGACCCCTTTTTTAAAAATACAACACATAACCTAAAAATATGCCAACAATTTCTGGCGACTCCGCTGGGGACTAGTTCCTCTCTCCATTTTGATCATATGGTTTTGCTTTCATAAATCGGTAGTGAGTCCATGTCCCTTGTGGACCAAACTACCATTCTTTCCATTGACATACCACGTTTATTTCTATCTTGAACGAGTACAGTCAGCTCTCTCGGATTTTGGAGCCACTATTTAGACACCCCTAAACAGAGAGGTTCCGAAATTCTTTTACCTCTTTGAGGTGGGGTGGACCCCCAATAGGTGTTAGCTTAGGACCGATCCTTTGGGTTGAGAGGTCTTACGAGACTTTCTCTTCCTTTCCAATTCTGAATCAAGTCATTTACCTTTTCTATACCTTTAATCATTTTGTTCCTAACAAACAAATCCTCTAATAAACAACCTTCCAATAAACTCTAAACAAAATAAAATTTTGTTAAAATTTCAAATCAAAATAAAATTCTCAAAACCCATCGAATACACAATAATAAAAGAAAATGCAAAATTTTGAAACAAAAGAAAATTCACATGAATAAATTTTAAAGGATGCCCAGTTTACAGAACAAGTGCGTTAAATTGAGTATTACCACTGAAATCACAAGGCACAGGACATCACTAACTTTTGAATACTCTTCAAAAGATGATCTACACATCCACCGAAGGATTGTCCTACGTCGAAGCTGCCAACAAGTTCAGATGCCATGGATTGACAAATAAAAGGATAAGAGAAGGATAATGGGTAGTGGGTCCCGACCCTCCCACCACAAAATAGTCAAAACAACTCGATGATGGGTCGTGGGTCCCAACCCTCCCACCACAGCAAAAATAAAAAAAAATATGCTCAAGGATGTTCAATGTTTAGCAGAAAGACAATCAAGAAGGGGTGAGACACGATGAAAGTTCAACATTTTAATAAGAATATGACTTCAGGGGAGAACAAAATTGGTGCCCTAATAACTGGGTCCTTCACTTTAAGGAATTCGGATTGGGTCCTAAGTGGATTTTGAAATGAAGTAGTGTGCTTGAAATACGAGTAATTGACTCGGGATATCAAGAGTCTTTTAATTTTATGTCATGTGACTGGGTTCAGACTTTTAGATGAGTTATAATATCCCAGGATTCATGTTAAGAAACATTTCAGAATTATTAATTAGGGGATTTTCGACATTCAAAATCTTTAACAAAAATGTCTTACCAGATACAGTAATTCTCAGAAAAAAAAGGAGCAAAGAAAAAAAAATAAATAATAAAAATTGAAGATTCAATTAAGGAGAAGCTTGAGGTAAGCACAAAATCAAAAATTGGTGTCACAATCCAGACATTCAAAATCTTTAACATGTGCTCTACCAGATCTAGTAATTCTCAGTGAAAAAAAAGAAGCGAAAAGCTAAAAAAAAAGAGCGAAAAGCTTAAGAAAAAAAAAAGGAAAAAAGAGAAAACAAGAATGCTCCCTGAGAAAAAGCTTGAGGCAAGCTGTTGACCTCATTTTTGATGAGGCCTTCTCTTCTTCTTTTAGTGCTTAGGATCTAGCCTTAGGCTTTTCCTTTGACTATCTTAGAGGATTAGAATTGAGACCCACCTTTTAGAAATTCAAACCACTTCTAAACTCCCTGCAAACTCCACAAACTCGATCGTAGACCCCTAATCACCTAGAGGGTTCAAATCAAATGTGGAAGTTTAAAGGATGAGTTCCTATAGGACTTTTTGGCCTTAGGACTGCCCTGGGTGGCCTGGTCTGGTGAGGGGCTGACTTACACACACACTACACTTATACACTACACCTACACACTACACTCACACACCTCCTAAAAAACCACACCCATACCTGACTTGACCTCCTGACTTATGTAGGTGATTCACATGGATGGTCCTTAACCCCTAAACCCTTGGCTAAGAGGGTTAGGAACAACATAGTGAATGCCTCAAATGAGTCCCTTCATGGCTCATGTGGGCTTGATATGGCTTCATGGCTCAACCAAAATGATTTAATTCCACTTATATTTGCCCAATCTTCCATTTTCCAAATTTTTAATTTTCGACCCCGGACCCTACACCCGCCAACCTACCCAAAGCCCCGAATAGTCTCAAATTTCTCAAAAATTTCCAAATCATCCAAAATTCTCCAAAATTATTCCCAAACATTTCCACATCACTCAAATTGATCATTCATACCCAAAAATATCAAAAATTCCAAAAATACCTCCCAATACCCTCCAAATACCCAAAATACCCCTCTTGATCCAAAAATCCAAAAACTCAGAAAATTCCCAAAAAATTCCAAAAAATTCCAAATATTCCCAATTTCATTTTGTTAAACTACACCATGGGCCAATTTTGTCAATTTACCCCACTTTTGTCAAAACCCCCAATTTGACCCATTTTAACCCTAAGTGAACCCAATGTCAAGCCAAACCTACCCAATTGACCCAAATTCTGGTCTAATTCAATTCTAAACTTCAATTCAACACCCCCAACACCAATCTAGACCAAATCCAAGTTCAATTTGATTGACATTTGGATCCAATTTCACTTTTGGCCTTAAAGCCCAATTTGGACCCATGACCCAAACTTAACCCAAACTCACCCAATTCAACTCCAATTAATCCCAAATCTTTTCTAAATCTTCCTTAACATCCCCACAAACAAAACCCTAACATGATTTACCCAAAATTTGGACCCAAACCCCACTCAAACTCAACCCAAAGCTAAAAGGCCCATTTTCGACCTAAACCCAAACCTAACCCAAATGAGCCCAAACCCCAAAATCAAAGCCCAACCAAAGTCAAAACCTCTTTGAAACACTCCCATAAGTATTTCTCAACATTAATTTTACATCAATTTCAACCCTAGCCCAACATTGGCCCAACTTGGCCCACTTGGACCTATATTGGCCCATTCACCAAAAGAATCCAAATCCAACCCAATTCAAACCCAAACTACCCCAAATTTGCTCCAAATCACTCATGACACATCCATGAGCTAAACCCAACAATTATTTGGCCCAACCTCTTTACAAAATTTCATCCCAAAATCCATTTTAAAATTCAAAAGCCCACTTTTCTAATCCATCTTAAAAGCCCATCTAAAACTCTTTCAAAAAGCCACTAAAGCCCACATGACATCTCCATTTGCCATCCACTTAATTAAAGCCATTACCTAAGTCCTAAATTCATCATCAAATAATTCCAAATCAAGCCTCATGCCAAATCACCCCTAAATACCAAAATTTTCCTTAAATCCATTTCCATGAAATTGACTTCACTTTTCCCAAGCCAAAGGTGAGCCATGAAGCCATGCATGAGCCACATGGGAGCCATCGAGCCATGGAATCTACTTTCCACCTCACCATACCCAAGATGGCAAGAGGAGGAGGCCCTTTCCATATTCTCTTAAGAGTGATTAACCACTTCCATGACTCCACTAAACCATGCTTAGACTTAATTGTACTTGGATTGTGACTTGACCCCACTAATCAAGCTGAGCCAAGTGACTTTCCCTTCAGCCCAAATTGACCTTGGAGGGTGAACCTAACCCAAAACCAAGGGTTGACCCATTTAGACCCAAAACTAGCCCTTTCCCATTCCATTTTGATTCAAACCCTTTACACATGTCCATGGCCAATAGACTGCACAAACCTCTAGTCCTGACCCACCTGGACCTGAGGGTGACCCATGCCTGCCGGCCAGCCGCCTGGGTCGCCGGAAAACACCATGGCCGAGAGCTCACATGTGAGCCCAACTTGGAATTCTCACCGCCGAGTCGCCCCATCCCGGTGGCCATTGGAGCTGTTCTTCTCTTGCCAAGAGCAGATCGATCCCAAGCCCTAACTCTCCACGGGAGGCCCTCCACCCTCTCCTATTTAAACACCACCCCTCTCGGCCATGAGAGGTGCTGAAACAAACCTTAAGGAAACTCCGCCAAAATTGTTCCGCACTCCTCCCCATACACAGAGCACTTGATCCCCATCGAGATCCCCCGCCATTTCTTCTCTCGCGAGCTCAATTTCAGAGTTGAAATCTAGGCCCAAAACCAGGACACTTCTCCACAATGACCCAATTCCCAAATTGATTGGTTCTACACCTTCACCGGACCGAGGGAAGGTGTCCACTAGCAAAAGCCCCATCTCCGAGCCACCCGGCTTGCTCCGGCCTCCAAGCTTTGTGATCGAGCTTGGTCGAAATCACATCTAGACAATTCACCGCGACCAGGAGACTTCATCCGGAGCTTGCGGGATCCAATCGAAGGTGCAACAACTCTCGGATCGAAGCCACACTTCTCCGAGCAAAGGTATGAGCTAATTCTTCATCCCGAGCTTCCGGAGATTCTCCATTTCAAATGCTTTAATTTCAATGCATGATAACCGTATAGATGTGTTCGTCTCTTCAAGACGAATCCATGAAGCATAAGAACATGAAAATCCATTGAGTATCGAGTGAGATATTAGGGATTTAGTGTGGACGGCTCTCGGGTGAGGACACTTGGGGACGATGAACGGATGCCGTCCATTTAATACACGTGCGGACGGACGGCCAGGATCGCGTCGGATCAGAAGACCGGAACGATACGGCGGGCCCCGGAGCGCCGAGTCGGATGGCGGCGTCGAATGGGAGCGCGCCATGCGGCGTTTCGGAGCTGCCGAGGTTGACGCGGCGCCGCGTGGATAAATAGAAAATTAGGGATTTTTCTGATTTATTTAATTCCTTAAACTTTAAAAATTCATAACTTTGTGTAGAAAAATCAGAAAAATAAAATAAAAATACCCTCTTGCTCAGTGAACAGAGGAGAATAATGTGGAAAAGAAATCATTTAATTTCATCAAGTATTTTATTTTTAATGATTTATTTACTCTCTGCATACTTTTAATTCTCCATGCATGTATACAATTCACCATGGCATGAGACCATAGGGCTTTTGAAGCCTCTGAATTTGGGAACATTCCCTGAACTTTCCAAAGTCGAGGCCATCCCTATGAAAAGTTATTGATTTTTCAAATTCATGTTGCTGTTTTGAGTATTTTAATTCCAATAAATAGCATGTTGTGAAATAAATTCTAGGAAAATTTGGTAATGTTCCTTATGACCGTGAGGACCCTAGGAAAAACAGAGTTTTGAGTTAGTTCATTTAAAACAACCCTAATTGGCTTAAACACCCAAAATGGATCCCTAATTAATTAGAGCTAACCATACATCAAATTGACTTGAAATCAATTCTCCATTGACCTTTAGGATCAGAGGAACCTATCATAAAAATTTGAGGTCAATTGGATATGGTTAGCCCTACTGAATGGGTTGATTAAGCCACTTAGTCATTTTAAACTTTAAAAATTCATAACTTTCAAAATATCTTTCAAAAATTCACCAAATTGGTTTTGGAGCCTCTCTGATATTAGGGGAATTTAGGAAAATTAAAATTTCAATTTTCTAAAAAAGTTGATTTTTAATATTATTTTAATATTTTTTAATAATTAAAAAATAATAAAAATCACAAAAATAATGAAATTCACCAAAATGTCACATTTTGAATTTTAATCACTTAGGAACAAACCCCATATTTTCCTTAGGTCTATTTAGTGAGATATTAAATTTTAAAGCTCTAAGGTAATTTTAAAATTTAAAAAAAATGTATTTTCTAGCATTTTCACTAAAATAATTATAATAAATCATAGAAAAATCAAAAAATTGCAAAATTTGATTCTCTGATTTCCTTGATATCAGAGAGATTTTTGAAAAATATAAAATTCATTTTTTAACATTTATTTTATTTTTTAAATTAATTAACACTCCAAAACTTAAAATAATTATAATAAAAATAATATAATTCAAAAAATCACCAAAATTGGTCCAAGTGGTCCTCTGGTCATTAGGAATGTCCCCTAATTTTCTTAAGGACAGAAACTTTCCCTTGGTCATGTTATTAAATTTTCCTTGGAAATCTCTACTTTCTACCAAAAATAATTATATAAATAAATTAAATACAGAAAAATCACATTTTCTCCTCTCATGTCTTTATTGACATATGAGTGAAGTCACATAAAAATTTCAAGTTCATTTGAGTTCAATTTAGTGAGTTATGAAATTATTAAGCTTAAAGGGTAAAATGGTAATTAAAATTTTTAATCCTTAATTAAAACTTTAGGTTTAATAAAAAATTAACAAGTAAAATATTTGATCCTAATCTGATTTGGATGATTGAAATTTAAATAATTAAAGGGTAGAAACCCATTAAGCAATTTAAAATAATTGAAATAAACCTTAATTAAATAATTGATTAAATTTGGAAGAATAATAAAATTGGAATTATTAAAATAAGGATATTTATTAGGAGGAGATTTATTCTTTAATTTAAAAAATCCCTAAATTAATCATCTCATTAATATTCAACTCTTAATTAAAATGATAACTCAAATTCAAAACATTAAAAGACTTAATCATTAAACTAAAATTAAATTATTAAACTCTTTCAAAAAAATTTCAATTAAAATTAAAAAATAAAATTAAATTAAAAATTAAATTAAATTAAGTAAATTAAATTGGATTAAATTAAATTAAATTAAATTAAAATTAAAAGTTGAATTAAATTAAAGATTAAATTAAATTAAATTAAATAAACAAATTAAATTAAATTAAATGAATAAAATCAAATTAAATTAAGTTAAACCAAATTAAAATTAAATTAAATTAAATGAATTAAAATTAAATTAAATTAAATGAATTAAAATTAAATTAAATTAAATTAAATTAAATTAAATTAAATTAAATCAAATTAAATTAAAATTAAATCAAATCAAATTAATTTAATGTAACATCAAATCAAACTAAATTGAATTAAATTGAATTAAATAGAATTAAAACTCAATTAAATTAAATTAAATTAAATTAAGTTAAATTAAATATAACATCACCAAAGACATAAAGAATTCAAAATAAATCTAAAATAACTTGAACACTATTCCAAATTTAAACCCATTAATGGAAATTAAACTAAATCACAAACTATTTGAACACCAATTTACCCTCAAAAGCTTTAATTATCATAACTCTTAAACGGAATATTAAATGAAATGTTACTTCACTTGTAGGATATTCAAATGTCCTAGTTCATCGAGCAAGATAACAACAAAACTTAACTAAACCTCGGACGATTAATTCATTTGTATAATTAAATTCATTTGGACTTAAAACAATTCTAGCAATATTGAAAAGATGTTTAAGGTTCCTCTTAAGCACTTCCTCAATATGATAGGATGTTTATAAGAACAATTGAATTTAATTGTTCTTTGATGAAGAAAATCGTCCTCAAACCAAAACACAGAGAACCTAGACGTCATAGGAAATGACTAGCTATAGGATTAGGAATTTGGTAGAAAACCATAACCCTTACCTTAGCTCTACCTAGGAACTTGCTTAAACATTCTAATTGTGTTTTAAGTGCAGCTTGGGATGACGGGAAGACCCTCCAGGTACGCTTTTATTTTATTGCAATTTACTTTCGTGCAATTTACTTTCTTGCAATTTACTTTATTGCAAATGCATTTATTTTTCTTGCATGATAAAACAACTGTTGCATGAAAACCCACACCTTTAGGATAGTCCCTAAAACTGAAACCAAAACTAAGTTAAAAGTTATTGCAAGATAAAATTCACCACCACAACATTTTAAAATATAAAACAACTCAAAATTTAATCACAAACAGAACACAAAACTACAATTACAACTAAATTAAAACGTCCTGTTGGATGATCGGGAATACCTCGGATGATGTAACCTACGTGTTTCTAACGGGATTTCCCACGGTCTAAATGAAAGTGTGGAACTCATTTAGTTGAGTTTAGCAAATTCATCTGGACTAAGTGAATCCGATAAAAATAATGATGCCGGAAGGATGGAACCGTGGGATCTTAACCGGTGTCGTTATAATCAACTTTAAGATTTGTTTTAATTAAAACACAAAAAATACTTGGAAATTAAGATTTTCTCTAAACCAAAACACTTTTCTCATCCCCTGATTTACAACTTCTATAACTAAATCACTGCAACAACAAGGAGCTCGGAGCACGGTGGGCAGCACGGCTATCTTCGTCAGCACAACAACTCTACATCAGCTAAACATTCCTAGAATTAAACAACAAAGCCATAGGATTTCGAGGTAGTTTGCCTAGTGCAACATAAATCCTCAACTCTTCGTTAGGCATTTGCATTGCAAATTAAGCCCTAACCGGTCTTAGGATTCCGAGGTAGTCGTCCGATACGACATAAACCCTCACATTTTCTAGGCTATTTGTATGATTTTATCATACTAATATAAGCCCTAATTGATTAAAATTGGCAAGATTAAAACATTAAATAAACATTAGGAATTTCCTAAATCTAAGCCAAACAATAGGATATTCGGGAAATTACCGAAGTTCACTTCGAATCTGTGATTTCTCCTACTTTTCTTCCTTTGAATTCCCAAAACAAAATGTTCCAAATTCGATCCACTCCCTATTGAAATTCCAAAATCCAATCCTTTGAAAACTTAAACTTTGAAATTCTTGAGAGCAGAATTATTGATTATCATCGAGAGTTTTCTTAGGTGATTCCCGTCACTTGAGATGTAATTAACTATAGGGGCTTGCCCTTATAGGGAATTTTAAAGAACCCGTGTAATATAAACCCCGTTTAATGCTTTCATATTAAGTAGGGAATTTGTCGGCTTATAAAATTGGTTCGCGGACCAAACGGATATCACAAAACTTCTAGTTTATTTGATCGAGCCCCACCATCAAGCAGCTGTGTCTATCCTTAGGGATAGATACACGGTTTGTGGTGCGGTGCTCGTTTATATAAACTATTCTGGGATGTGAGATCGGTTTAGTCTCATATCTTAAAACCTTCAAATTTAAAATTATTTTCAAAATCAAATACTACTTTTTCAAATTATTTATCTAAACTAAATTTAAAATTCGCCGACAACTTCTGTTAGGCGACTCCTTTTCAAAATATCACACAACCTAAAAATATGCCGACAACTTCTGGCAACTCCGCTGGGGAATATTCCTCTCTCCATTTTAATCAAATAATTCTGCTTTCAAAAAATCGGTAGTGTATCCATGTCCCTAATGGGTCAAACTACCCTTCTTTCCGTTGGGATACTATGTTCATTTCTACCTTGAACAAGTATAGCCAACATTCTCTCGGATTTAGGAGCCACTGTTTAGACACCCCTAAGCAGAGAGGTTTTGAGATCCTTTTACCTCATTTCTGAGGTAGGGTGGACCCCCAATAGGTGTTAGTTTAGGAGTGATCCTTCGAGTCGAGGAGTCTTGCATAAGACTTTCTTTTCCTTTCCAACTCCGATTCAGATCCCTTACCTTCTCTACACCTTTGAACATTCCGTTCTAAATAAACGAACCCTCTAATAAGTGATTCTTTTAACAAATGATTCCTTCTTATAAATACATGAACAAGAATGAGTTCGGACTCTTTCCAATTCCTTTCTTTTCGTCCTAAAGAAAAGAAGCATAACTCGGGACCGACAACCGAATCTACCCGCGTAAATGGAAGCCCCAAAGCCGATTTTCTCCTTCACCAATGGACTGGACTTCGCTGTCTATAAGGATGAGCTGCCCGACAATGGGATCATCCGATTTGGACAAGGATTTGAAAACACGAATGTAAAGATCACCGACGTCTCCCTCTTTGCACTGACGAACAAGGTATCTGAAGCTGAGAAGCCGCTGCTTGAGTTCAACCTTAGGTCGACCCAAGAGTTTCCTCCCCTGCAAAGGATCCCGACTAAGAGGAGTACTGATGTCCGCAGGAGGACTGTTCTTACTACCCCCACTGGTCTAGTTGTTTCTGCACCTACCCCGACTTTTGCCAAATCAAAGGGGAAAGAAATCCAAAATTATGATGGACTTGTTACCGTGGAGGGTACAGATCTTCCTGTAAGACCTTCTGTTTTCGAAATCGGGTCCAGTTCAAGGATTCCATCACTGACAAGGACCCAAAGAAGAAATAGAAGTAGAAGGATCGCCAGAGAAGCCAGAGCTGCTGAGGTTGCTTTCCTGGAGGAAATCCCAGAACTGCCTGAATATACACCGCTACCAGAATATACACCGCTGCCTGAATACATACCACTCTTGGGAGGAAGCAGGTTCCATCCCCTCTCCGCCGCAGAGGACGAGGAGAATGTTCGCAAGATTGCTGCCACATTACCTCAGCCCGCATATTACAACGATAGCCGCAAGAAAAGGACTAGAACTACGCCGTTTGCTCGACTGCAAACTTTGGTAGAGAAGTTAGCAAAGAAGGAAAACCGCCCCGTATCGGAGATTCTACGAAGGATAGGGCGGGTGCCGGCCAAATCCCGTCTTGGGCCCCGAGTAGAACCCGCCATCATGACGGAAAAGCCAAGTAAAAGAATGAAGGCTAGTCCTCCCGTTGTCGTCTCGGGATTACGGATTAGGGAGGATACCACCTTCCAGAATTCAGCCGACAGACCATCCGGTCCTAGACCTTCCGCTCGCTAGAAGGATGGTGTGGCGTCCCACTACCGGGCGATTAAGATTGAAACGAGCAGCCCGAGAAAGAAAGTCTCGCCAGGAGACTAGAATCTGAAGAAAGTGCTACTGCGATGAAGGGAACTCGTGAAAGGGGGACCTGGCAGCTATCGCACGACAACCGCGAGGATGCACAGAAAGCCCCGCTAGAAGATGCCATGGAAAAGTTGAGAACCGATATCCGACGATTGGCAAAAGAAAGAGAAGAAAAGTTCGGAGACGAGATTGATTCATCGGAATTCATGGATGACGAATATGCAGAAATCAACATGGTTGAAACACGAGCTTCATCAGCTTCGCAAGGTGCTCCTGCAGCCGCAGAAAGAGAGGAGCCAGAACTGATGAGAAGGCAGCTTCAGGAGAAAGACGACACGATCGCTCAAATGGCGAAAAGGATGGAAGAGATGGCCGTAGCTCTGGCCACTCTCCAGAGTCAAGTGCAACCACAAAGAGAGACACCCCCAGAGGTCATTCACATTGTAGACGGAGGAAAGGAGATTACATCCTTCAATGGGGATGATCACCGAAAAGGATACAACACAAAGTATGATCCCCGAAAAGGATATCAAGAACTTGGTGGAACAGCAGAGTGCGAGAAGCCTTAGCACAATCGAAGAGCGGGACATCCATTCGGACGGGTAGACCTTACCCGAAGAATTCGACGCCGTCCAATACCCGAAAGGCTTCGTACCACCTCTCGTTCAAGACTTTCGATGGAACCGGGAACCCCCGACAAGCATGTTGCACACTTTCGTGCCGCTTGTTGCAATGCCGGCGGGAGCGATGCATTACTCTTCCGACGGCTCGTCGGCAGTCCGTCGGAATCGCCTTCGACTGGTATGCAGAATTACCAAATGGTTCGGTGAAGACGTTCTCAGAACTAGAGAACCTCTTCATCAAGCGATTCGCCGGAGCTCAGCACCACATCACTATAGGTGATTTAGTGGTAGAAAAACAAAGGCCGAACGAAACTTTGGTGGATTACATACTTCGATAGAGGAATTTAAGCATGAAGTGTGAACCACAACTACAAGAGCAACATGCAGTGGGCATCTTACTCAAAAGCATTCACGGCCCGATAGCACTTCTCCTCAAAGGATTCACTATTAAGACTTTCGAGAAGTTGTTAAGCAAGGCCGGGAGCTTGCAAGAGGAGGCGAAGCAATTAAGTTTCGCCGACAAGACGGACAAGAAAAAGCCTGTGAAGACTTTTGAAAAGAAATCCGAGATCGTTGCAGCAGTTGACAAAGGCAAGCAATCGATGCAAATACCACCGTAACGGCCGCAAAGAACCACAACAGAATTACCAAGAACCCCGGTCCAGCTATCGATCATCTCCGCAGCATGAACAACCACCTCGTCCGCAACGTACGTTGAGGGAGCTTCGAGCGGAGAATATCCGTTCAAGAATGAAGCAGTGCCGAAAATGTTCCGTAGTCTGATGAAGACTCCAGATTTCCAGCTGCCAGAGCCTAAAAGACCAGAGGAAGTCAACAAGAAAGGTGATCCCAACTTTCGCCCTTACCACCGGATGCTTGGGCACAAAATAGAAGATTGCATTACCTTCAAAAGTTGGCTCAATGACAACCTTCGGAAAGGGAATATAACGATCCCGAAGGAGTACATGAAGGAACCCCAGAAAGGAGGTTCCGTCAATGTTGTCTCGACTGATCTCATCATTCCGATAGATCCCTATACTACTGACGATGGATGGACTACCGCCTGGACGAGGTCTTCAAAAAAGATTTTAGACGGCATCTGAACCACCTCGGTGCGAGCTTCAATTCAGAGTTCGAGACCTGTTAAGCCGGTACTATCACTTGCGATAGAAGAACCACCTCAACATGAGACGATTGAAGAGAAGAAGAAAATCGACGAAGAAGAGAGGATCGAGGCTCCTAAGGCTAGACTAGGGGCTGCTTATCCTAGGATAGTTGTTTCCGATTCGGGGAGAAATCCCTCGAACCTCCGATTTTGTATGATTATCTCGCTCACTTCGGTGGGATCATATAATGATAAGGGTGATGGCGTTGGCTACGTTTTGACTGTTTCTAACGATTACGTAACTAGCGACAATCCGGACATCGATTTCGATACCAACGACAATTCTCAAATCATACACAATCTCGACAATCAAAATGACAAAGAAGACATCCATCAAAGAGGCTACGAGAGTTCAACAAGCAACGAATCTATCTGTGAGTTTCGAGGAGCTCCAGTCACAATAGAATTAGAGCCTTCAGATTCTGAAGCTAATCCGGAAGAGCCTGTCATTCCGATTCGAGAGGAGACACCGACGAAGCTCAACAATAGATTCGAAGAAATTACGAAGTCAACTTAAGAAGTGGAAGAGTTCTACCTCCGAGAATGGGTCCAAAGGACAAAGGAAAGCAGGTGGTTGTTCAAGAAGAACCAACCCCAGCTGAAGAAATACCCATTCGAGAAGAAGCCGAGACACATGGAAATAAAGTGGACTACAACGTGCTAGCCCATCTTAGGAAACTACCGGCCAAACTGAGCATTTATGATGCTCTCATCTTATCAAAGGAGATGAGAGAAGCTCTGATCAAGGCCTTACTTGATCCGGAAATTTGCTTAGCTCAAATGGCCAGAGATTCCTTAGATGAGGTTTGCTCGTTAAAGGAACAACGAGGTGTTACCTTCACGGACAATGACCTACTACTTGGAACAGCAGATCACAACCGACAATTGTACATTTCAGTTACAATCGGAAAATTTACACTCTCCAGAGTATTGGTGGATCCAGGAGCATCAATCAATATAATGAGTCTTCGAACGTTAGCATACTTGGAAATTGATGCTCGTGAACTCGAAGCCGACAAAATGTTATTAAGAGGATTCAACCAGAAAGGAGAAAGAGCCCTCGGGTCAATAACGCTACTAATGAAGACCGGTGACTTAGCAAAGACAACCGCAAAATTTCACATAATTGATTCGAAACGTCGTTCAACGCTCTATCGGGCCGACCATGGATACATGAAAATAGGATGGTACCATCATCTCTACATCGAGTGCATCAAATACTACGATGGAGGGGAACAGTGCATCAAAGGTGACTTACAACCATTCTCCGTACATGAAATTGGAATCCATGAAGATGCAGCTTATTATGCACCACCGAAGAAAACGATCTTCTCTAGAGATACTGTAACTAATGAAGCATAGAAAGTTCGGGACAACGAAGAACCTGAAGTTCTAGTACAACAGTCACTCACCACTCCCTTCCGGCGAGATGGTGAAGGTTTCTCCACAACTCGCATCCGAGGTCGAGGCCGGGGACGAGGTCGTGGTAGAGACGTTAGGACAATTGGACAGAGGAAACTAGTCATCAATGTTGATTGGGAAGACAGTTCTGAAGAAGAAAAAGAAATCAAACAAGAAGCAGCGACAATAAGTCAGAAGAAGCCGCAATTCGAGATCTCTCTCGAAGATGAGAAGAATGAAGAATACAAATCAATGTACGAGAAGATTAACCACTACGTACATACTATGACCCTAACTCCGACCCATTCTAATAAGATCGAGGGTATGGTGGTCAAAGAGGTACGTAGCGATGGTGCAAGGCCAATCAAATTCTACCGTGGTGCTTCTTCTTCCAAAACTAAAAATAATGTACAATTCGAAGATGTCACTTCATCAGAATTAATGAAATTACCTTTTGAGTGGTACTCTCCCTGTGTTCAAAATTTAATTCAACGTGGCTTCTTACCTCGACGATGGACAAAAGGTCAATCTCAACATTTTGAAAAATTATGGAATAATTCCGGTCGTCCACCCAATTCAAAGCATGGTCTCGGATTCGGCACGATAGGATCGACTGACGATACTGAATTTTGCTTGGTTGTCACTTGCGAGTCTAATGAAAATTGCATGGAAACTACAGATGAACTCGAAGATTTACAAATTGGAGACGCTCCACCAGAATTCGAAGAAGAAATCAAATCTACAATAGATGAGTTAACGGAAGTTAACTTAGGAACTAGCGAAGAGCCTAGACCTACCTTTGTTAGCTCCTTACTCAATAAAGAAGACTCCGAAGAAATAATCAAATTATTAATGGAATTTAAAGACTGTTTTGCTTGGAACTACGATGAAATGCCAGGATTAGCTCCAGAGGTTGCAGTCCATAAGCTAGGAGTGGATCCTACTTCGTCCCGGCCGGATAAGGTCCCGGAAGAATGCGTTTAGAAATCGAACAACAAGTCATACCGAAGTTAAAAAGCTAATAGACGCTAAATTTGTCCGTGAAGAACAATACCCGACTTGGCTAGCCAATGTGGTGCCGATCGAAAGAAGAATGGTCGGATCATAATTTGTGTGGATTTCGTAGATTTAAACAAGGCATGTCCAAAGGATGAATTCCCTCTACCGATCCCGGAACTAATGATCGACATTGCTTCGACACATGAGATATTTTCATTCATGGATGGATCTTCGGGATACAACCGGATAAAAATGGCTCCGGAAGATGAAAAGCTTACGGCATTCGAACGCCGATCGGAGTATTTTGCTACACGATGATGCCATTCGGACTGAAGAACGCAGGAGCAACCTACCAGAGAGCGATGACAAGAATTTTTGATGATCTCATCCACAATCAAGTCGAATGCTATGTGGACGATGTAGTCATCAAAAGCAAAGTAAAGGGCAACCACTTGTATGATTTGAGAATTGTTTTCGAACGATTAAGGCAATTTAACCTTAAGATGAATCCCTTAAAATGCGCCTTCGGCGTCACCTCCGGGAAATTCTTAGGATTCGTTGTCCGACATCGTGGAATTGAGATGGACTCGGAGAAGATTAAAGCTATCTTAGAAATGCCGCCTCCCAAAACCTTAAAATAACTACGATCTTTTCAAGGGAAGCTGGCATATCTTCGACGCTTTATCTCAAACCTATCAGGTAGGTGTCAGCCTTTCTCGGCACTAGTTAAAAAGGACGCCAAATTTATTTGGGAAGAGAAATGCCAGAAAGCCTTCGAGGACATTAAACAATATTTAATGACACCTCTCGTCTTAGCAGCCCTGAGCCTCGGGTAGACCGGCGATACTTTACACCGCGGCTTTAGACGACTCTCTCGAGCCCCGTTGGCCAGTGTCAATGATGAGGGTAAAGAAAATGCTCTTTACTACTTAAGCCGTCGTTTACTTCTGACGGAAGTAAGGTATCCCGCAATTGAAAAGCATTGTTTGGCCCTGATCTTCGCCGCTCAAAAGCTCAGGCACTACATGCTTTCTCACAAGGTCAACCTAATCTCGAAGTTTAATCCGTTGCAATACTTGATGACTCGTCCGACACTTTCCGGCAGACTTGCCAGATGGTCAATGATATTATTGCAATTCGATATAACTTTCGTGCCTCTTCGTGCCGTAAAGGGATAAGTCTTAGCAGACTTCCTCGCAGCACACCCTTTGCCGGCCGAATCTCCTCTCAATGACGATCTGCCAGATGAACAAATAATAAACCTAGAAGACCTTGATGATCGTGTTGACCTCGTTTTTGATGAGGTCTTCCCTTCTTCTTTTTAGTGCTTAGGATCTAGCCTTAGGCTTTTTCTTTTGACTATCTTAGAGGACTAGAATTGGGACCCGCCTTTTAGAAATTCAAACCACTTCTAAACTCCCTGCAAACTCCACAAACTTGACTATAGACCCCTAATCACCCGCAGGGTCGAAATCAAATGTGGAAGTTTAAAGGATGAGTTCCTATAGGACTCTTCGGCCTTAGGACTACCCCGGCGGCCCGGTCCGGTGAGGGGCCGACTTACACTACACTTACACACTACATTTCCACACACTTCCTAAAACCACACCCATACCCAACTTAACCTCCCGACTCATGTGGGTGATTCACATGGATGGTCCTTAACCCCTAAGCCCTCGGCAAGAGGTTAGGAACAACATAGTGAATGCCTCAAATGAGTCCTTTCATGGCTCATATGGGCTTGAAATGGTTTCATGGCTCAACCAAAATGATTTCTTTCCACCTAAATTCACCCAATCTCCAATTTCCCAAATTTTCAATTTTTGACCCCCGAGACCCTACACCTACTAAACCTACCCAAAACCCTCGAAATTACCCAAATTTTCGCAAAATTTCCAAATTACCCAAAATTTTCCAAAATCAATCCCAAACATCTCCACATCACTCAAATTGATCATCCATACCCAAAAATACCAAAGATTCCAAAAATACCCCCCAATACCCTCCAAATACCCAAAATACCCTTCTGGCCTAAAAATCCAAAAATTCAGAAAATTCCCAGAAAATTCCAGAAAATCCTAAATATTCCCAATTTCATTTTGTCCAACTACACCATGGGCCAATTTTGTCAATTTACCCTACTTTTGTCAAAACCCCCAAATTGACCCATTTTAACCCAAAGTGAACCCAATGTTAAACCAAACCTATCCAATTGACCCAATTTTGGTCCAATTCAATTCTAAACTTCAATTAAACATCCCCAATACCAATCTAGACCAAATCCAAGTCCAATTTGATTGACATTTGGATCCAATCTCACTTTTGGCCTTAAAGCCCAATTTGGACCCATGACCCAAACTTAACCCAAACTCACCCAATTCAACTCCAATTAACCTCAAATCTTTTCTAAATCTTCCTTAACATTCCCACAAACAAAACCCTAACATGATTTGCCCAAAATTTGAACCCAAGTCCCACTCAAACTCAATCCAAGGTCAAAAGGCCCATTTTCGACCTAAACCCAAACCTAACCCAAATTCAACCCAATTCAAATCCAAATCACCCCCAATTTGTTTCAAATCACTCATGACACATCCATGAGCTAAACCCAACAATTATTTGGCCCAACCTCTTTACAAAATTCCCATCCATAAATTCATTTTCAAAACTTAAAAGGCCCATTCCTTAAACCATTTTAAAAGCCCACTTCCACCAAATCCAAAACCCCAAAAGTTCTTCCAAAGCCCATATGACATTTCCCCTCATCATATTTTCAATTAAAATCATCCCTAAGTCCTAAACCAATCATCAAATAATTCTAAATGAAGCTTCATCCAAATTTCCACCAAATTATCCAAAATCCTTAAAATCCTTTTTTATGAAATCGACCAAACCTTTTCCCAAGCCAAATGGAGCCATGGAGCCATGCACAAGCCATATGCAAGCCATGAGAGCCTCTTTACATGTCACCATGCCATTTTGGGCAAAAGGAGGAGGCTCTTTCCTTAATTCCTAAAGGTGATTAACCACTTCCATGATTCCACTAAACCATGCTTAAGCCTAATCGTGCTTGGATGGTGACTTGACCCTACCGATTATGCTGAGCCAAATCACTTTTCCCTCAGCCAAAACCAGGCCTCGGGTGGTGCACCTAGCCCAAATGGGTGGGTTGACCCATTTAGGTTCAAATTTAGCTATGCCCCCATTCCACTTTGAATCAAAGCCTTTACACATGGCATTTGCCAATCGCCTACACTAAACCCCAGCCCCGACCCACCCGACCAAGATGGTGACCATCGCTCGGCCGGCCGGCCACCGTGCCGCCGGAAAACACCATGGCCGAGAGCTCACATGTGAGCCAACATTGAAATTCTCACTTGCCGAGCCGCCCCATGCCTAGTGGTCACCATGGCTGATCTTCTCCTCACCAGAGCAGCTGATCCCAAGCCCTAACTCCCTCTGAGAGCCCTTCCACCCTCTCCTATTTAAACTCCACCCCTCTCGGCCATGAGAGGAGCTAAGCACAAACCTTGCCAAAACTCTGCCAAAATTGTTCCAGACCCTTCTCCATCCTTAGAGCACTTGATCCCCAGTGAAATTCCCCTGCCATTTCTCCTCTGTAAGCTCAATTTCGTAGTCGAAATTCCACCCAAAACCAGGACACTTCTCCACAGGTGAGCCAATTCTCAAATCGATTGGCTCTACACCTTCACCGGACCGAGGGAAGGTGTCCACCAAGCAAAAGCCCCATCTCCGAGGCCATCCAGCTTGCTCCAGCCTCCAAGCTTTGTGGATCGGGCTTGGTCGAAATCATATCCGGACAATTCACTGCACCGGAGACTTCATCCGGAGCTTGTGGGATCCAATCGAAGGTGCAACAACTCTCAGATTGAAGCCACACTTCTCTGAGCCAAGGTATGAGATAATTCTTCATCCCGAACTTCTGGAGAATCTCTATTTCAAATGCCTTAGTTTCAATGCATGTTAGCCGTATAGATGTGTTCGTCTCTTCAAGACGAATCCATAGAGCATAAAAACATGAAAATCCATTGAGTATCGAGTGAGATATTAAGGATTTAGTGTGGACGGCTATCGGGTGAGGACACTTGGGGACGATGAACGGATGCCGTCCATTCAATACACGCGCGGACGGACGGCCGAGATCGCGTCGGATCGAAGACGGAACGATACGGCGGGCCCCCGCAGCGCCGAGTCGGATGGCGGCGTCGACTAGGAGCGCGCCACGCGGCGTTTCGGAGCTACCGAGGCTGACGCGGCGCCGCGTGGATAAATAGAAAATTAGGGTATTTTCTCGATTTATTTAATTCCCTAAACTTCAAAAATTCATATCTCCGTGTAGAAAAATCAGAAAAATAAAATAAAAATACCCTCGTCTCGGTGAAGAGAGGAGAATAATGTGGAAAAGAAATCACTTAATTTCATCAAATATTTTATTTTTTATAATTTATTTACTCTCTGCATTGTTTTAATTCTCCATGCATGCATACAATTCACCATGGCATGAGACCATAGGGCTTTTGAAGCCTCTGAATTTGGGAACATTCCCTGAATTTTCCAAAGTCGAGGCCATCCCTATGAAGAGTTCTTGATTTTTCAAATTCGTGTCACTGTTTTGAGTATTTTAATTCCAAGTAAATAGCATGTTATGAAATAAATTCTAGGAAAATTTGGTGATGTTCCTTATGACCAGAGAACCCTAGGAAAAATAGATTTTGGCTTAGTTCATTCAAAACAACCCTAATCGGCTTAAACACCCAAAATAGGTCTTTAATTAATTAGAGTTAACCAGGCATCAAATTGACTTGAAATCAATTCTCCACTGACCTTTAGGATCAGAGGAATCCACCATAAAAATTTGAGGTCAATCGGACTTGGTTAGCCCCACTAATCGGGTTGATTAAGCCACTTAGCCATTTTAAACTTTAAAAATTCATAACTTTTAAAATACCTTTCAAAAATTCACCAAATTGGTTTTGAAGCCTCTCTGATATCAGGGGAACCTAAGAAAATCAAAATTTCAATTTTCTAAAAAGTTGATTTTTAATAATATTTTAATATTTTTAATAAAAAAATAATAAAAATCACAAAAATAATAAAATTCACCAAAATGTCACATTTTGAATTTTAATCACTTAGGAACAAATCCCACATTTTTCCTAGGTCTATTTAGTGAGATATTGAATTTTAAAGCCCTAGGGTAATTTTTAAAATTAAAAAAAAATGTATTTTCTAGCATTTTCACTAAAATAATTATAATAAATCATAGAAAAATCAGAAAATTGCAAAATTTGTTTCTCTGGTTTCCTTGATATTAGAGAGATTTTTGAAAAATATAAAATCCATTTTTCAACATTTATTTTATTTTTTAAATTAATTAACACTCCAAAACTCAAAATAATTATAATAAAAATAATATAATTCAAAAAATCACCAAAATTGGTCCAAGTGCTTCTCTGGTCATTAGAAATGTCCCCTAATTTTCTTAAGGACAGAAACTTTCCTTTGGTCATGTTATCAAATTTTCCTTGAAAATCTCTATTTTCCACCAAAAATAATTATATAAATAAATTAAATACAGAAAAATCACATTTTCTCCTCTCATGTCTTTATTGATATATGAGTAAAGTCACATAAAAATTTCAAGTTCATTTAAGTTCAATTTAGTGAGTTATGAAATTATTAAGCTTAAGGGGTAAAATGGTAATTAAACTTTCAACCCTTAATTAAAACTTTAGGTTTAATAAAAAATCAACAAGTAAAACATTTGATCTTAATCTGATTTGGATGATTGAAATTTAAATAATTAAAGGGTAGAAACTCATTAAACAAACTTTAAAATAATTAAACTTTAATTAAATAATAGATTAAATTTGGAAGAATAATAAAATTGGAATTATTAAAATAAGGGATATTTATTAGGAAGAGATTTATTCTTTAATTTAAAAAATCCCTAAACTAATTATATCATTAACATTTAACTCTTAATTAAAATGATAACTCAAATTTAAAATATTAAAAGACTTAATTAAATCATTAAACTCTTTTAAAATCTCAATTAAAATTATAAATTAAATTAAATTAGATTAAATTAAATAATTAAATTAAATTAAATTAAACAATTAAATTAAATTAAATTAAATTAAATTAAAATTAAATTAAATTAAGTAAATTAAATTAAATTAAATAATTGAATTAAATTAAACTAAATTAAATAAATTAAATTAAATTAATTAAATTAAATTAAATTAATTAAATTAAATTAAATTAAATTAAAATTAAATTAAATTAAATAAATTAAATTAAATTAAATAATTAAATTAAATTAAATTAAATTAAATTAAATTAAAATTAAATTAAATTAAATTAAATTTAATTAAATTTAATTAAATCAAATCGAATTAAAATCAAATCAAATCAAATTAAATTAATTCAACATCAAATCAAACTCAATTAAATTAAATTAAATTAAATATAAAACAACTCGAACACTATTCCAAATTTAAACCCTTTAACTTAAATCAAATCATTTGGAATACCAATTTACCCTCGAAAGTTTTAGTTATCATAACTCCTAAAACGTAACATTAAATGAAATGTTACTTCACTTATAGGATATTCAAATGTCCTAGCTCACCGAGCAAGATAACAATAAAACTTGAAATTCTTGGACGATTAATTCATTTGTATAATTAAATTCATTTGGACTTAAAACAATCCTAGAAATATCGAAAAGATGTTTAAGATTCCTCTTAAGCACTTCCTCAATATGATAGGACATTTATAAGAACAATCGGGCTTAATCGTTCTTCGATGAAGAAAATCGTCCTCAAACCAAAACACGGAGAACCTAGACGTCCTAGGGAACGACTAGCTATAGGATTAGGAATTTGGTAGAAAACCATAACCCTTCCCTTAGCTTTACCTAGGAACTTGCTTAAATATTCTAATTGTGTTTTAAGTGCAGCTTGGGATGACGGGAAGACCCTCCAGGTACGCTTTTATTTTTATTGCAATTTACTTTCTTGCAATTTACTTTCCTGCAATTTACTTTCTTGCAAATGTACTTTATTTTCCTTGCATGATAAAACAACTGTTGCATGAAAACCCACACCTTTAGGATAGTCCCTAAAACTGAAACCAAAACTATGTCAAAAGTCATTGCAAGATAAAATTCACCGCCACAACATTTCAAAATATAAAACAACTCAAGATTTAATCACAAACAGAACACAAAACTACAATTGCAACTAAATTAAAACGTCCTGTTGGATGATCGGGAATACCTCGGATGATGTAACCTACGTGTTGCTAACTGGATTTCCCACGGTCTAAATGAAAGTGTGGAACTCATTCAGTTGAGTTTAGCAAATTCATCTGGACTAAGTGAATCCGATAAAAATAATGATGCCGGAAGGATGGAACCGTGGGATCTTAACCGGTGTCGTTATAATCAACTTTAAGATTTGTTTTAATCAAAATACAAGACACTCGGAAATTAAGACTTCTCTAAACCAAAACATTTTTCTCATCTCCTGATTTATGATTTCTAAAACTAAACCTCTCGCAACAACAAGGAGCTTGGAGCATGGTGGGCAAAGCACGGCCATCGTCGTCAAGCAAAACTTGAACCTACTTCAAGAAAACCTTCTTAGAATTAAACAACAAAGCCATAGGACTTCGAGGTAGCTTCGCCTAGTGCAACATAAATCCTCAACCTCTTCGTTAGGCATTTGCATTGCAAATTAAGCCCTAACCGGTCTTAGGATTCCGAGGTAGTCGTCCGATACGACAATAAACCCTCACATCTTCTGAAGTTATTTGTTTGATTTTATCATACAAATATAAGCCCTAATTAATTAAAATTGGCAAGATTGAAATACTAAATAAACATTAGGACTTTCCTAAATTCAAGCCAAACAATAGGATAGTCGGGAAATTACCGAAGTTCACTTCGAATCAGTGATTTCTCCTACCTTTCTTCCTTCGGATTCACAAAACAAAAATGTTCCAAATTTGATCCATCCCCTATTGAAATTCCAAAATTCAATCTTTGAAAACCTTAAACTTTGAAATTCTTGAGAGCAGAATTATTGATTATTATCGAGAGTTTTCTTAGGTGATTCCCGTCACTTAAGATGTAATTAACTATAGGGGCTTGCCCTTATAGGGAATTTTAAAGAACCTGGGTAATATAAACCCCGTTTAATACTTTCATATTAAGCGAGGGAATTTATCTGCTTATAAAATTGGTTCGCGTACCAAACGGATGTCACAAAACTTCTAGTTTATTTGATCGAGCCCCACCATCAAGCGAGTGTGTCTATCCTTAGGGATAGATACACGGTTTGTGGTGCGGTGCTCGTTTATATAAACTATTTGGGATGTGAGATCGGTTTAATCTCATATTTAAAATTATTTTCAAAATCAAATACTACTTTCTAAATTATATATATATATTTAAATTAAATTTAAAATTTAAATTCGCCGACAACTTCTGTTAGGCGACCCCTTTTAAAATACAACACAACCTAAAAAATATGCCGACAGATCGACGTTGGGAATTGTATTTTGACGGAGCATCTTCAGCGCACAAAGACGAAGAATCGCAAGTGATAGTGCCCGGTAAGGCAGGAATCGGGCTAATCTTTATAACACCGGAGCGGGGGATGTTAAGATACTCCTACCACTTGATAGAACCATGTACAAACAACGAAGCGGAATACGAAGCCCTCATAACAGGACTGGAATTAACCATTCAAATAGGGATAATAGACATCAACATCTACGGGGATTCACAGTTAATCATTCAACAGATCGCCGGACAATACAGAATTTTAAAGCCAAGACTCGAACAATACTTCCAAGATGCCATACAAACTGTTGGAATGATTCCAAATGTGACAATCTACAAAATTCCTGAAAAGAAAATGCTTTAGCATATGCTTTAGCCCGTCTTGCAAAAGAATTTGCATGTTTGCAAGATGAATCGAGAGAAGTGTCGGTTCACGGACGTCGAGTCCTATCACAGCTCGACATAGACACAATACACAAATCGAAAAGAAAAAGAATCAATCGCGACGAAGAACGGAAAACACGGAAGATCGGCGACGACCATTAGTGGACTACCTGCAAACAGGAAAGCTACCAGACGATAGGTCGCTAGCCCATCAGATCAAGAAAAGAACTCTGTCTTACGCGTTAATAAACAACACATTGTACAGAAGGTCTTTTGATCAAATGTGGCTAAGGTGCTTAAGCGGGTCCGAGGCCCGTGAAATTGTTAAGGAGGTGCATTCAGGACTCTGTGGCGCTCACCAGTCGGGTCCGAAGATGAAAATGAAAATTAAAAGACTAGGGTACTACTGGCCCTCGATGATGACCGACTGCATGAAAATCGCCAAGAGCTGTCACCAATGCCAAGTGCACGGAGTAGTTCTGCACCAACCTCCAAATGTGCTACATCCGACAATTGCGTCGTGGCCATTTGAATGTTGGGGCACAGATATAGTGGGTCCAATAGAACCACCATCTTCGAAAGGACATCACTTCATTCTTGCGGCTACAGATTACTTTTCCAAGCGGGCAGAGGCGGTTCCGCTAGAGAAGTGAAAGCACACCACGTGCTACAGCTTTTCAAGAACCAAGTTGTCTACCGTTTCGGAGTGCCGCGCAGATCATCTCGGATAATGGGTCGGCTTTCGAAGCACGCAAATCAACAATTTTGTCGGGAGACACGGAATCGACCGGCGATACTCAACAATTTACTACCCAAGAGCAAACGGCCTCGCTGAGGCTTTTAATAAAACTCTCGTTCAAATCTTAAAGAAAACCTTGGACGATAATAAGAGAAATTGGCACGAGAAGTTGTTAGAAGCCTTATGGGCCTACCGGAAAACCTTCAGAACTCCTATGCAAGCTACACCTTACGCTCTGGTGTATGGGTCCGAGGCAGTGTTACCTTTAGAGGTTCAGCCTTCCTTCACTCGAATTGCAGCTGCAAATAAAATCACGACAGAAGAAAACGCCAAATTACGACTCGAAGAATTAGAGAGCCTGGAAGAGAAAAGACTTGCAGCGCAACAGAATTTAGAACTATACCAAGCTAAGATGGTTCAAGCCCATGACAAACTAGTCCGCCCAAGAACCTTCAAAGTTGGTGACTTAGTTCTTGTTCTCAAGAGACCTATTCTTGCACACCGCAAGATAGGAGGAAAATTTGAACCAACTCGGGAAGGACCGTTTGTGGTTGAAGCGAAGATACTCGGGAGGTTCCTACCGGCTAGTGAATTGCCAGGGAGAACGACATATGCTTCCGATTAATGGACGATACTTGAAAAAGTACTACGCTACCCGATGTTTCGAAGGAATGAATTCTTCACTCCTAAGAAACACTGGCAAAGTAATTACTTATGATTGGGTCCGAACCCAAAAATAATAAAATGTGCTAAAATAAATAAAATCATGATAATAAAGTTTTCCTTGTTTTCTTTTCCAAATCAAAATCTCTTCCCTGATCTTATCCCACTTCATTCCTTTTAAGTTTAAAAATATAAGAATAATAAAAAAAAGTGTCTTTAATAAACATTTTCTTAATGTTCTTGTTCTTAGTACAGCCCCTGATCCTTTTCCTTGTCTTTTCGCAGGGAAATGTCGAACGGGCGGTTGGTCCCGAACTTTAAGAATGGCGTAAGCCTTGCACTCGATGAAAAGAGGGTGAAAGATGGAGCGATAATCGAGATCGACTCGGATTTCGCACCGACGAGCCTACGATAGGAGGAAAGTGACCGGGTCCCGGCTGACCGAGAAGAATCGCCCGGCGGACAAGTGATGAAAGTGGGTGGCCCAAGCCACCAATCCAAGAAGCAAGAAAAGAAAGGAAAACATTGAAGAAGATAAGAAAATGAAGTCCGTAGTCGCTACGCAGCAGGCGAGGCTTGTCGCCGCCGCGCCCACGGAGATTCAAGAAGTTCGGAGAGCTACTCTCACAAGAACGCAACGAAGAAATAAGAATCGCCGTATCCGTAAGATGTTAACAAAACTAGCTGCGGACCAGCGCGACGAGACAGTTGCTAATGCCGCACATACACTTCAAGGACACCGGTTCACCAGGAACCCGAAAAAGGAGGCCAGCTCCTAGGATAACGAAAGGACCAGTGGAAATCTCACGAAGATCGAAGAAAGAAGGCTACCACGATACCGGATAGAACCACCGATGACGCATGACCTTGTTGCAAGCAACCCCGGGGATGTCCCGACGGACATCATCCCCGAGGAGCCGAGGTATGCGGGAGAACGTGAAGGAATTGAACCGTATATCCCACAATATGTCACCAGGCCTCGCCATCTGCAGATCATTCCGGAATACGAGCTAGAGAGAATGCAGAATGTCGAAAAGAAAACCTTTGAATACTTCGAAAGGATTAAAGGCAAAAGAATCAATATACTAGAGGGCCTCGAGCTACACACAGACGTATTCTCAGAGTATGAACAACAGCAAATCGTGGATTGTATCCGGGATTTGAAAAGAATGGGCCGAGCAGGCCGCCTAAGGGAAAATACCTACTCAGAACCCCGGAGATGGATGCCGTGGAAAGGAAGAATCACATTACAATGTGGATGCCGTTATAACTTCGCGGAAGACAGAAGGGAAACCCTCCGGAATACTCCGTCATGGCCAAGTGGATCCGATGCCACTAGTCATCAAGAGAATGGTAAAGAGATTGATAACATGGAGGGTACTGCCGACAGATTGCATACCCAATAGCCGCATCATCAACATCTACAAACGAGGTGACCGCATACCCCCACACATAGATCACCACGACTTTGTCGGACCTTTCGCACGAGTCTCTTTCCCGAACGAGTGTAACATCATGTTCGGATCCGACCTCCGGATAGCAGGCCCGAGTGAGTTCCGAGGGCCGGTGAAGATACCTTTACCGGTAGGTTCCGTCATGATACCGAAGGGCAACGGAGCGGATATCGCTAAGCATTGCATACCGAAGTACTAGTGAAGCGGATCTCGGTCACTTTCGAAGGATGGACGACGAGGAAGACACCGTACCATTTCCAGCCGGCACCCGGAGCTAGAGAGCCTCCGGCCTTACGAGCCGTGAGTTGCATGGAAAATATCACACCTCCAATGTACATCTATACGGCATCCTTGCCAAGGATGGCTTGGAAGGTGATGTTATCGACCATGTACCCCACTATTCGGACATGGATTTTCGATGGATGCTTCTTTTGATGGATCGACGAAGATCATACATAGTCCGTTTTGAGTCTACATGGATTGTATGAAATATATTCCAGATCAAGTTGTATGATGTATCTTCGACATGATTGGAATGAAAGTGACCATGTCACATTTTTGGCCTTCACCTCTTTTGTGCAAATTAATTGGGAAACACCATTAAAGTTAAATGAACTTCGAACAAAGAACAGAAAAGAAATAAAAAAAAAAGAATAAAAGAAAACTTTCCTTAAAAAAAAATCTAAAAAAATGACAAACACCAAATTCACATGAACATTAAATAAACGATAAAATAAAATTTGAATCATTAAAAGATAAACAAAATCAACATAAATGTTAAATCAAATTCTCAATCAAATTTCAAATCCAATTTCGATCAACTTTCAAATGTGATCTTCCAAATTTCAAATCAAATCTTAAATCAAAATTTCAACCGAGTTCAAACTCATCCTTCCAAATTTCAAATTCAATCTTTCCAGACTCCAAATCTCAATCAAATTCAAGTTCAATCTTTCCAGATTCCAAATCTCTATCAAATCTCAAATTCGATCTTCCAGATCTTAAATCAAATCTCAATCGAAAATTCAAATTCAATCTCCCAAATCTGAAATCCAATCCGTTCTATTCTCTCCCTTGTCTGGGATGGAAGCGGTTGATTCCATTGACACGGATCGAATCTGATGGCGAGGAATTATATCCAATCCAAACCAGCAACTTCCGATCAACTCTTTTGAATGGGATATGTGACATCTACATATTCTCTCCTAATCTATTTCATTCCATGAAAATCTTTTACAACTTTCATGAAATTCTCGAAAAACCAAAATTCCACACTCTTCAAATCAACACTACAAATCTTTACAAAATCAATTACCAATCAACATCAAATTCAAACTTTTGGGTCGAGGATTTTACATCCAAGACTGCACTGCTTTAGGATTCTTTCCCTATTGCACTGAAATACATCAAATTCAAACTTTTGGGTCGAGGATTTTACATCCAAGACCGCATCGCTTTAGGATTCTTTCCCTACCGCACCGAAATACATCAAATTCAAACTTTTGGGTCGAGGATTTTACATCCAAGACTCGCATCGCTTTAGGATTCTTTCCCTATTGCACTCGAAATACATCAAATTCAAACTTTTGGGTCGAGGATTTTACATCCAAGATCGCACTCGCTTTAGGATTCTTTCCCTATTGCACCTTGAAATACATCAAATTCAAACTTTTGGGTCGAGGATTTTACATCCAAGATCGCACTCGCTTTAGGATTCTTTCCCTATTGCACTGAAATACATCAAATTCAAACTTTTGGGTCAAGGATTTTACATCCAAGACTGCATTGCTTTAGGATCCTTTCCCTATCGCAATGAAATACATCAAAATTAAATTCCTGGGGTTAAGGATTTTACATCCGGGACTGCATTGCTTTAGGATCATTTCCCTATCGCAATGAAATACATCGAAAATCAAACTCTTGAGGTTAAGGATTTTACATCCAATACCGCATTACTCTGAGATCTTTCCTCATTATAATGATCCAATCCAATCGATTCAATCTTCTTTTGGGGTTGAAGATGTTACATCTAAAACCTCAAAATTCCAATTTTCATTTCAAATCAAATCCCTTCAAATTAATCTTGACAAACTTCAATCTAAATTGAAACTCCAAATTGAAATCTAAACTCGGATATCGAAACTTAAATCGAAACAAAATAAAATCTAAATCGAAATTCTCCCGGATCATGTGATTTGGGATTCACCTCCTTTTCCTTTCCCCGACGAGAGTTCGAGAATCTCCAAGTTCCGCGAGATATACTTGACACTCCCCAGCTGAAACTTTTCTACTTCATCCTAAATTTGTCACTTGGACATCTCGTGTTGGTTTTTCTGATCGCTTCGGTCAACACCAATATGCGCGGTGTGCTCCGTCGACTCACCACACCTATCGGGGGTCCATTTGTTGACCTCATTTTCGATGAGGTCTTCTCTTCTTCTTTTAGTGCTTAGGATCTAGCCTTAGGCTTTTCCTTCGACTATCTTAGAGGATTAGAATTGAGACCCACCTTTTAGAAATTCAAACCACTTCTAAACTCCCTGCAAACTCCACAAACTTGACCGTAGACCCCTAATCACCTGGAGGGTTGAAATCAAATGTGGAAGTTTAAAGGATGAGTTCCTATAGGACTTTTTGGCCTTAGGACTGCCCTGGGTGGCCTGGTCTGGTGAGGGGCTGACTTACACACACACTACACTTATACACTACACCTACACACTACACTTTCACACACCTCCTAAAAAACCACACCCATACCCGACTTGACCTCCTGACTCATGTAGGTGATTCACATGGATGGTCCTTAACCCCTAAACCCTTGGCTAAGAGGGTTAGGAACAACATAGTGAATGCCTCAAATGAGTCCCTTCATGGCTCATGTGGGCTTGATATGGCTTCATGGCTCAACCAAAATGATTTAATTCCACTTATATTTGCCCAATCTTCCATTTTCCAAATTTTTAATTTTTGACCCCCGGGACCCTACACCCGCCAACCTACCCAAAGCCCTGAATAGCCCAAATTTCTCAAAAATTTCCAAATCATCCAAAATTCTCCAAAATTATTCCCAAACATTTCCACATCACTCAAATTGATCATTCATACCCAAAAATATCAAAAATTCCAAAAATACCTCCCAATACCCTCCAAATACCCAAAATACCCCTCTTGATCCAAAAATCCAAAAACTCAGAAAATTCCCAAAAAATTCCAAAAAATTCCAAATATTCCCAATTTCATTTTGTTAAACTACACCATGGGCCAATTTTGTCAATTTACCCCACTTTTGTCAAAACCCCCAATTCGACCCATTTTAACCCTAAGTGAACCCAATGTCAAGCCAAACCTACCCAATTGACCCAAATTCTGGTCTAATTCAATTCTAAACTTCAATTCAACACCCCCAACACCAATATAGACCAAATCCAAGTTCAATTTGATTGACATTTGGATCCAATTTCACTTTTGGCCTTAAAGCCCAATTTGGACCCATGACCCAAACTTAACCCAAACTCACCCAATTCAACTCCAATTAATCCCAAATCTTTTCTAAATCTTCCTTAACATCCCCACAAACAAAACCCTAACATGATTTACCCAAAATTTGGACCCAAACCCCACTCAAACTCAACCCAAAGCTAAAAGGCCCATTTTTGACCTAAACCCAAACCTAACCCAAATGAGCCCAAACCCCAAAATCAAAGCCCAACCAAAGTCAAAACCTCTTTGAAACACTCCCATAAGTATTTCTCAACATTAATTTTACATCAATTTCAACCCTAGCCCAACATTGGCCCAACTTGGCCCACTTGGACCTATATTGGCCCATTCACCAAAAGAATCCAAATCCAACCCAATTCAAACCCAAACTACCCCAAATTTGCTCCAAATCACTCATGACACATCCATGAGCTAAACCCAACAATTATTTGGCCCAACCTCTTTACAAAATTTCATCCCAAAATCCATTTTAAAATTCAAAAGCCCACTTTTCTAATCCATCTTAAAAGCCCATCTAAAACTCTTTCAAAAAGCCCTAAAGCCCACATGACATCTCCATTTGCCATCCACTTAATTAAAGCCATTACCTAAGTCCTAAATTCATCATCAAATAATTCCAAATCAAGCCTCATGCCAAATCACCCCTAAATACCAAAATTTTCCTTAAATCCATTTCCATGAAATCGACTTCACTTTTCCCAAGCCAAAGGTGAGCCATGAAGCCATGCATGAGCCACATGGGAGCCATGAGAGCCATGGAATCTACTTTCCACCTCACCATACCCAAGATGGCAAGAGGTGGAGGCCCTTTCCATATTCTCTTAAGAGTGATTAACCACTTCCATGACTCCACTAAACCATGCTTAGACTTAATTGTACTTGGATTGTGACTTGACCCCACTAATCAAGCTGAGCCAAGTGACTTTCCCTTCAGCCCAAATTGACCTTGGAAAGTGAACCTAACCCAAAACCAAGGGTTGACCCATTTAGACCCAAAACTAGCCCTTTCCCATTCCATTTTGATTCAAACCCTTTACACATGTCCATGGCCGATTGATCGCACAAACCTCTGAGTCCCGACCCACTCGGACCCGAGGGTGACCCATGCCTGCCGGCCGACCACACGGGTCGCCGGAAAACACCATGGCCGAGAGCTCACATGTGAGCCCAACTTGGAATTCTCACTCGCCGAGCCGCCCCATCCCCAGGTGGCCATCGGAGCCGTTCTTCTCTTGCCAAGAGCAAGCTCGATCCCAAGCCCTAACTCTCCCAGGAGGCCCTCCACCCTCTCCTATTTAAACACCACCCCTCTCGGCCATGAGAGGTGCTGAAACAAACCTTAAGGAAACTCCGCCAAAATTGTTCCGGACTCCTCCCCATACACGAGCACTTGTTCTCCATCGAGATCCCCCGCCATTTCTTCTCTCGCGAGCTCGATTTCGCAGTTGAAATCTAGGCTCAAAACCGAGACACTTCTCCACAAGTGAGCCAATTCCCAAATTGATTGGTTCTACACCTTCACCGTACCGAGGGAAGGTTTCCACCAAAGCAAAAGCCCCATCTCCAGGCCACCCAGCTTGCTCCAGCCTCCAAGCTTTGTGATCGGGCTTGGTCGAAATCACATCTGAGACAATTCACTGCGACTCGGGAGACTTCATCCGGAGCTTGCTGGGATCCAATCGAAGGTGCAACAACTCTCGGATCGAAGCCACACTTCTCTGAGCAAAGGTATGAGCTAATTCTTCATCCCGAGCTTCTGGAGATTCTCCAATTCAAATGCTTTAATTGCAATGCATGATAACCGTATAGATGTGTTCGTCTCTTCAAGACGAATCCATAGAGCATAAGAACATGAAAATCCATTGAGTATCGAGTGAGATATTAGGGATTTAGTGTGGACGGCTCTCGGGTGAGGACACTTGGGGACGATGAACGGATGCCGTCCATTTAATACACGCGCGGACGGACGGCCAGGATCACGTCGGATCAGAAGACGGAACGATACAGCGGGCCCCAAGAGCGCTGAGTCAGATGGCGGCGTCGAATGGGAGCGAGCCACGCGGCGTTTCGGAGCTGCCCTGGTTGAGCGCCGCGTGGATAAATAGAAAATTATGGATTTTTCTGATTTATTTAATTCCTTAAACTTAAAAAATTCATAACTTTGTGTAGAAAAATCAAAAAAATAAAATAAAAATACCCTCTTGCTCAGTGAACAGAGGAGAATAATGTGGAAAAGAAATCATTTAATTTCATTTAGTATTTTATTTTTAATGATTTATTTACTCTCTGCATACTTTTAATTCTCCATGCATGTATACAATTAACCATGGCATGAGACCATATGGCTTTTGAAGCCTCTGAATTTGGGAACATTCCCTGAATTTTCCAAAGTTAGAGGCCATCCCTATGAAAAGTTATTGATTTTTCAAATTCATGTTGCTGTTTTGAGTATTTTAATTCCAATAAATAGCATGTTGTGAAATAAATTCTAGGAAAATTTTGTGATGTTCCTTATGACCAGAGGACCCTAGGAAAAACAGGTTTTGAGTTAGTTCATTTAAAACAACCCTAATTGGCTTAAACACCCAAAATGGATCCATAATTAATTAGAGCTAACCATACATCAAATTGACTTGAAATCAATTCTCCATTGACCTTTAGGATCAGAGGATCTTATCATAAAAATTTGAGGTCAATTGGACTTGGTTAGCCCTACTAAATGGGTTGATTAAGCCACTTAGTCATTTTAAACTTTAAAAATTCATAACTTTCAAAATATCTTTCAAAACTTCACCAAATTGGTTTTGAAGCCTCTCTGATATTAGGGAAATTTAGGAAAATTAAAATTTCAATTTTCGAAAAAAGTTGATTTTTAATATTATTTTAATATTTTTTAATAATTAAAAAATAATAAAAATCACAAAAATAATGAAATTCACCATAATGTCACATTTTGAATTTTAATCACTTAGGAACAAACTCCATATTTTTCTTAGGTCTATTTAGTGAGATATTAAATTTTAAAGCTCTAAGGTAATTTTAAAATTAAAAAAAATGTATTTTCTAGCATTTTCACTAAAATAATTATAATAAATCATAGAAAAATCAGAAAATTGCAAAATTTGATTCTCTGATTTCCTTGATATAAGAGAGATTTTTAAAAAATATAAAATTCATTTTTCAACATTTATTTTATTTTTTAAATTAATTAACACTCCAAAACTTAAAATAATTATAATAAAAATAATATAATTCAAAAAATCACCAAAATTGGTCCAAGTGGTCCTCTCGGTCATTAGGAATGTCCCCTAATTTTCTTAAGGACAGAAACTTTCCCTTGGTCATGTTATTAAATTTTCCTTGGAAATCTCTATTTTCTACCAAAAATAATTATATAAATAAATTAAATACAGAAAAATCATATTTTCTCCTCTCATGTCTTTATTGACATATGAGTGAAGTCACATAAAAATTTCAAGTTCATTTCGAGTTCAATTTAGGGAGTTATGAAATTATTAAGCTTAAAGGGTAAAATGGTAATTAAAATTTTTAATCCTTAATTAAAACTTTAGGTTTAATAAAAAATTAACAAGTAAAATATTTGATCCTAATCTAATTTGGATGATTGAAATTTAAATAATTAAAGGGTAGAAACCCATTAAGCAATTTAAAATAATTGAAATAAACCTTCATTAAATAATTGATTAAATTTGGAAGAATAATAAAATTGGAATTATTAAAATAGGGATATTTATTAGGAAGAGATTTATTCTTTAATTTAAAAAATCCCTAAATTAATCATCTCATTAATATTCAACTCTTAATTAAAATGATAACTCAAATTCAAAACATTAAAAGACTTAATCATTAAACTAAAATTAAATTATTAAACTCTTTCAAAAAAATTTCAATTAAAATTAAAAAATTAAATTAAATTAAAAATTAAATTAAATTAAGTAAATTAAATTGGATTAAATTAAATTAAATTAAATTAAAATTAAAAGTTGAATTAAATTAAAGATTAAATTAAATTAAATTAAATAAACAAATTAAATTAAATTAAATTAATTAAATTAAATTAAATTAAATAAATAAAATCAAATTAAATTAAGTTAAACCAAATTAAAATTAAATTAAATTAAATGAATTAAAATTAAATTAAATTAAATTAAATTAAATTAAATCAAATTAAATTAAAATTAAATCAAATCAAATTAATTTAATGTAACATCAAATCAAACTAAATTGATTTAAATTGAATTAAATAGAATTAAAACTCAATTAAATTAAATTAAATTAAATTAAGTTAAATTAAATATAACATCACCAAAGACATAAAGAATTCAAAATAAATCTAAAATAACTTGAACACTATTCCAAATTTAAACCCATTAATGGAAATTAAACTAAATCACAAACTATTTGAACACCAATTTACCCTCAAAAGCTTTAATTATCATAACTCCTAAACGGAATATTAAATGAAATGTTACTTCACTTGTAGGATATTCAAATGTCCTAGTTCACTGAGCAAGATAACAACAAAACTTAACTAAACCTCGGACGATTAATTCATTTGTATAATTAAATTCATTTGGACTTAAAACAATTCTAGCAATATTGAAAAGATGTTTAAGGTTCCTCTTAAGCACTTCCTCAATATGATAGGATGTTTATAAGAACAATTGAATTTAATTGTTCTTTGATGAAGAAAATCGTCCTCAAACCAAAACACGAGGAACCTAGACGTCATAGGAAATGACTAACATATGGATTAGGAATTTGGTAGAAAACCATAACCCTTACCTTAGCTCTACCTAGGAACTTGCTTAAACATTCTAATTGTGTTTTAAGTGCAGCTTGGGATGACGGGAAGACCCTCCAGGTACGCTTTTATTTTATTGCAATTTACTTTCCTGCAATTTACTTTCTTGCAATTTACTTTATTGCAAATGCATTTATTTTTCTTGCATGATAAAACAACTGTTGCATGAAAACCCACACCTTTAGGATAGTCCCTAAAACTGAAACCAAAACTAAGTTAAAAGTTATTGCAAGATAAAATTCACCGCCACAACATTTTAAAATATAAAAACTCAAAATTTAATCACAAACAGAACACAAAACTACAATTACAACTAAATTAAAACGTCCTGTTGGATGATCGGGAATACCTCGGATGATGTAACCTACGTGTTGCTAACGGGATTTCCCATGGTCTAAATGAAAGTGTGGAACTCATTTAGTTGAGTTTAGCAAATTCATCCGGACTAAGTGAATCCGATAAAAATAATGATGCCGAAGGATGGAACCGTGGGATCTTAACCGGTGTCGTTATAATCAACTTTAAGATTTGTTTTAATTAAAACACAAAAAACACTTGGAAATTAAGATTTTCTCTAAACCAAAACACTTTTCTCATCCCCTGATTTACGACTTCTATAACTAAATCACTGCAACAACAAGGAGCTTGGAGCACGGTGGGCAGCACGGCCATCTTCGTCAGCACAACAACTCTACATCAGCTAAATATTCCTAGAATTAAACAACAAAGCCATAGGATTTCGAGGTAGTTTGCCTAGTGCAACATAAATCCTCAACTCTTCGTTAGGCATTTGCATTGCAAATTAAGCCCTAACCGGTCTTAGGATTCCGAGGTAGTCGTCCGATACGACATAAACCCTCACATTTTCTAGGCTATTTGTATGATTTTATCATACTAATATAAGCCCTAATTGATTAAAATTGGCAAGATTAAAACATTAAATAAACATTAGGACTTTCCTAAATCTAAGCCAAACAATAGGATAGTCGGGAAATTACCGAAGTTCACTTCGAATCTGTGATTTCTCCTACTTTTCTTCCTTTGAATTCCCAAAACAAAATGTTCCAAATTCGATCCACTCCCTATTGAAATTCCAAAATTCAATCCTTTCGAAAACTTAAACTTTGAAATTCTTGAGAGCGGAATTATTGATTATCATCGAGAGTTTTCTTAGGTGATTCCCGTCACTTGAGATGTAATTAACTATGTGGGCTTGCCCTTATAGGGAATTTTAAAGAACCTGAGTAATATAAACCCCGTTTAATGCTTTCATATTAAACAGGGGAATTTGTCAGCTTATAAAATTGGTTCGCAGACCAAACGGATATCACAAAACTTCTAGTTTATTTGATCTGGCCCCACCATCAAGCAGTGTGTCTATCCTTAGGGATAGATACACGGTTTTTGGTGCGTTGCTCGTTTATATAAACTATTTGGGATGTGAGATCGGTTTAATCTCATATCTTAAAACCTTCAAATTTAAAATTATTTTCAAAATCAAATTCTACTTTTTCAAATTATTTATCTAAACTAAATTTAAAATTCGCCGACAACTTCTGTTAGGTGACCCCTTCTCAAAATATCACACAACCTAAAAATATGCCGACACAAGCATATAATAAAAAATTGGTGTCTTATTCCTCCCCCGATTAATAAAACTTGGAAGGCTACCTTAAGAAGTTTCCTCCGATATTATGCTTTGAAAAGAGTCAAGTGATTTTATGTCTTTTTGACAGTTATTAACTGGCTCAGAAATATCTTTGGACAATGAAAAATGTTTTAGTCGCATGAACAGAAATTTTGGGATTTGCTTAGGCCGAGGAGGAAAGAATTAAAGAAATGACAACGATATTAGCAGTTAATGGAAATTCAACCCCGAAGTTATATCATTCAGCGCCCAGAAAATACAACTTCAACGTCAGTTCAAAGAACGTCATATTAATTTCTCAAAGACAGTGTGAACACCCTTTACGAAATCGGTGACAAAATCAAATGACAACTGCTACGAATAAAGCTACGAAGTTGCAGCCTCCTCAACTGAGACATCCTTAGAGATAACACATCTTTATAGGTGCTTGAAAGAATATAAATTCCGATAGCAACTTAAAGAGTGAGTTATTATCTACAGTTGCTTTCAATCAGTGGATGATACCCTCAGAAGTATTGCACATCGTGATGTTTCAAAGACAAATTCTTGTCCTACGAAGCACTGATGCCGCACTTGTCTAAAACTGGGTCCAGATCTTAAAATAAATGCAACTAAATAAAACTCAGCATCAAACAAAATGAAAGTCAACATTTGAAGGAAATAAAAACTCTACACCTCATAAATTTTCAAACAGATCTCTGCATAAGCATTTCAATAAAATCAGCACTACATGAACTTCTACAAACATTCTCTGCACTTTACAAAATATTTTTGCAATCTCTGCATCCATGAATCTCAGCAAAATTCTTCAGGCTCTGCCTTCATAAATATCTGTAAATCTTTGCATTCCCAAATATCAGCAAAATCTTTCTCAAATCTCAGCATAAGCCAAATCTCAGCAAAATTCTTCTTAGTCACAACATAAACCAAATATCAAAAAAAAATTTTCACAATCACTGTATAAACTGAATCTCAGCAAAAAATTCCCCATGGACCTCAGCAAAATTTTTCTCAATCTTTGCATAAATAAATTTCAACAAAATTCTTCAGTCTCAGCATAAGTCAGCAAAATTCTTCAATATCTCTGCATTCACAAAATCTCAGCAGTTCTCAGCACTCGGGATAGGCTTTCGCCCTACTCCCTTCTTAGAAATGTCGTTCATTCGCACGTGTATTGAACGGACGGTCCAGATCGCGCCGGATCAAGACATGGGATGAGACCGCGGGATGCGAGGCTGCTGAGTCGGATGGCGACGTTGAATGGAGGCGCACCGCAAGGGCTTTCAATCCGTCATAGGTTGACACGGTGCTGCGAGGATAAGTAGATAAATAGGATACTTTTTGAATTATTTAAATACCCAAAACTTCAAAAATTCATATCTTTGCATAGAAAAATCATAAAAATAAAAGAAAAATATTGTCTTGCTCAGTGAAAAGAGAAGAATAATGTGGAAAAGGAATTAAATTAATTTGTTGAATCTATGATTTTTAATGATTTAAATACTCTCTGTGATGTTTTAATTCTCCATTTTCATACACTATTCACCAAGGCATGAGACCACAGGGCTTTTGTAGCCTCTGTTCTTTGGAACATTCCCTGAATTTTTCAAGATCAGAGGCCATCTCTGTGGCAAGTTATTGATTTTCCAAGTTTATGTGTCTGATTTGCTATTTTAATTCCAGTAATTAGCATGTTTCTTAGAAAATTCTAAGAAAATTAGGGGAGGTAGCTTATGACCAGAGGACCCTAGGAAAATTATGGTTTGATTTAATTCCTTAAGAATAACCTTAATTAGCCCAAACACCCAAAATTGAGTTCTAATTAATTAGGAGTAACCACACATCAAAATCACTTGAAATCAATTCTCTACTATCATTTAGAATTCAGAGAACCTCACATAAAAATTTGAAGTCAATTGGAAATGATTTAACCCACTAAATAGATCATTTAAGTTGCATGGACATTTTTAAACTTCAAAAATTCATAAAACACAAAATACACTTCAAAAATCCACCAAACTGGCTTTGTGGGCTCTCTAATATCAGAGGAGTCTAAGAAAATTAAAATTAAAATTTTCTAAAAATTTTTATTTTTAACCTATTTTTGAATATTTTAATAATAATTAAAAAAATAATAAAAATCACAAAAATATCAAAAATCATAAAGATGTCATATTTTATTCTCTAATCACTTAGGAACCAAACAAATATTTTTCTTAAGTCCCTAGGTTAAGATATTAAATTTTAAGGGCTTAGGAAAATTTTAATATTAAAAAAATGGATTTTCCAACCTTTGCACTAAATTAATTCTAAAAAATCAAAAAAAAATCAAAAAAATATAAATTTCTTTCTTTGAGTTCCTTGAGGTCAGAGAGATTTAAGAAAAATAAAAAACTTAATTTTCAACTTCAATTTTATTTTATAATTAATCAATACTCCAAAACTTAAAATAATTATAATAAATAAAATATAATTTTAAAAATCACCAAAATTGGTCCAGGTGGTCCTCTGGTTAATAGAAATATCCCATAATTTTCTTAAGGACAGAAACATTACCTTGGTCATGTTGTTGAATTTTCATTGAAAATTCTTATTTTTATCAAAATAGTTATATAAATTAATTTAAAAAATAGAAAAATCACATTTTCTCTTCTAATATCTTAATTGACATGTGTGTGAAGTGACATAAAAATTTTAAGTTCTTTTGAGCTCAATTTAGTGAGTTATGAATTGAATAAGCTTAAAAGGGCATAAATGTAATTAAGGATTTTAACCCTAATTAATACTTTAGGTTTATTCAAAAGGGAGGGTAAAAATATTTGATCTTAATGTTCTCTTGGATTATTGAAACTTAGGGAATAAAGGGGTAGAAACCCATTAGTCACTTTGAAAATATCAAAATGAAACTTTAATTAATTAAATAATTTAAATTTTGGGAGAATAATTGAAATTTGGATTATTAAAATGGGGATATAATTTAGGAAGATTATAATCATTTAATCTAAAATCCCTAAATGAACCATTCCAATAATACTCAACTCTTAATCAATTTTAAAGACATGATAATCAAAATAATTAGTTAAAAGAGAAATAACTTGTTAAATAAATTGAAACTTAAAATGTTAAAAGATTTAACAAGTAAACTAAATAAACTTAAAGATATTTAAAACTAATTTGAGATTAATTAAAAATCAAATTGGAACAAACTCAAGATATTAAAATTGATCTTAAAAAATTGTTTAAGACTTAAATTAAAACAAAATTTAAAACATCAAAGATCAACCTAGAACAATGCATGATTAAAACATTATAAAATAAATCATTTTAATGCATTAAAATTAACCTAAATTAATATGATCAATTCAAATCAAATTTAAATTATCAAAATTTAATTAAATAAAAATAATTTAAATAGTTCTTTCAACATAAGTAAACTCAAAACACTTAAAAGAAAATCAACTTGAATATTTGAATTAAATTAAAATTACCTTAAAATCATCAATCCAACTTTAAATCAAAACGGTTAAATTCCTCAACAAACTAATTTGCCCTTAAATACTTTTATTATTATAACTCTCAAACAAAGCATCAAGTGAAATGTCACTTCACTCATCGGATAATCAAATGTCCGGGTTCACTGAGCAAGAAGCAAAACTTAACTAAATCTCTTGAATGATTAATTCACTTGTACAATAAAATTCAGTTGGACTCGAAATATTCTCAGAAGTATTAAAAAGATGTTTAGGACCCATCCTAAGCACTTCCTCAATATGATGGGATATTTTAGAAGAACTATTGAAACTTAATTATTCTTTGGTGAAGAAAATCATCCTCAACAAAACACAAGAGCCTAAACGTCATAGGAATTGACTAGCAATAGGATTAGGATTTTGGTAGACAACCAGAACCTTCCTTTAGCTTTACCTAGGTACTTGTTGCAAATATTTAAATACTCTGACATGTTTTTTAAGTGCAGCTTGGAATGACGAGAAGACCCTCCAGGTACGCTTTTATTTTATTGCAATTTATTTACCTGCACTGTTCTTTATTTTTCTTGCATGTTAAACAACAATGTCACCCTGCATGAAAATTGAAACTTTTAGGATAGCCACGAAACTAAAACCCAAAACTAAATTAAAAGTCACAACAATATAAAAGTCACTGCCACAACATTCAAAATATAAGACAACTCAAAATTTAATCACAAACAGAACACAAAACTACAACTACAACTAAATTAAAACGTCTCGTTGGATGATCGGTAATACCTTGGATGATGTAACCTACGTGTTGCTAACGGGATTTCCCACGGTCTAAATGAAAGAGTGGAACTCATTCAGTTGAGTTTAGCAAATTCATTTGGACTAAGTGAATCCGATAAAAATAACGGTGTCGGAATGATGGAACCGTAGGATCTTAACCGGTGTTGTTATAATCAACTTTAAGATTCCCCTAATAAAACACTAAGATATTTGAACCCTAAAACTTTTCTAAACAAGAATACTTCTCTCATCTCTTGATTTTCACTTTCTAAAACTAAACCTCTGCAACGACAAGAAGCTTGGAGCATAGTGGGCAGCACGACCATCGTCGTCAGCAAAACTTGAGTCTACTCCAGCAAAACCTTTCCTAGTTTTAAATAACAAAGCCATAGGATTTCAAGGTAGTTTGCCTAGTGCAACATAAATCCTCAACTTTCTGTTAGGCATTTGCATAATCATATTATGCAAATTAAGCCCTAACCGTTCTTAGGATTCCGAGGTAGTTGTTTGGTACGACATAAACCCTCACATCTTCGAGGTTATTTGTGTGATTATGTCATACAAATATAAGTCCTAATTAATTAGAATTGACAGGATTACAACATTAAATAAACTCTCAAATTGAAGCCAAACAATAGGATAGTTTGGGAAGTTACCAAGATTCTTCTTGAATCCTCAGCTTCTCCTACTTCTCTTCCTTTGGACTCCTGAAATTAACTGTTCCAAATTTGAGCTAATCCCTTTTGAAATTCCAAAATTCAATCCTTTGAAAACCTTAAACTTTGAAATTCTTGAGAGTAAAACCACTGATCATTATCTAAAGTTTTCCTAAGTTATTCCCATCACTTAGGATGTAATTAACTATAGGGGCTTGCCCTTATAGGGAACTTTAAGAACCCATATAATATAAACCCTGCTTAATTCCTTTATATTAAGCAGGGGAACTTATCGGCTTATAAAATTGGTTCGCAGACCAAACGTATGTCACAAATCTTCTAGTTTATTTAATCGAGCCCCATCATCAAAATGTGTGTCTATTCTTTGGGATAGATACGCGGTTTGTGGTTTGGTGCTCGTTTATATAAACTATTTGAGATGAGAGATCGGTTCGATTTCATATCTTAAAATTTTCAAACTTAAAAATTATTTTCAAAAATCAAACTCTACTTTCCAAATTATATATATTTAAACTAAATTTAAAATCTGAAAATTCAGCGACAATTTCTGTAGGCGGACCCTTTTCAAAATACAACACACATAACCTAAAAATATGTCGACTCCTCACCACCAACCAATGTATATATTCTTCTGGATAGATACATGTATTGTGGTGAAGTGCTCGATTATTTAAACTATCGTCTATATGAGATCGGTTTGATTTCGTATTTTTTAAATTCAAAAATATTATTTTAAAAAATCCATATATATTAAATTAAACTGAAACCTTACTTTACAAAACTACACTTCACACTTTTCAAAAGTAAAGTTTTTAAAAATCTCCCAAACAATTTAATGACTGACAGTTTTCTGGCGACTCTGCTAGGGAGTAGTTTCTCTCTTCATTGAGATAGGAAATGTTATATTCATACATCAGTAATGATTTCATATCCCTCATGAAGCAGATTACCATTCTTTTGTTGATATACTTCACCCATTTCTTTCGTGGGGAAGTACGATCAATTTTCCTTGATCTCAGGACCATCTGTTTAACCATCCTTTGATAGAGGAGTGTAGGGATCTTTAGGTTTCTCCTTGATTTTTGTGGGGTCGGACCCCCAATAGGTGTTTCTTCAAACAAGTTTCGCTAGGGCAATGTGTGTTGTAAAGGGGATCCCGGACAGGGTCCCATACTTCACCTCCTCTTTGTGCCTCCCGAGTTCCATCCTGATATCAGCAGATTGAACCTTTCCTTCTTGAAATCCTAAAAATCCATTTAACAAATTTATGAAAACCTGAAGATAAAAAAAATTAAATAAAAAATAAGAATAATAAAATGTCAAGATGAAATGAAATTGAGCCCAGTTCACAGAGCAGTCTTCCCTTCTCGTAGTGTTTGCATTATGATTAAAGGGTTTAAGCGCTCGCTAGCTTCCAGAATTCTTTTCCTTTGATAGTCAAGATGTCAACCCCTACGCTGACTTTCTCTTGCACCTTACCCTCCTCCCGTGAGGCCCGTCTTGCGGCACCAATGATTCAGTTTGGGACCATCTTTAGTGAGTTTGAGGTCGTACTCGGAAATGCTCCGTTCGTGGTCATGAAAGTTGCCACCCTGGAAGTTCAAGAGCCGTCTGCTAAATTCGACCTGAACTCCCACAAGATTTCCCTTCTGCTAAGATTGTGAAAGTTTATACAACTCCCGTCAAGTCAGACGTCTCCGTGCCTAGGAGAGTCTTCACCCCTACCGCTACAGGTTTTACCGTCACTGTACCTACTTTCTCGTCTGTCAAAGGGAAAGAGATTCTGCATGGAGAAGATTTCGACAACACCTTTCTTGCCCCACCGTTAGTTTTTGAGATTGGTTCTAGTTCCAGGGTTCCCCCTCCAACCAGATCTCAAAGGAGGAACTGCAATCAAAGAAATCTCCAAGCCGCCAGGGCACAAGTTATAAGTCTACCAATGATTGATGAGATTCCTCAACAGAAGGAACTCAGTCTACTAGATACCTCTCCTCTCCTTCGAGGGAGTAGGTTCCACTCGTTAGTCGATACTATCAGAGATGAAAGCCTCCACAGGATTGCTACCATGCTACCATCGCCACATGGCCGTGATAAGGTGAGGGAGAGTCCCACACCCATCACACGAGCTCACACCCTTTCTAGAAGTTAGCTGAAAATGAAGGATGTTCTGTTGCTAAGCTCCTCAAGAGGATGGGATGTGCAATATACCCTGAAATAAAGGATGAGATTCTGAAAATGGAGATGCCACTGCTACAGATGTTACTACTATCGTTCTGACACCCGTAGTGCGCAGATCAGTTAAGTCCCGGCTGGGTTCGAGAGTACCGTCTACCGATGATGATGAGAAATCCCGGAAGGGAAAGAATAAGAAAAAATTATCTACCTCTGTGCATGGTCTACACCTTAGGGAGCACACTTCCCCTCACTCTGATGTCCTCGCCGAGACAACCTGACCCAAGGCGCCAAATTTTAAAAGGAAAGTGTGGTTACCGAAGGTCGTTGCACCAGTACATTTCGAAAGGTTTGTTGATCACAAGATAAACGTTTCGTTGCACCAGTACATTCTAAAAGAGTCTGATGTTCCCATTGCCACTACCGTCATTGCCTCTGAGTCAGTTGTAGAGAAAAGCGACAATCTAGGGAAGCTACAGATTTAAAATTGACAAAGGAGAAAACAATTAATGATAAAGTTCAAAAGCTTCGAGCAGAAATTTCAGAATTGGCAAAACAATGGCATTAGATGTCGATGATGAAGATTACTTCCTGTTGAATTACATGGACGAAAAGTTCATGGAAATTAATGTGGTTGAAACTAGATCGACAATATCTGCGCGCGAAGCTACAAGTGAGGAGAACACCGCGGATGAGCTTCAGAGGGTCATAATAACAAGAGATGAGCAGATTATTCATATGGAGAAGAGAGTGGAGGAGATGACCACCGCCATGACCACCATGGCTATACTCCACGGACAGTCACATTTATGACCAACAACATCTCCGAAAGTCAACCATCCTAAAATCATACATATAACATACGAAAGAAGAGAAATTGCTTCTGCCAATGAAGATGGACCACCGAGAAAAGATCCAACTCTGAGCTTACCCAAAAAGGATATCAAGCAAATGATCGAACAACATGTTTGGGAGGCGTTGGCTTAATCCAAAGGCAGAGCATCAATTACAAAGGGTAGACCCTACCCAAAGTAATTTGATATCGTGTTTGACTCCAAAGGCTTCGTGCCCTTGACTTTCAAGATGTTCGACAGAACAGGAAATCCTCATTAGCATGTAGCACACTTCAGAGCCAGTTCTTGCAACACAGGAGGGAGCGAAGCATTTTTGTTCCGATAGTTCTTCAGCAGCTTGTTTGGGATAGCATTTGATTGGTATGCCGAGCTTCCCAATGGATCGGTGAAGATATTCACAGAAATGGAGAGCATGTTCGTAAAGAGATTCGCTGGTGCCCAACACCATGTTACTATAGGAGATCTCATAGTGGAGCGGAAGAAACCCGATGAGACTCTAGTCGACTACATTTTGAGATGGAGAAACTTAAGCATGAAGTGTGAGCCTCAGCTACAGGAACAACATGCAATCGAGATACTACTCAAGAGTATACACGGTCCCGTAGCTTTCATGCTTAGGTAAGCAGCTTACAAGAAGAAGTCAAGCATATGGAGCATGCAGAGAAAACAGAGAAAACAAGGCCTGCCAATGCATATGAAAAGAGATCTGACGTAGTGTTAATGGTTGATAAAGGGAAGCAACCGATGAGGATTCAGGCTGAGCAGTCGCCATAGTAGCACAATTAGTCCCCTCAATACAGTCAGCCTCCACAGTACAATCAGTCTTAGCAGTATGGTCAGCCGCGTGCACAGCAGAGCAATCAATCTGGTCAGTAGCAGAGGTCATACAGGACAGATGGATAACAGGGTCTGACAATGTGTTGACCTCATTTTTGGTGAGGTCTGATCTCTCTTCTTAGTACTTAGGATCTAGCCATAGTCTTTCTCTTCGACTATCCTAGAGGACTAAAAATGAGACCCACCACTTAGAAATTCAATTAACTCCATTCAAACCCCACAAGTTTGATTGTAAACCCCCAGGCCACTTAGAAGGGTTAAGATCAAATGTGGAGGTTTAAAGGATGAGGTTCTTATAGGACTCTTTGGCCTTAGGAGTACCCTGGGTGGTCTGGTCTTGGTGATGGCAAGCTTGAACATACCACACTCTCACACACATTCCAAATCTTAAAACCACTTTTACTTAATTTGACTCCCTGACTCATGTAGGTAACTCATATGGATGGACCTTAACCCCTAAGCCCCTAGCTAAGAGGGTTAGGAACAACATGTTAAGTGCCTAAAATGAGTCATCTCATGGCTCTTGTGAGCTTAATATGGCTTCATGGCTCAACCAAAATGGTTTCATTTTACTCACACCTAATTAATCTTCATTTTCCCCAAATTTCAATTTTTGACCCCCGGGGCCCTAAACCCACCAAACCTACCAAATGCCCTTGAAATTGCCCAAAATTTTCAAAATTTTCCAAAATTTACCTAAAATTCCCAAAAATCCTAAAAAAATAATTTGAAACAATTCTCACCTCTTAAACCCACCAAAATACCCCAATACCCTCCAAATAACCTCCAAATACCCAAACTACCCTTTTAGCCCAAAAATCCTAAAATTCCAAAAATTCCCAGAAAATTCCAAAAAATCCCAAATAATCCCAATTTTATTTTGTTCAACTACACCATAGGCCAATTTTGTCAATTTAGCCTACTTTTACCAAAATCCCCAATTTGACCTTTTTTTAACTTAAGTGGACCCAATGTCCAACCAAATCACTTCAATTGACTTCAATTTTGATCCAATTCAATTCTAAACTTCAATTAAATATCCCCAATATCAATTTAAACTAAATCTAAACCCAATTTCATCAACATGTGGATCCAATTTCAATTTGAAGCTTAAAGCCCAATTTTGGCCCATGACCTAAGCTTAGCCCAAACCAACCCAACTCAACTCCAATTAGCCCCAAATCTTTTTTAAAACCTTCCCAACATCCCCAAAAACAAAAAACTAACTTGATTTGCCCCAAATTTGAACCCAAACTTCCCCCAAGCTTAACTTAAGCCAAAATTACCTAATTTTTCCTAAGCCAATCATGAACCCAAATAGGCTCAAATCTCAAAACCAAGACCCAAACAAAATTGAAAACTCTTTGTTACACCTCCATAAACATTTTGCAACATTAATTTTACATCAAAATCAACATTAGCCCAACCTTAACCCAAGTTAGCCCAATTTGACCCACTTTGACCCTATTATTAAAGTGACCCAAATTAAATCCAATCCAACTCCAAATGACACCAAATCTTTTACAAAATTTTTGTCCTAAATTTTTTTTTTTAAAATCTAAAAGCCCATTTCCAAAAGGCATTTAAAAGCCCATTTTTACCAAATTTGAAAAAGCCCAAACCTATTTCAAGGCCCATATGACAAACTCCTCTTCATCCATTTAATCAAAACCAACCCTAAGTTTCAAAACCATCATTAAACCATTTCAAATCAAGCTTCATAAAAATTTTCCCTCAAAATGCCAAAATTTTTATAAACCTACTTCCATGAAATGAGTCAACCTTTCCCAAGCCATGAGCAAGCCATGGAGCTTTGTGTTAAGCCACATGAAGCCATGTGAGCCCTTTCCACCTCACCATGCCATTAATGGCAAAAGGAGGAGGTTCTTTCTTAAACCTTCACTTAACCTTTTTAACCCCATTCATTTTACACTTTAACCAAGCTTAGCAACATCACCTTGGATGGGGACTTCACCACCCTTTCCTAGCTGACCCAAGTGACTCTCCCACAACCCAAAGTCAAGCCTTGGGGGGTGCACCAAGCCCCAAAACATGACTTGACCCATTTTAGCCCAAAAGAGCTACTTCCCCCATTTCATTTGAATCAATCCCTTTACACATGTCATTAGCCAATTGAGCTCACAAACATCAAGCCCTGACCTCCCTGACCATGAGAGTGACCTGACCCTGGCTGGACCACCACCCCAGTCACCAGAAACCACCAGGCCGAGATGCCTAATTTATTCAAATGTTCAAATTGAATTGGCTGAGCTATCCCAACCCAATTGGTCACTGCAGCTGTTCTTCCCTTGCCTTGGGCAGCTGATCCCAAGCCCTAACTCCCCCTAGGAGGCCCTCCAACCATGCCTATTTAAACACCATCACCTCACAGCCAAAAGAGGTACTGAACCAAACCTTACCAAAACTCTGCCAAAATCACTCCACTCTCTTCTCTAAACCTAGAGCACTTGATCCCCTCTAAAATCCAGCCTTAAAACCCCCTCTGTGAGCTCAATTTCTGAGCTCAATTTAAGCCCAAAAACAGGACACTTCACCACAATGAGCCAATCTTCAAATTGATTGACTATACACCTTCACCAGACCAATAGAAGAAGTTCCCCAGCAAAAGCCCCCTCACCAGGCCAGCCATTCTTCCTATTGGCCAAGCTTTGAAATCGGCCTTGGTGGAAATCAAGTCTAGGCATTTTACTACAGCTACAGGCTTCATCCCTAGCTTCCTTGGACTCCAACAAACGTGTCGAGCCCCTCTGATTGAATCTTTACTTCTCAGAGCCAAGGTATTGAACTCCTCCTTCCCGAGATCTTCTTTCAATTCTCCATTTTGTTTGAGTCGATTTCAATGCATGTTAGCCGTATAGATGTGTTCATCTTATCGAGACGAGTCAATAGAATCCAAGAACATGAGATTTGGTGGAGAAATGAGGGGGATCTTAGGGTTTTGGTGTGGACGGCTCACGGGACAAATCAATCGTAGACGATGACCAGGAACCGTAGGATCGCACGTGTATCGAATGGACAACCCAGATTGCACCGGACCAGGGAACGGGACATGAATCGTGGGCCACGTGGCACTGAGTCAGATGGAGGCGTCAAATGGCGGAGCGACGCGTATGCTTTCGATCCGGATGACGATGACGCGGCGCTGACTGGTTTAAATAGATAAATAGGATTTTTCTGATTTATTTAAATACCCAGAACTTTGAAAATTCATATCTTTGCATGGAAAAATCACAAAAAAAAAATACTTTCTTGCTAAGTGAACAGAGGAGAACAATGTGGAAAAAGAATTAACTTATTTTGATGAGTATTTTATTTTTAATTAATTATCTACTATTTTAAGTATTTCAATTCTCCATGCATACATACAATTCACCATGACATGAGACCATAGGGCTTTTGTAGCCTCTGTGCTTGGGAACATTCCCTGAATTCTTCAAGATTAGAGGCCATCTCTATGGCAAGTTATTGATTTTCCAAATTTATGTGTCTGTTTTGGCATTTTAATTCCAATAAATAGCATATTACTTAGAAAATTCTAGGAAAATTAGGGGAGGTAGCTTAGGACCAGTGGACCCTAAAAAAATTATGGTTTGATTTAATTCCTTAAAAATAACCTTAATTAGCCTAACCACACAAAACTGATCTTTAATTAATTAGGAGTAACTACACATCAAAATCACTTGAAAAAAATTCTCCACTGTCACTTAGGATGTAGAGAACCTCACATAAAAATTTCAAGTCAATTGGAAATAATTTAAGCCATTAAATGGATTATTTAAGTTGTATGGTCATTTTTAAAATTAAAAAATTCATAAAACCCAAAATACATTTTAAAAATTCACCAAATTGGTTTTGGGGTTTCTTTGGTATTAGAGGAGTAAAAAAAAATTAAAATTGGAAATTTTTAAAAATTTTCATTTTTAACCATATTTTTAATATTTTAAGAATTAAAAAATAATAAAAATCACAAAAATATTAAAATTTATAAAAATATTATATTTTGTCCACTAATCACTCAGGAACCAACCAGATATTTTTCCTAAGTCTCTAGGTTAAGATAATGAATTTTAAAGGCTTAAGACAATTTTTAATAATAAAAATGAATTTTCCAACATTTTCACCATATTAATTCTATTAAATCAAAGAAAAATCAGAAAAAATATAAAATTTGTTTCTCTGACTTCCCTGAGGTAAGAGGGACTTAAGAAAAATATAAAATCTATTTTTTAACTTCAATTTTATTTTATAATTAATTAATACCCCAAAACTCAAAATAATTATAATAAATCAAATATAATTCAAAAATTCACCAAAATTTGTCCAAGTGGTCCTTTGGTCAGTAGGAACATCCCATAATTTTCTTAAGGATAGAAACCTTATCTTGGTCATGTTTTTGAATTTTCATTAAAAATCCTTATTTTTATCAAAATAACTATATAAATTAAAAGTAAAAACAGAAAAATCACTGTTTCTCCTCTAATGTCTTAATTGACATGTGAGTGAAGTAACAAAAAAATTTCAAGTTCATTTGAGCTCAATTTAGTGAGTTATGAAGTGATTAGGCTTAAAAAGGGCATAAAGGTAACTAAGGATTTTAACCCTAATTATTACTTTAGGTTTAATCAGAAGGGAGCGTTAAAATATTTGATATTAATCGTCTCTTGGATGATTGAAACTTAGGGAAAAAAGGGGTAGGAACAAATTAGTTACTTTGAAAATATCAAAATGGAACTTTAATTAATTAAATCATTTAAATTTTGGGAGAATAATTAAAATTTTGGATTATTAGGGATGTGACTTAAGAAGATACAAATTCTTTAATTTAAAGTCCCTAATTAAAATAATTCAATGGTAATCAATCCTTAATTAATTCTAAAATGATGACTGAAATTAATAATTAAAAAGGAAAATAACCCTTAATTAAGTTAAAGCTTAAAACATTAAATGATTTAATAATCAAATTAAAAAAAAATTTTAAACATTTAAAATTAATTTGAAATCACTTAAGAAAAAACTTAAAATAAATTTGAAACCTTAAGTAACCTTAAAACAATTCATAATTAAAATATAAAAATCAAACTAATTAAAATCAACCTAAAGTATTATAATTAATCCAAATCAAGTCATCAAATTTAATAAAAATAAATAATTTAAATACCTCTTTCGACCTAAGTAAATTTAAAACATTAAAATTAATCTGAAATATTAAGATCATTTAGAATATAAAAATTTAATTGAATTAAAACAACTTGAACACTAATCCAAACTTAAAATTATTAATTAAAATTTTATAACTAAACCAAATCACTTTAAATCATCAATTCCAATTTTAAATTAAGAATTTTTAAAATCTTTAACAAACTAATTTGCCCCTAAAGGCTTTCATTATCATAACTCTTAAATGGAGCATCAAGTGACAGTCACTTTATTCATCGAATAATCAAATGTCCAAGTTCACTGAGCAAGAAGTAAAATTTAACTAAATTTTGGATGATGAACTCACTTGTGCAATGAACTCCAATTGGACTCGAAATAATCCCAGAAGTACTGAAAAAATGTTTAGGACTCGTCCTAAGAACTTTCTCAATATGATGAGATGTTTTAAAAGAACAATTGAACTTAATTGTTCTTTGGTGAAGAAAATCATCCTTAACCAAATACAAGAACCTAGATGTCATAGGAATTGACTAGTAATAGGATTAGGATTTTGGTAGACAACCAAAACCTTCCCTTAGCTCTACCTAGGTATTACCTTGAAAATATATAAAATGCTCTGACATGTGTTTTAAGTGCAGCTCGGAATGACGAGAAGATCCTCCAGGTACGCTTTTACTTTATTGCAATTTACTTACCTGTACAACACTTTACTTTTCTTGCATGTTAAACAAGAATGTCACCCTGCATGAAAACTGAAATCTTTAGGATAGCCACAAAACTGAAACCTAAAGCTAAATCAAAAGTCACAACAAGATAAAATCCACCGCCAGAACATTCAAAATATAAAACAACTCAAAAATTAATCATAAATAGAACAACAAAACTACAACTACAACTAAATTAAAACATCTCATTGGATGATCGGGAATCCCTCGGATGATGTAACCCACGTGTTGCTAACGAGATTTCCCACGGTCTAAATGAAAGTATGGAACTCATTCAGTTGAGTTTAGAAAATTCATTTGTACTAAGTGAATCCGATAAAAATAGCGGTGTCGGGATGACGGAACCGTGGGATCATAACCGGTTCTGCTTAATAACTTTAAGATTTGTTTTAATTAAAATATTAAGCCATCTCAATTTTCAAACTTTCTAAACCAGAACACTTCTCTCATCTCCTGATTACCACTTTTTAAAACTAAACCTCTACAACAACAAGGATCTTGGAGCATAGTGGGCAGCACGGCCATCGTCAGCAAAACTTGAGTCTACTTCAGCTAAACTTTTCCTAGAATTAAATAACAAAGCCATAGGATTTCGAGGTAGTTTTCCTAGTGCAACATAAATCCTCAACTTTTCGTTAGGCATTTGTATAATAATATCGTGCAAATTAAGCCCTAACCGGTCTTAGGACTCCGAGGTAGTCGTTTGGTACAACAAAAACCCTTATATCTTTGAGGCTATTTGTGTGATTATACCATACAAGCATAAGTCCTAAAAAAACTAAAATTGGTAGGATTACAACATTAAGTAAACTTTTAAATTGAAGCCAAACAATAGGATAGTTTTGGAAGTTGCCAAGATTCCTCTTGGATCCTCAACTTCTCCTACCTTTCCTCCTTTGGATTCTTAAAATAAACTGCTCCAAATTTGATCCATTCCCTATCGAAATTTCCAAAAAATACAAGTCCTTTCAACCTTAAACTTTGAAATTCTTAAGAGCAAAATCACTGATCATTATCGAGAGTTTTCTTAAGTGATTCCCGTCATTTAAGATGTAATTAACTATAGGGGCTTGCCCTTATAGGGAACTTTAAGAACCCAGGTAATATAAACCCTGCTTAATTTCTTTATAGTAAGTAGGGGAACTTGTTGGCTTATAAAATTGGTTCACAGACCAAATGGATATCATAAATCTTCTAGTTTATTTAATCGAGCCTCATCATCAAGCAGTGTGTCTATTCTTCGGGATAGATACACGGTTTGTGATGTGGTGCTCGTTTACATAAACTATTTGGGATGTGAGATCGGTTTGATTCCACATCTTAAAATTTTCAAACTTAAAATTATTTTCAAAATCAAAAGTTACTTTCCAAATTATATATATATTTAAATTAAATTTAAAAATCTAAAAATTTCGCCGACAACTTCTGTAGGTGACCCCTTTTTAAAAAAATATGACACTCAACCTAAAAAATATGCCGACACAATGTTAGAATGGCTATGTAGGAATTACTCCTTCAAGGATGATGTTCTAGCACATATGTTCAAGAATTTAATGAAGAAGCCCGAGTTCAGATTGCCCGAGCCAAAGAGCCGAAAGAGATGAACAAGAAAGATTAACCCAACTTTTATCCCTACCATAGGATGCTCGACCACACCATAGAAAACTGCTTCATTTTTAAGGATTGGTTTGAAAGAAATTACAAAGAAGGGAATATAATAATACCGAAAAAATATTTGAAAGAAACTGAAAGAGGTTCTATCAATGTGATTTTGGCCGAGCCAATCTCTCTGATTGACCTGTATGCCGGCAAGGGTGGATGGAGTACTATTTGGAACGAGCTCAAGAAAGTCTTGGATCAGATCCAGTCTACTTCAAAGAAAGCCGCTGCTCGGGGTCTGCCACCAACTCAGCCTAAGATGAAGATTCCACCGAAGAGACTACCACAAGAGGAAAGAAGGAAGAAGGAAATCACAAATGAGATTAAAGACAATAGCACAAAGATTAGGATAGGGGCTGCCCTTGTTAGATTGGTTGTCTCGGATTCCGGGGTGAAACCTCTCAAACCCCCGACTTTGTACGATTATGTTTATGCCCCTCCAGGGTCTCATAATGGTAATAGAAACAATTTTGGCTACGTTCTTACTGTCTCTATTGATGATGTAACTAATCATTACATATCTAACCCCGATTTCAAATCCCAAAATGATCCTCAAATCATGTTAGTTCCTGACGAAGACGTTGGTAAAGATGAAGAAGATATCAACAACACCGGTTATAACAGCACGAGAAGCGTGGAGCCAGTCCTCAAGTGCAAAGGAACTCCGCTTTCAATCAACCTCCATCTTTCAGATACATAAATAATATTAGAAGTGTCAACTACAACATCAGGAGGACCTCTGAGTTCGGAGGAAGAAGAAATAACAGAAGTACATTTAAGAAATGGAAATGTACTACCACTAAGAAATGCTCCAGAAGATAAAGGAAAATAGATCGCTACTCAAGAAGAAATATCTTCAGTAACGGAAGAAGTACAAATTCAAAACGAGATCGAGAATTCAAATAAAGTGGATTACAATGTACTAGCTCATCTCAGGAAGTTGCCAGCCAAACTAAGCATCTACGATGCTCTGATCCTGTCAAAGGAGATGAGAGAAAATCTGATCAAGGCTTTACTTGATCCAGATATTTTCTTAGCACAAGTTGCTAGCAGATCCTCAGATGGAGTTTGTAATTTAAAGGACAGCCTGTTGTAACATTCACCGATGATGATTTGTTACTCGGTACAACCGATTACAATCGTTCGCTCTAAATTTTTGTCATCATCGGGAGATTTTTACTTACCGGTTAGTAGATCTCGGAGCGTCACTCAACATAATGAGTCTATAGATGTTAGCTTACTTAGACATCGATGCACGAGAGCTCACCAAGGATAAAATGATGCTAAGGGAATTCAACCAGAAAGGAGAAAGGGCCCTCAGATCTATAACACTACAAAGGAAAGTTGAAAGTATAGTAACAACCATAATATTCCATGTCATCAATATGGATACTTCGTTCAATACCCTACTTGGTCGACCGTGGCTTCAGTAGTACAATATGGTCCCATCATTGATTCACCACTACATCAAGTACTATAAAGATGAACAAGAAAATTGTATTAAGGGAGACTTACAAACTTTCTCAATACATGAAGTTGGCATCCACGAAGATGCCGCCTATTATGCTCCCTTGAAGAAAATGGTATTTTCAAGAGAAGTTGTGAAAAGCAAGGTTGAAGATTCAGAAGAATTGCAGAAACAGGACCATATACCTCCGCTTCAACAATCTCCCACCACTCCTTCGCAATGAGTCAGTGGAGGTTCTTTTAGCACACGCATCCGAGGTCGAGGCCAGGGACGTGGGCGTGAAAGAATTCACCAGATTTTTGAATGGGTTAAGCCTTCGATAAGCATTGACGTAGAAGGAAGCTCCGAAGATGATGAATTCAACAAATAAACAATGATGATAAGTCAGAAGAAGCCTCAGTACAAGATTTCTTCAGATGACATAGAAAAGGATGAATATGAATTGATGTATGATCAGATTAACCATTATTTTCAAGCCATGACCCTAACCTCGATCCATCCTCAATAGATTGAGGGTATAGAGGTCAAGGAAGTCCATAATGATGGTTTTAAACCGATCAAGTTTTACCGAGCTTATCCTTCTACTTCTAAACCTTGTATAATTCTCAAAGAAAATGATTCTAATAAATTAATGGAAATACCTTTTGGTTACTTTTCACCATGTGTACAAAAATTAATTCTACAGGGACATGTGCCGAAGCAAATGCCAAAGGATAAGCTACAATCATTTGAGAAATTACGGAATACAAAAGGAAAGAAACTCAACTCTAAAGAAGGTCCCGAGTTCGGTACAATTAGATTCGTCGATGACTCAAGATTTTTCATGATTGTTACTAGTCAACCACTTGAAGATTGCCTTTACATTCAAGATGAATTTAAAGATCAATCAATAGAGGATGCTTCGTCAAAGTCTGAAGAAGAAATTAAGAGTACAGTCGATGAGCTAAAAGAAATCAAACTCAGGACTAAGGAGCAACCCTGACCCACTTTCATAAGTTCATTACTCAACAAAGAAGAGGTTACAAACTTGGTCAGGTTACTATCAGAATTCATGGACTGCTTCGCTTGGAGCTATGAAGAAATGCCTGGACTATCCCCAGAAGTCAGAGTTCACTGACTCGGGGAGGATCGAAGTACAACGCAAGTAAAGCAAGCTCCAAGAAGAATGCGCTTCAAAATAGAACAGCAAGTTATGACAGAAATAAAGAATTTAATAGATGCTAACTTTGTCCGAGAAGAACAGTATCTAACATGGTTGGCTAACGTCGTGTCGATTAAGAAGAAGAATGGATAAATACAAGTTTGTGTTGACTTCAGGGACTTAAATAAAGCATGTACAAAGGATGAATTCCCTTTACCAATACTAGAATTAATGGTGAACATTACGTCGTCACATGAAATTTTCTCCTTCATGGATGGATCATCAGGTTACAATCAAATCAAGATGGCTCCAAAAGATGCGATGCTTACAGCTTTTAGAACTCTGATTGGGATTTACTGCTACACCGTGATGCCATTAGGATTGAAGAATGCCGGAGCTACTTACCAAAGAGTAATGACGAAGATCTTTGATGACCTCATTCACAGCCAAGTGGAATGCTACGTGGAAAATTCGGTCATCAAGAGCAGAGTAAAAGAAACCACCTGCCTGATTTAAGGATCTTTTTTGAACGATTACGACAATACAATCTCAAGATGAATCCCTTAAAGTGCGTCTTCGGTGTTACCTCCAGGAAACTGGGATTCGTTCTCCATCACCGGGGAATCTAAATTGACCCAGAGAAAATTAAAGCTATCTTAGAAATGCCTCCTCCCAGAACCTTGAGACAACTATGTTCTTTTCAAGGAAAAATGACATACTTAAGTCGCTTCATATTTAATCTGTCAGGAAGGTGCCTACCCTTTTCGAACTTACTTCGAAAGTATGTCACATTCATTTGGGGAGAGCCGTGTCAATGAGCTTTCGAAGATATTTAACTATACCTAATGGCACTAGGGGTGTAAATGAATCGAACACGAACAAACAGAGCTAGTGTTCGTGTTCGAAATGTTCGAACACATCACTGTTCGTGTTTGGTTCGTTTAACAAACCGAACGAAAAAAAATTGTTCATGTTCATCTCGTTTGCTTATCAAACCAATCGAACACGAACTTCCTGACGAACCAAACACGAACTGTTCATGAACAATGAGCTTTTTTTACAGCCCTAGCTTTGATAGCGTACTGCCTCAAATGAAGCAAATTGATAAGGTATTCCGTACACATCGGATAATCCATACTTCTTCAAAATGAAGCAAGCTGAATAAAGCGTTTAGGGTTTTATTTAGGGTTTTATTTTAATATATAGTATAATATATTAATTATAATATCCTAATATTTATGTTAATATAATTAATACTATAATATTATTATTGTTATTAATAATTTATCATATATTATAATTTATAGAAGTTTAATTATTTAAAATATAATAAATTTTTATAATATATAATTATTTTTAAAATATCATAAATTATTTATATATAAATATTTTAAATTAATTTATATTTCGAACAATAACGAACCAAACGCGAACGAACACATCATTGTTCGTGTCTGGTTTATTTAACAAACCGAAAGAAAAAATTGTTCGTGTTCGTCTCGTTTACTTATTGAACGAATCGAATACGAACTTCTTGGCGAACCGAACATGAATTGTTCGCGAACAACGAGCTTTTTTGACAGCCCTAAATGACACCACCTGTTTTAGAAGCCCCTATCCCAAGTAGACCGTTAATACTTTATACCAAGGCTTTGGACGAATCCCTCGAAGCCTTACTTGCTCAAGTCAATAATGAGGGTAAAGAGAATGAACTCTACTACTTGAGTCGACGTCTAATATTGGAAGAGGTAAAGTATCCCTCAATTGGGAAACATTGTCTAGCTTTATTTTTCGCTGCTCAAAAGCTTAGACACTACATGTTGTCTCATAAGGTCAACCTGATCTCGAAAGTTAATCCATTGCAATATTTGATGACTTGACCAATACTTTCCGAATGCTTAGCAAGATGGTCGATGATATTATAGCAGTTTTATATAAATTTTGTGCCCATTTTTTCTATAAAAGGGCAGATTATTGTTGATTTTTCGCAGCACACCCACTGTCAGCTGGGTCTCCGCTCAATGACGAACTACCAGATGAACAGATACTACAAGTGGAACAGCTCAGTGTCATATATTGGGAAATGCACTTTGATGGAGCGTCATCAGCTAGAAGAGACAAAGGACGACAAACAGTGATACCCGATAAAGTAGGAATTGGTCTGATCTTCGTGACATCAGATCTAGCCATACTAAGATATTCCCACCACTTGACAGAACCGTGTACAACTATTGAAGCAAAATATGAAGTTCTAATCACCAGTTTAGAATTGAATATATTAATGGAAATCACAGACATCGCCATTTATGGTGACTCACAACTCGTCATACAGTAAGTGGCAAGATAGTATAAGATTTTGAAACTGAGATTAGAAGAATACCACCAATATGGGATGAAATTTCTAGAGCGGATTCCAAGTGCGATATTCTATAGAATCCCTCGAGCAGACAATGCCCATGTGGACGCTTTGGCAAATCTTGCTAAAGAATTGGCTTGTCCGCCAGAAGATTCTATAGATATTACCGTGCAAGGACGTCAAGTTTTGCCATAGATCAACCTTGACAGTTTGCATAGGACTGGAAAAAAAGAGATGGCAACTACAGTGTTAGATGATACAGAAGATTGGCGTCAACCGATAATAGAATATCTGCAAACAAGAAGACTGTCGGATGACAAGTCTACAACGCACCAAATTCAAAAGAGAGCTCTCTCATATGCCTTAATCAATAATGTTATGTACAAAAGATTCTTCGACTAAATGTGGCTCAGATGTCTCAGCAGAACAGAGGCACAGAAAATCGTCAAAGAGGTACTTGCCAGATTATGTGAAGCTCACCATGGACATAGCTAAGAAATGTCATAAGTGCCAAGTGCACGAAGTGGTCTTGCACTAACCTCTGCATGTTCTGCACCCCATGATTTCCTCGTGGCCATTTGAGTGTTGGGGAACAGATATAGTGGGTCTGATAGACCCTCCGTCATCCAAAGGACACATGTTTATACTAGCAGCTATTGACTACTTCTCCAAATGGGCAGAGGCAGTGCCGTTACGGGAAGTTATAGCATAGTAGGTTCTACAGTTCTTCAGGAATCAGGTTGTCTACCGCTTCGATGTACCGCGAAGGATCATCTCTGATATTGGGTCCGCTTTCAAGAGCACGAAGATCAACAATTTCTTTAGAAGACACGGGATAGATTGGAGATATTCTACAATCTATTACCCTAGAGCAAACGACTTGACAGAAGCCTTCAACAAAACACTCGAACAGATCTTAAAGAAGACACTTGACGACAACAAAAGAGGATGACACGAGATGTTAATGGAAGCTTTGTGGGCCTACAGGATGATAGTCAGAACGTCGACACGGTCTACACCTTACACACTCGTGTATGGGTCCGAGGTAGTTCTTCCACTAGAAGTTTGACTACCGTCGCTCCAGATCGCCGTCACCAATCAAATGACAAAAGAAGATAATTCCAAACTTCGACTTGCAGAATTGGAAAATCTTGAAGGAAAAAGATTACTCACACAAAAAAATTTGAAACTCTACCAATTGAAAATGATTCAAGCTCACAATAAAATGGTCCGCCCGAGGTCCTTCAAAATCGATGACCTCTTACTTGTTCTCAGAAGGCTTATTCTTGCACCTTGCAAGATGGGTGGAAATTTGAACCAACCTGGGAAGGACCATTTGTGGTTGAATATGTTTTCTCCAGTTGGTAGATTCTCAAGGGGACAGACCCAAGTATTACACAATGTGATAAAGCTGAAGAAGGAATATAAATGTCGATGTAGCCATATGACCAGTATCTGTGATTGGGTTCGAACTTTGTAACAAAATAAAATTAATGGAATAAAATGAATTTTCTCACAAAATAAAATACAATTGTTAAAATTCCAAATCTTACAGAATGGTATTAAATAAGATAATGGCATCAAAAAAATTGTTAAATAAATAATAATAATAATTTGTTATGTTCTTGTTCGTGCAATGTGCCAGCCACTAACATTCCCTTCGTGTTGGCATTTACTTCAAAAGACGGCTTCAACCTCATGCTCTAAAGAGAAGTGATACATATAAGAAGACTGCAAATATGAAGTCAATGTGAAAAGTGGTCACAGAGAGACCAAACAAACATCAGGACATGGGTGCCTTGGTGGATTCATTGACTCACACCTCCTCTCCAAGAGACACAGTCAGGTTTTGTCCATGATCACTACTCCAAAGGGTGATATTGTTGCCGCTTCAGCTGAGAGAGACCCAGATGCACCTTTGGTACGTACAAAAAGATGAAATGTGATTCGCCGCAAGCGCCACCTTTTGGACAGAATGGAGAGGAGACAGGCTCGGGAGTCAGCCACGGAGCTATCCCATATTCCAGAAGAATTTTACGAGCCAAAAATGAAAGAAACTGACGATAGCACACCCTGCATATATACTGAGCCACAGAATGCTAAGGATCCCACACCAACATTAGATTCGATGGAAGAAATCTTTACTGGGTGTCTGAATTACAACTCGGGTTTACCCAGACTGGCTTCAGTGATAGGAGCATTTTGAAGAGTGCCTGCAGTGTAACGTTCTAAAGCTAGAGGAGTATGGCACATTCGAGGCGTATGCAGCTACTTAGATGCTACTCAGGAGCAGGGAACATGTTAATGTAGATTCATACGTGCCACATTTTGTTCTGCTGCCAACGCAGTGAAGAATTTTGGATTACGTCATGGCAAAGATCAGAAGAGTTAGAAATAAGGAATTTCAGCACTATGAAGATATAAGAGGAAAGTTCTTCAACATCTTAGAAGACCTTGAGCTATACATAGACATGTTTTCACGGAATGATCAAGAAATGATTCTGAATTGTGTCTTCACTCTGCAAGACTTGAGTAGAGCGGGCCGTCTGAAGCAAAGGACATATACAGAGCCGACGAAGTGAAAATGAGAAAAGGGCAGGGTCACCATTCAGTGTGGGTGCTGCTACAATTTTGCCAAGGATCGACAAGGTAATCCCCCGGGGATTCTACAGCATGATGAGGTGGATCCAATGCCACCGCAAATCAAGAAGATGATAAAGAGGATGGTCGAGTGGCATGTCTTGCCTGCAGACTGTATTCCCAACAGCTGCATTATAAATATTTATGAGGACGGTGACTGTATCATGCCTCATATTGACCACCATGACTTTGTGAGGCCCTTCTGCATGGTCACCTTTGTAAGTAAAATTAATATTTTGTTCAGATGAGTGATCCACTTTTTGATATTTATACTTACAACTATGATATGAAAATTAGCAACGGCACCAAAAACTTGATCCCGCACTGAATATATATTGATGATTCTGTTATAGATTTTATGATTTGTATTATGGATACTACGCAAGTATATGTATCGTTATCAAGTAATATAGGGCTCTAATGGAGTCCTAGATATCGATCCCACAGGGAAGTTAGCAAATTTCAAAGACAATTTAAATTAAACTTACTTACTATTCTAGTATACGGAAATTAAGAATACTTAAACTAAAATAAACTAATGCTTAAGGTTGAATATAAGATTTCAGAAAAGTATCTTTCTCCTTGTTTTAGAGAACTAAGTGAATAAAGAATTAAATGAGTTTTTAATTGTATTGTGCCAAATAGGAACATTCCTATTCTTTACCCTTTCGTCAAGGAGCAAAGAATATTGACTAATCTTATGTTTGATTACTGAATCTGCGGCTAGGCTGGGAGAATACTGACTGCCACTTCAGAGCTCCCACGTTCCCCTCACCTGAGGGCTAACATCTATATTTCAGCTCCCAAACAATAAGACCGAATTGAATATTTTAGTCTGTCACACTAAAATGTCCAATTCTACGCCCGATAGTTAATATTTCCCTATTTCTTTGCACCCTCCTTCCAAGGCTTTTGACTTCCATGAATCTTGGATGTAATCTTTAGTATAGTCGATAATTCAACAAATTTAAACAATTCAATTGGCCAGATTGAAAGTAAATTAAGATTTAAGTTAAAGATTAGCACAATTTATATTTTTATATTTTAGGCATAATTACTTTAATTCATCATTTTACGTAATCTCAATAACAAGGAGAAAGACTAAGGAAACTACTCAGAATGCATGGAAAAAATAACACAAAGCATGGATTTCATTAAAGTTAAGAAACAAATAACAAAGGTACTTATCTCAATTCTTCTCCCCAAGCAGATTCTTGAAGTTCCTTTGACTCTTCCTTCCAGTACAACACACCAAAACACTAAACACTCAATCAAAGACTGTTAACTTTCACACAAATAACAAAAACTGACAATCTAATTGACACACAAATGACACAAATTTGTCTCTATTTATAGAAGGGGTGAAATCTCCAAAAGGAACTTAAGCACCTCTTCAAAAAGCGTCAGGTTCATTGTATTTTGGCTCTTTTCAACTGTCTCGCCGTCGGCGAGCTTCTAAAAGATGGGCTAACCGAGCCGATCTTGCTGTCGGCTGGCTCAATCTCGCCGTCAGCGAGATCCTTATAATATATTCAAAATCTTTTGGGAAAAACTCACCGTCGGCAGCCTAAATCTAGTCATCGGCGGGACAGTTCAATTTTCATCAAATTGAGTCATTTTTGCTCCAAATCCTCTTCTTTTGTGCTTTTTTCTTTCAGTACTTATAAATCTTTATTCCTGCAATAAAACAAAGAAAATATCTTTCTTTAAAGTGCAATTTCATATAAAATTAGTATGAAATTCTTAATATATTTTCTAGTGATCAAATTCCCCCAAACTTAACTATTACTTGTCCTCAAGTAATTTAGGTACTATATATAAAAGTAAATGATTATTCGTAGTAAAATTTTAATTCAGAAATACTATGAATTAGATTTAAATAACTATGATAGTAAAGTTTGATAGAAATATTTTTAAAATAATTAAATTAATTTTATAGATATAAGGTTATTTAGTTTTCAAGTTTAAGATTTCTAGTCTTCTATTTATTTCAAGAATAACTATACTTTTCAATACTAAATTGCTTTAGATATTTAGAGGATTGGAATTTCATGAAAACACAACTTAGTAAAAGACTAATCCATATATATAAGTTCAGAAATGTAATTGAAGTTCATCCTTTAGGTTGATTTAAATGAAGCCATTTTTTTATAAGACATCTCCTCAAGCTTCTCCTCACTTTATATATATATATATTTTTTCTTTTTCTTTTCTTTCTGGATTGATTTTCAATCCTTCTTTTTCTTTTCTTTTTCAAGTGAGGATTACTATTTTTGGTTAGCCTGTTAATAATTTTGAACTTCATTTTCCTCTTCCTAAATTTGAAACTTGAAACATTTACTTACCTTATATGTATTTCAAAGTTTTTACTTCATTGAGTTCCAATCTTTTCTTTCTCAACTAAATACCTAAGAAATTTATATTTGAAAATATAGTTTTCCCTACTTTTAAATAGTTAACTATATTCTTATACTTTTAAACTAAATTTCTTAATCTATAAAATTAGTTAATCATTAAAAGTATTTCTCTTAACTTTTATAATAATTAAATAAATCAATTATAGTTTACTGAATTAAAATTACTTCAGAAAATCATTTTATAATAATTTTGAAAATGCAAATTAAGAACAATTTAATAATTAAATTTGTATTTTTCCCCTTCCTCAAACTTAAATTTTTCTATCTATCTACATAGGGTGAAAAGGAAATAAACTCTAATATTTAAATCATACCTTCGGGCTTTAGGTAATTCTTCTTTTTGAAGTTTTGCAGGCTTTTTCCATTACTTAATTAACCTGTACTGTTAGTATTGTTCTATACACCAAATATTAAAGAAAATGCTGGGTAAAGAAGTTTTAAAATAAGTACAACTACTAACACAACTTATACTACAACATAACACAACATCCACATACATTTCACTAATTAAGTTTCAGAGTTACAATCATGAAGTGAAATCTTTAAAATTTAAAAAGCCACACAAATTTAACTTATACAATAATATTAAAATGTCTTATACAACATAACAATCAAAGTTCATGAACTAAAAGATCAATATAAAAATGTAAAACAACAAACAAACAATAACAACATCAGAATCTATAACTAAACAAATAAACATAACATCTAATCTTCTACATCAAAGTCCCAAACTATATCGTCATTTCCTGGATCAGTTGGAGGATTAGGCTGGTAATGAGTATATCGGGGGCACTCGGGAAATACAACATTGATCTCTCCTCTCCTGTAACGATTTTCAGCATCATAATAGTCTATCTCATACTCTGAATGTCTCTGGAGATACTCGTTGTCATAATCATGTCTTCTTTCTAAGCCTCCAATTCTCTGATCAATATGCTCCAGTTTTTCTTCTATTTTCTCGAAATGTTTCCGCTGTAAAGTCATCTCATTCATCAAATCTTGAAGGGTAGGAGTACTATAGGGAGGTGGATCATAACTAGTAGAGGGGATATCTCTACTTGAAGAAGGTACATAGCTTCTTGTCCTAGATCTCCATCCTTCGTGGGATTCATATTTTTTAATATTAGCCAGAGTAATGGGTTTCATAGGCTCAACCCATTCCTCATCATCTCTTGCCTCTACCCCAGATAATTGGCAGAGTGCATAGATAAGACTAGGATGTCCTAGTCCTCCTCCACTTTCACTTCTTGAGGTGGCTAATATATTCTTATAAATTACACTTCCCACATTAATACATTTTTGGTTCTGAATACAGAAATTTAGAACTGCTCTATCTCTTTTTACCTCACTATGGTGGTAAGTAGGTAACAAAGTAGAACAAATAAAATAGTGTCAGGCTTTAGATGACACATTTAACATAGAAAGAGGGAAATTTACCCATTCTCGCTGCTTTATCTTCCAAACTCCTTTTTCGTCAGTGAGAAAGTCAATAACCTCTTCCAGTGGTCCTTCCATAGTTCCAAATGTATCATACTCACTGGTGTAGGTGTCTCGTATCGTAATAAGCATTTATTCTTGCAGCGCTGAATTCCACAAAAAATCCTCTAACCTTAACCGGTGCATCTTCTGCCTGTGTCAGGTTTGCATAAAATTCTTTTACCACTTCTACAACGGCTTTGTTGGTCATGAAACAAAATTTTCCCATCCTCTTTCTTTAATTATTCGCTCTACTTCTCTTCCATGACTTTTGAAAACTCGATCTTGAATGCATGTTATGGCTTGAATATTGTGAAAATATCTTGATTGTGCCCTTGCATTCACAAAATGAGTTTCGTCGTAATCTACTCTTCTCTTTTAACGTGGAGCCATTTTTCGATCTGTGAAATTCACAAAAATTTTAACTAAACTTCTAAATATCACTAAGATGGCTTTCAATAGTTACTAAAATCAATCTATATCAAGTTTCATGAATTTCTTCTCATTCTTTTCTTCTCATTTCAAATTTTTCCAAAATTTCTCAATGTAGAAGAAATTTATGGTGAAAATAAAAAATTTTTACATAGGAGTGAAGCTCTTACCAAGGGATGATAAAATCCGGCGTCAAAATGTGTTGAAATCGCTTCAAATCCAAGATTCCACAAGCCCTAGGTAGTTTTTTTAAGTTTTTGAGGAGGGAGACGATAAATAGTGTCGGTTGACCGGTCAAATAAAGTATATTTCGCAATCTCGCTATCGGCGAGAATTTTCTTGTCGTCGGCAAGCTAATTAATTTACCAAGGCTAAAGTTTCGGGAAAATCTCGCCGTCGGTGAGGTTTCTCTCGCTGTCGGCGAGGTTTCCTAAAATTTAATATTTTTAAATTTTTTTTAATTATATTCTACTTAAATTAAGCCTTGTTCATTGTTCCGATCACTAAATTTGATATATTTATTATTATTTTTATTTAAGATTAGATATTAACACATAAATTCACACAACACAAACATTATAACTTTATAAATGAAATCCATGAATTTAGAAACTTTAAACACTTCATACTAACAATTGACTAAGTAAATTAACCCAAACATATCTTACTCTGCATTGCAATCCACACCATGATACTCTAAATGCTGAGACAAAACAAATAACATACAATCTCATCTAAACTGAGATTATCTATGTAAAGTTCAAACTAAATCAAAAACTAAATTCACATCAACACACATAAATATAATACGAATAGAAGTCTCTGCTACTCATCGGAATCTGAACTGTTCTCTTCTCTGATGTTTCCAATAGAATGCAGGTGCACAAATAAATTATAGAAAGGCCTGAAAGGGAATTCTGTAGTAGAGTCTTCTTCAATCCACCCTTTCTGTCTCAATAATTGTATAAAACTTGCCTCCAGGTGTCCTGTATGGTCAAAGTGCTCCTTCATTCTCCAATTGATGTGATCCAATAAATCAGAGATATTATCAATAGAATTCATCACAATCTGTAGTTCCTTCTCCAATCCTTTAAGTTTTCGTAAAATGAGGTTTGTTCTATCAGTCAGGGGCTTAACTAAAGGATTGTTTTGTGATGCTTGATCAGAAATAACTACTGTTTCATCATTATTATCCAATGTTGGAAACATATCTGTCGGATCTAGTGGTTTCCAAGGCAATAGTACTTTTTCCCAAGCTTCTTAGGAAACTTGGTATTGACTACATAAAGCAAATATAGTTGATGGGTGTCCAAGTCCATGAATTGACCCATGCACAATTAATCCTAATGCAGACTTCACGATAAGATCCAACATCAATAAGCAATCCAGATTGAATACAGTAATTTAAGATTGCGCATTCCTTTGAAACTTTGTTTACCCTCATAGTGGGTAAAAACTTTGATGAAATGAAGAAATGCCAATGCTTTGAGATGAGGTTAAAAAGTGACGCAGAAAAACTAATGTACCCGTCTTCTTGTAATTCCAAATCATCAGGTTCGTCGGTCAGATATCTATAGATCTCATTCATGTTATTTCTTCTAGGAACAAAATTTGAATAGTGGCAAATAGGGGTATTCTCAATCGAGTATAATTCATTTATCCGAGAAGGAGTGAAAGTTACCCATCTGCCTCTTACGTAGACACTTCCATTATGGATCGCATGCAGATTAAAGTAGAATAATCGCTGAGTCTCGAAACTGACGAATTTTTGTCGGTTAAAAACTCTGGATTTCGTGGTTTCAAGTAGATTGGAGGCCATAATAATTTGTTTGGAAGGGACTCTAGTCATTTCTAAGGATGAAGATAATGTAAAAATGAAGTTTTAAACGTTTTTTATAGAGTTATGCCCTTAGAACCGTACAAAACCGCAAAGTAACTCACAAAAATCGCTTTTGAACTATCTCGCGATCAGCGGTAACGATCTCGTCGTTGGCGAGATAGTTAATTATTTTAAACTGAAATTGGGCGCGCCGATCTCGCTGTCGGCGGGATCGATCTCGCCGTCGGCAAGATTAGGTAAATTGCCCAATTTTTCTCTCCGGTCTGAATATTTTCTGCTTTTATCATATAGATTCAAATTTGTGATGATTCTAAAAAGTAAAATGAGTAGATTTCATTCTATTTTTTAATTTTTTAATAACTATAATAAAATAGATCATAATTAATAACTATTATAGGTTGCCTCCCATAAAGCGCTTGATTTAACGTCGTCAGCCCGACCTAATTTAATTAGTAATCAGGTTGACCGAGCATTAAAACCTTTTTAAAATTTGGTCTGGTTCCTTCAAAATAAGGTTTTAATCTGTGTCCATTTACTTTAAATCTATGCCCAGTTTCTGGATCTTCAATTTCTATAGTTCCATATGAAAATATTTGAGTTATAGTGAAATGTCTTAACCATCGAGATTTCAATTTCCCAGGAAATAATTTCAATCTTGTATTATAAAGCAAAACTTCTTGTCTTGGCTCAAAATTCTTCAGGTTAATCTTCTGATCATGCCATAATTTCATTTTTTTTATAAATTCTATCATTTTGATAAGATTCATTTCTTAATTCATCTAATTCATTCAATTGCAATAATCTTTTCTCACCAGCTTCTTTCAAATTGTAATTAAATTCTTTAATCGCCCAATAAGCTTTATGTTCTAATTCAACTGGTAGGTGGCAAGTCTTTCCATAAATAAGCCTGTAAGGAGTCATTCCAATCCGAGTTTTAAAAGGAGTCCTATATGCCCATAATGCAGTGTCTAGTCTTATAGATCAATCCAATCTATTAGGGTTTACAGTTTTTTCTAAAATATGTTTAATCTCTCGATTAGAAACTTCAGCTAATCCACTGGTTACTAGATGATAAGCATTTGATATCTTATGAATAATGTTAAATTTTTCTACTATTTTGTGAATATATTTATTTCTAAAATGAGAACCTCCGTCAGTGATAATCACTCTTGGCATTCCAAATCTAGTAAAAATATTTTTCATTAGAAACTTTGAAACACTCTTAGCGTCACATTTAGGTAAAGCTTGTGCTTCAATCCATTTAGAAACATAATCAACAGCAACTAAGATATATGAGTTTCCAAATGAAGGAACAAATGGTCCCATAAAATTTAATCCCCAAACATCAAAAATTTCAACTTTTAATATAAAATTTAGAGGCATTCCATTTCTTCTAGATATATTACCTACTCGTTGGCATCTATCGCAAGTTTTGATGTATCTATAAACATCTCTAAAAAGAGTAGGCCAATAAAATCCAGATTATAAAATTTTATAAGAAGTTTTATCTGTTCCAAAATGTCCTCCAAAATCAGAATCATGACATTTCTGAATGATTTGTTCTGTTTCTTCATAAGACACACATCTTTTAATTATAAGATCCTTACATTTCTTATATAAATATGGTTCATCTCAAAAATATGTTTTAGCATCATAAATGAATTTTTTTTGTTGAAAAGTTAACATAGGTGGTAAAATATCACATACAATATAATTTACTATGTCAGCATACCATGGTATTTTCTACTCATTAATATTATATAATTGTTCATCGTAGAAAACGTCGTAATTTCTTTATCAACGTCGATAATTCATTATATTCTAGCCTTGATAAATGATCTGATATTTGATTATCAGTTCCCTTTTTGTTAATGATTTTAAAATCAAATTCTTGCATTAGTAATATCTATCTAATTAATCTTGGTTTGGTATCTTTCTATTGCATTAGATATTTAATAGCAGAGTGGTCAGTATGTACAATACATTTATTTCCAATTAAATAAGGCCTAAATTTATCAAAGGCATAAACAGTTGCTAATAGCTCTTTTTCAGTAACTGTATAATTCAATTCATCATTATTAAGAGTTTTACTAGCAGTAGTATATAACTTTGAAAATTTTATCATATATTTGCCCAAGTACTGCTCCTATAGCATAATCACTAGCATCACACATAAGTTCAAATGGTTTCTCCCAATCAAGTGAAACTATTATAGGTGTTGTGATTAATTTATCTTTTAATAATTCAAAAGCATTCAAACATTCAATTGTGAATTCAAATTTCTTATCCTTTTCTAAAAGTTGGCATAGAGGTTTAGTAATTTTTGAAAAATCTTTTATGTAGCGTCTATAGAATCCAAGATGTCCAAGAAAACTTCTTACCCCTTTTACCGTAGTTGGAGGTGGTAATTTAGCTATAACTTGAATTTTTGTAGGGTCTACTTCCATGTCATTTTTTGAAATTTTATGTCCTAATACAATTCCTCCTGCAACCATAAATTGACATTTCTCCCAATTTAGAACTAAGTTAGTTTTCTCGCATACTTCTAATACTTTTTCAAGATGATTTAAGCATGTGTCAAATGATGTTCCAAATACAGAGAAATCATCCATAAATACTTCTATTCTATCATCAATTAATTTACTAAATATAGACATCATGCATCTCTGGCATGTTGCAGGTGCATTACATAATCCAAAAGGTATTCTTCGAAAAGCAAATGTTCCATAAGGACTAGTAAATGTAGTTTTCTCTTGATCCTCAGGAGCTATATGTATCTGAAGATAACCGGTATATCCATCTAAAAAACAAAAATATTTATGTCCTATTAATCTATCCAACATTTGGTCTAGAAATGGTAATGGGAAGTGATCTTTCCTGGTGACTGCATTTAATTTTCTATAGTCAATACATATACGCCATCTAGTTACTTGTCTTATAGCTATTAAATCATTATTTTCATTAGCTTTAACGGTCACTCCTCCTTTCTTAGGAACACAGTGAATTGGGCTTACCCAAGCACTGTCCTAAATAGGATATATAATACCATTATCTAACCATTTTAATATTTCTTTCTTGACTACTTCTTTCATTATTGGGTTTAATCTCCTCTGAGGATCTACTCTTGGCTTATGTTCCTTATCTAAAATAATTCTGTGCATACATATTGAAGGTACTGATTCCTTTAACATCTGCTAAAGTCCAACCAAAAGTTTTTTTACATTTTTTTAATATGGTTAACAGTTTTTGTTCTTGTGATTCATTCAATTCAACTGATATAATAACCGGTAGGGTTGAATGGTTACCTAAATAAGCATATTTTAAATGATTAGGCGTAATTTTTAATTCGAGTTCGGGAGGTCTAATTATCGACGGAACTATATTCTTTTCAATGTTTTCAGTATTATCCAACATTTCAAATTTTTCCTGTATATAATCCAGTTTTTCATTATCTCCTTCTTCAATTAATTTTATATTTTCTTTTTCTAACTTTTCTTCATAATATTCTTTAAAATGTTCATTTTGCAAATGTTAAAGTATTTCCATTCGAAAACATTCATCATCTTTTTCTAAGGCAGGATATTTCATTGATTTTGCTATGTTAAAAACTACTTTTTGATCGTTTACTCTCATAGTCAATTCTCCTTTCTGAACATCAATCATAGCTTTTTCAGTGGCTAAAAATGGTCTTCCTAATATTATTGGAATTTCTTTATCTTCTTCCATATCTAGAACAATAAAATCGACCGGGAAGATAAATTTATCCACTTTTACTAACACATCTTCAATAACTCCCTTAGGATAAGTCACAGAACGATCAGCTAACTGAAGAGTTACTGAAGTAAATGAAATTTCTCTTAATTCTAATCTTTTAAAAATGGATAGAGACATTTAATTTATGCTTGCTCCTAAGTCACACAAAGCTTTTCCATAAAATTTTTCTCCAATAGCGCAAGGTATAGTGAAACTACCAGGATCTTTTTATTTTTCAGGAAGCTTTTTCTGAATAATTGCACTACACTCTTCACTAAGTGCAACAGTTTCATTAGCTAAAAATTTTCTTTTTTTATTTAAAATATCTTTCATAAATTTTACATAATTAGGCATTTGTTTTAATGCTTCTACAAAAGAAATATTTACTGTTAATTTTTTTTTTAAATTTCAAGGAATTTAGCAAATTACTTGATCTTTTTTATGTTGCTTAAGTCATTGAGGAAATGGTGGTGGAGGTTTTTCTATAGATATTTTCATAGGGATCAATAAATATTCTAAGTTTTGATCTTGTTGATCCTTTTCTTTCTCGATTTCCACTTCCTCAATTTTACTTTCTGTTTCTTTTTGCATTTTTATTTCTAATTCTTTTCCGCTTCTTAGTTGTATTGCTTTAATTTATTCTTTTCCTTGGTCTTTAGGATTTATTTCCACATTACTAGGAAAAGTTCCAGGAATTCTATTGTTAAGCGCAGTAGCAATATGTCCGAGTTGAGTTACAATATTTTTAATTGATGTTCCTTGATTTTGTAATTGATTTCTTTGAATTTGTAACTGATTTCCTTGATTTTGCAAGTGCTGACCCATACTTAATATTAATTCTTCTATAGATAACTTCTTATCTTTAAATTGAGTGTTATTAAATCCGGTGGATAAGATGGTTTATAATTTGTATTTCCTTGATTAGATGGATTTCTTATAGAATTGTTCATCCATTGTTGATTAGTTGTATTGTTATTCCAATTAAAATTTGGATGATTCTTCCAACCAGGATTATAATAATTTGCATAAGGATTATTAGGTCTATTATTAATAGCATTTATAGTTTCATAAGGAGATTGAGAATCTATAATTTGTCCAGATGAGTTTTCTTCTAATATAGTAGGAGAGTAATTTATTCCAAAATGATCTAATTTTTTTGATATAGCAGCAATTTAAGAAGCTAACATAGATATTGCATAAATTTCATGAATACTGGCTATCTTTTTAGGATTTATTCTTTCAGCAGGCCATTGAAAATTATTAGTATCCATTTCTTCGATTAACGCATAGGCTTCATCAAATGGTTTTGACATTAATGAACCTCCAGCAGAAGCATCAATGATTGATCTAAGAGATCCTACTAATCCATTATAAAAAGTTTGTATAATTAACCAATCCGGTAATGCATGATGTGGGCATTTCCTAAGAAGTTCTTTAAATCTCTCCCAAACTTCATATATGGATTCTCCATCAAACTGACTAAAAGATGTTATATCATTACTAAGTTTTGCAGTTTTTGAAGGAGGAAAATATTTGGATAGAAATTTTTGTGATAATTCTCCCCAAGTTTTAATAGATCCAGGTGCTAATGAATTTAACCACATCTTAGCCTTATCCCTTAAAGAAAAAGGAAAAGCCTAAGTCTAATAAAGATCATTAGATACTCCTTCATATTTAAAAGTAGCACATAGTTCTAAAAAACTAGCAAGATGTAAATTAGGATCTTCATTAGGTGAACCACTAAATTGATTATTCTGTACCATTTTGATAATTGCAGGTTTAAGTTCAAATGAATTAATAGCTACATTAGGGTTATGAATAGTAAGGTGAATTTCATCTAATGTAGGGTTAGCATAGTCTCTTAATTGTCTTTGTTGGTTTATATTTTCAATTTCTGGATTATTTGCCATTTGTGTTAAATTTATAATTTCTCTCTTTTGTTTTCTAATTGTTTTAATTATACGCTCTAATTCTGAATCATAAGGTATTAAATTTTTGGTACCAAATTTACACATACAATTTTTAAGTAATATTTAAAATAGTCCGTACTCTAGTAATTACTTTAATAATTCTATTAATTACCTTAATAATTACTTACTTCTCTTCCCCGGCAACGGCGCTAAAAACTTGATCCACTTTTCGATATTTATACTTACAACTATGATATGAAAATTAGCAACAGCACCAAAAACTTGATCCCGCACTGAAAATATATTGATGATTCTGTTATAGATTTTATGATTTATATTGTGGATACTACGCAAGTATACATATCGTTATCAAGTAATAAAGGGCTCTAATGGAGTCCTAGATATCGATCCCACGGATAAGTTAGCAAATTTCAAAGACAATTTAAATTAAACTTACTTACTATTCTAGTATACGGAAATTAAGAATACTTAAACTAAAATAAACTAATGCTTAAGGTTGAATATAAGATTTCAGAAAAGTATCTTTCTCCTTGTTTTAGAGAATTAAGTGAATGAAGAATTAAATGAGTTTTTAATTGTATTGTGCCAAATAGGAGCACTCCTATTCTTTACCCTTTGGTCCAGGAGCAAAGAATATTGACTAATATTATGTTTGAATACTGAATCTGCAGCTAGGCTGGGAGGATACCGACTGCCACTTCAGAGCTCCCACATTCCCCTCACCTGAGGGCTAACATCTACACTTCAGCTCTCAAACATTAAGACCGAATTGAATAATTTAGTTTGTCACACTAAAATGTCCAATTCTACGCCCGATAGTTAATATTTCCCTATTTCTTTGCACCCTCCTTCCAAGGCTTTTGACTTCCCTGAATCTTGGATGTAATCTTTACTATAGTCGATAATTCAACAAATTTTAACAAATCAATTGGCCAAATTGAAAGTAAATTAAGATTCAAGTTAAAGATTAGCACAATTTTTATTTTTATATTTTAGGCACAATTACTTTAATTCATCATTTTACATAATCTCAATAACAAGGAGAAAGACTAAGGAAACTACTTAGAATGCATGGGAAAAATAACACAAAGCAAGGATTTCATTAAAGTTAACAAACAAATAACAAATGTACTTATCTCAATTCTTCTCCCCAAACAGATTCTTGAAGTTCCTTTGACTCTTCCTTCCAGTACAGCACATCAAAACACTAAACACTCACTCAAAGACTCTTAACTTTCACATAAATGACAAAAACTGACAATCTAATTGACACACAAATGACACAAATTCGTCTCTATTTATAGAAGGGGTCAAATCTCCAAAAGGTACTTAAGCACCTCTTTAAAAAGCGTCCAGGTTCATTGTATTTTGGCTCTTTTCAATTGTCTCGCCTTCGGCAGCTTGATCTCGCCGTCGGCGGGCTTCTAGAAGATGGGCTAACCGCACCGATCTTGCTGTCGATGGGCTCGATCTTGCCGTCAGCGAGATCTTTATAATATTCAAATTTTTTCAGGAAAAACTCGCCGTCGGCAGCCTAAATCTCGTCGTCGGTAGGACAGTTCAATTTTCATCAAATTGAGTGCTTTTTGCTCCAAATCTTCTTCTTTTGTGCTTTTTTCTTTCAGTACTTATAAATCTTTATTCCTGCAATGAAACAAAGAAAATACCTTTCTTTAAAGTGCAATTTCATATAAAATTGGTATGAATTTCTTAATATATTTTCTAGTGATCAACGAGAAATCCAGATTATCGAACCGGGAGAGTTCTGAGGTTTTGTTGAAATACCCCTACCAGTTGGATCAGTGTTGGTGCTGAATGGAAATATGGCAGATCTTGCAATGCACTACATCCCAGAAGTTACAGGACAAAGGGTATCAGTTACCTTCAGAAGAATGGATGAGGACAAAGTGTCATTTTACTACGAGCCGAATGAAGAATTGTAAAACCTTTGTTCCTTGTTGTTGTGACAGCAGTACCTCCGGGTGTTCGCAAGTGGACTTTTTTTTCGAAGTGTAGGCTTGACAGGTTAGCTTGTTCATGGAACAACCTTAGATGACAAATATCTACTACCTTCGACACCGGGTCACAACAGTTGTCACCGTGTTTGTACCAGCCAGACATGATATGATAGTTTTTGTTCAGCTTTGTACGCTTGATCGACTTTTGGATGCTTGTCAGCATATGATTAGTTGTATTACTGCCTTCGGCAAAGATTAATGAAGATTTATGTTTCAGTTTGCCAAATTTGTCAGAAATGTCTCTTTTTGACGTGACGGTCGAGAGCCGCAGGACTATACACCGGTCACAAATTTAAAAGAACAAAGAACGATACAAAAGAAAAAGATAAAAATAATGAAAATTAAAAATAATAACAAATCGAAAAAGTTAAAGAAAACCCAATGAAATGAAATGAAATTAAAAGAAAATTGAATATGAAATCGAATAAAATAAAAATTAAATTAAAATAAAATTTAATGAAACAAATTGATAGAAGAAGATAAATTGAAAACGAAAGATAAGCTAACTTTTTCTCTCTTGAGACTCAGAGTCCTTGCACTCACCCTCAAGTCCTTCATTTCCGAAAGCACTCTGTGAAATTTGGCAATTTCCATAGCGTCACTTCCTACAAGTTTGAAATGTCATGAAATTTTATAAATCTTACAATGGCTACCAGCCTTGGCCGAACTTCACCAATTCTACTTTCTCTGAAAAGTCAACATCAAATTTTCTCCAAATCTTTGAATTTATGGAATCAGTACCTAAATTCTTTTTCCATTCCACCACCTTTGAGCTGGATGTGAGTCCCTGAACTTTCCTCCTCAATGTGATAATGATTCCTTAAATTGCCTATATTTCCGCTTCCTATCCGAGAAATTTTCCGCCTTCCATGAAATTCTAGGGTCGGAGCATTGTCGTCCCATTCCTTAAAGTTCCCTATATTTCCATTTCCTATCAGAGAAAATTTTAACCTTCCATGAAATTCTAGGATCGGAGCATTGTCGTCTGATTCCTCAAATTCCCTATATTTTCATCTCACTTCCTAGAAATTTTTTGCCTTCCATGAAATTCCTGGATCAGAGCATCGTCGTCTAATTCCTCAAATTCCCTATATTTCTGCCTCCTATCCAAGAAATTTTTTACCTTCCATGAAATTTTAGGATCGGAGCATTGTAGTCCAATTCCTTAAAATTCCCTATAATTTCGCCTCCTATCAGAGAAATTTTCCATCGCTCATAAAATTCTAGGATCAGAGCTTAGTCGTATGATTCCTTAAAATTTACTATATTTCCATTCCCTTCCGATAAATTTTTCACACCCACGAAATCCTGAGATCGGTACCGAAATTCAGATTCTCATTTCTGAGACTGGTACCTAAATTCTTGGTCTCATCCTTCGGGATCAGTACTTAAATTCTGACTCCCATCTCCCGAGATTGGTATTGAATTTTCGATTCTCATTTCTGAGACTGGTACCTAAATTCCAGTTCTCATCCTTCGGGATCAGTACTTAAATTCTGACTCCCATCCCCTGAGGTCGGTACCAAACTTCTGATTCTCATTTCTGAGTCTGGTACCTAATTACAGTTCTCATCCTTCAGGATCAATACTTAAATTCTGACTCCCATCCCCCGAGGTCCGTACCGAAATTTTAATTCTCATTTTTGAGACTGGTACCTAAATTTTAGTTCTCATCCTTTGAGAATAGTACTTAAATTTTGGCTCCCACCTTCTGAGATCTGTACTAAAATTCTGATTTGCCCTCTGCACTCACATAAAACTCAAAATTTCACAAATCCTGAAATTTCCATAAACTCCATAAAACTCAAAATTCAAATTAAAATTCCATAAGATTTAAATCAAAATTTGAAATCAAATCAAATCCTAACTCTAATTTCCAAATTCTAAATTCAAATCAATTTGAATCAAACTCCTTCAGAGTTTGGAGGCTTGAAACTCATAGCCCCCTTAATGAAGGTATTACACTTTCCTTCCCCAGAAGAAGTTCCTGGGACTTGGAGGTCCACTACCCAAATAAGCCCCAGCGAAAACTTCCTTGCTAAATTTTATATTTTTTCTTCAGCCTTGACTCAGACAGTTGTGTTGGTTTCGTTGATCTTGTTGGTCAACACCAATACGTGCATTGTGCTTGCCCAGCACACCACACATATTTGAGGTCCATTTGTTGACCTCACTTTTGTTTGAGGTCTAGTCTCTCTTTAAAGTAGCCTAGGGTCTAGCCATAGGACTTCCCTGGTGAATTTTCTTAGAAGACTAGTCTTGGAACCCTCCCCCTTAGATTCAAACATTTCTCACTTCACTAGGAGTTTTCATATGCTTAAGGCATAACCTTCAGCTTCTGGGAGGAGGAGACCAAGCATAAGGAAGCCCAGGGGAAGTCTCCTATAGGTGGTCAGAACTTAGGATTTACCCTGGGAGGTCTGGAGCATACACAATACACACACTTTACACTCACAACCCTAAACAAAGCACATCCTACTTTGATCTCAAAACTCTTTGGAAACTCACGTGCGTGGTTTCTCCAAGCTCTTAGCCCCAAGCTAAGCTTTGGTTAGTACCAACACATAGAGGACCAAATGAGGGTTTCCCTTTGGTCTATGGCTCAATCTAAACAATCTCATACTACTCACCCCTCAACAACCTCAATTTTTCCAAAATATCCCTTGCCCCTAAATCTACCCAAAATACCCTTAAACCTCAATTTTACTCAAAATTATCCAAATCACCTATTTTACTCCAAAAATTATTTCAAAATACTCTACCACTAAAATTGATCAATTTGACCCAAATTTACCAAAATTTCCAAAATAACCCCAAAATTTGCAAAAATTACCAAAATACCCCTCCTAGCCCAAAATCCAAAAAGTCCAAAAAATTCCCAAAAATTTTGAAAACCTCCTAAATATTCCTAATTTCATTTCGCTCAACTATCACATGACCTAATTTGACCAATTTAGTCCAATTTAACTAAAAGTCCCAATTTGACCCATTTAACCCAAAAGTACCAATTTGAATTACATTTGAGCTCAATGTCCACCCAATTGCCCCAATCTTGCGCAATTGCAATTCTAAATGTTAACGCAACATCTCTAGCCTCAATCTAAATGAAATTCAAGCCCAATTTGAACCACATTTGAGCTCAATTTCACTTAAAGTCTAAAATCTCCAATTTTGACCAAGTAACCATTTCACCCAAATTAAATCTAACGTCAATCAATTTCCCCTCAATTTGAAGTATAAACTTCTCATGATACTCCCTTTAACCAAATACAACATTCAATTGCCTCCAAGTTGAGCCCAAGTCTCACCCAAACCCAATTTAAACAAAAACTCCCCAATTTTGACCTAAATTAAGCAAGTGTCCAAATTCCACCTAATTGATTGTCCCAAACCCAAAATTGCCACCCAATTTATGTTGGAAACTCTCACCACATCCCCCTAAATCATTTGGAACCTTCAATTGTCCTTGGACTCAACTCTAGCCTAACTTAAACTCAAGCTAACCCAACTTGCCCCAAATTGGCCAAAATCTCAAATTAAGCCAAATTGAACCCTTAAACCTATTCAAAACCACCCTAATCCCCTTTCAAACACTTTATGACAATCAAATACATCATTTTGAATAATCAATTGGGTCTAACCCAAGAGTAAACCAAACCTAGCCAAACCTAAACCTAAAATGACCAAAATTAAACCCATGACCCAGTGTCACTAAGATTTAACCAAATTGACCATATTTGCTTCACCGCAGCCAGCCTTGGGACCCCGGGGTCCAGCCAAGACCAACCAAACCCAAGCCCATTAAGCCATGGACCAAAGGTCCCTCACTTAGGACCAGTAGACCTCGGCCCTTTTCGGCTAACCTATAACTCCCCTTAACCCTCAAGTAAGCAACCCAATTAATGGCACTGATCTCCCCTCTTACCTCTCATCAGACTGTCAGCCACCATCCACGTCATTGCCGAACACCCTAACCATCAAAAAAGCTAAGCCCGAGCACCCTCATACCCCTTTAAACTCAAAATTGAGTGTTGTCAAAGAGGCATCACCTCAGTGATCAATGGCACTGCTCAGCCCTCACCTTAGGCGGCCTAATGTACCCAAATTAAATCCCTGAGCTCCACGCGTTGGCCATGGCTATAAAAGCCATCCTTCATGGCTAAGAGGGGGTTCTAAAATTTTCTCAAGAAAACCCTTCCAAATTGCTCCCAGAGCTTCCCTAAGACCTCCTGAGTGCAAGCTCACCATCCTCAGACATTGAGTCATACTGTCCAGAGCCAATTTCCCAACAAAAATTTTAGCTCAAACCAAGACACATTTCACCACAGCTCCACAGTACATCAAATTCAAATTAATTGAACCCACACCTTCACAGCACTGAGAGAAGAAGATCACCCATCAAAGCCCCATCACAAAGAGCCTGTGTACCAGACTTTGATCAACACCTGAAATCGGCCTTGGTCGAATTAAGGTCTAGAAATTTCACCACAACAAAAGACTTCATCTGGAGGTTTGTTAGGAACAATCAAAGTTACTACAACCATCTGATTGAGGCCTCCTCCCCTCACAGACAAAGGTATTGAACTTCACCTTCCTCCCGATCCATTTTGGATTTTCCATGCATGTTGGGTTGATTTCAGGCTAGGTTAGCCGTATGGATAGGTTCGTCTAGGTCAGATGAAGCTCTAGGAACAAACCTCATGCAATTTAGTTGAGTCAAGCTCGAGTTCTTAAGTTTAGAAGATAGAGGGCTCACGGGTTAGGTTAGTTGGGGACGATGACCAGGAGCCGTCAGATCGTGCATATATCGAATGGAGGATTGGGATTGCGTTGGATAGAAGATCTTAACATAAAGGGAGGCTGTGTAGACGTCCAGTCAGATGACAGTGTCGAATAAGAGCTCACCGCGTGGTCTTGCAGAGCTACCGAGGATACAGTTAGTGACACGTCGTTTAAGTAGGAAATTAGGGGTCTTTTGAATTATTTAAATTAGTCCAACTTCAAAAATTCACAACTTGGTGTAGAAAAATCATAAAAATAAAAGAAAAATACCCTCTTGCTCAGTGAATAGAGGAGAATAATGTGGAAATTGTTTAAAGTTTATTTAATGCATATTTTATTTTTAATTAATTAAATACAGTCTGGAGTATTTTAATTCTCCATGCACTTAGACATTTCACTATAGATCAATATTTTGGTATGTTGTTCCCTCTGTCATGGGGGATCTTCTCTGATTTTTCCATGGTCAGGGGGGATCTCTATAAGGAGATCCTTTTTTTTAAGTTATTATGTCTGTTTTGGAAAAATAATTATAATAAATAAAATATTAATAAAAAATGCAAGATAAATTTTGAATTGAGCTAAATCTTTGATAAAGCACTTAATTATAATTTTAAACTAAAATTGAAGTGGAATTAATTTTAACAAACTAAAACTGTAAATGACTAAAAATCATTCTCTACTATAATTTAAGGTTAGAGAGACTCCCCATAAAAATTTCAAATCAATTGGAGTTAATTTAAATACCTAAATGAAAATTTCTAGTTAAATCATATTTTGGCAATTAAATAATTATAATAATTAAAATATACCTCAATAAATTACTAAATTAATTTTGAGAGTTCTTTGTGATCAGAGGGGTCTCAAAAAAATAAAATTGTAATAAAGATAATTTTTTTCATTTTAAGCATTATTTTAATATTTAAATAATTAAAAATTTAATAAAAACATAAAATTAATAAAAAAAAGTTGAGAATGTTCTGAATTGTCTCCTAGTCACTTAGAGATAATTGGAATAATTTACTAACTTTCTAAATAAAGATCTTAAATTTTAAAGGATTAAAATTAGTTTTAAAGGGTAAAATAGAATTTCCTTAAATATTCACTAAAATAATTGTAATAATTAAAAAAAATCAGAAAAATATGAAACTTATTTCTCTAGGTTCTATGACCTCAGAGGGATTTAAGAAAAATACAAAACTTAATTTTCAACTAATATAATATTTTATATTTAGTTAATACTCTGAAAATTAAAGTATTTCTAATAATTAAATTAAAGCACCAAAAGTCATGAAATTTGGTACAAGTGGTCCACTAGTCTAGGTCTATCTTTAGTAAAAAATTTCAAACCAAAGGTTTTGTTTTGGACAAGTTATTGAATTTTCATTGAAAATTCCTGTTTTTGCATTAAAATAAATATGTAAATTAAATTAAAATTTACAAAATCACATTTTCTCCTCTGATGTTTTAATTAATCCATAAGTGGAGTCACATAAAAATTTCAAAGTCATTTGAGTTAAACTTAATGAATTATGAAGTGATAAAGGCCTTTAGGGGCAAAAGTGTAATTTTAAAGAATTTAACCTTAATCAATATTTAGGCTTAATTAAAGTGGGAAATGGGCAATGAATTATCTTAATTATTGTGTTTGAATGATTGAAATATAAAGGGATAAATGGTAGAAATCGGTCGCATTTTTGTCAAATTAAAAGATAAAATTTATGATTTAATTAATCATTATAATTTGGAGAAGAATTAAATTAAAAGATCCTTAAGGTTAGGGGTTGATTTTGGAAGTTGGTGTTCCACTAATTTAATACCCCCTATTTGATGTTTAAATGATAATTCAATATTTTGATAAGAATCATAATCATGAAGGTCACTTAAATTACTTTTCTAGAGATATAAATATACCCACTAAAATCATAAGGGCTTAGTAGTGAGCTAAGCTGAATTAAAAAATTGACTCATGAGAAATAAAAAAGGAAACACTACTAATCTTAAACCACTTGTGAAACACTACAAGCCCATTAAAATTAATTAAATACTTCCATAAATTAAGTTTGCCTCTAAAGGCCCTACTTATATAATTCCTAAGGTGAATATTAAGTGTGTCTTACTTCACTCATTGGGATGATAAAAACATTATTGCACTTAACATAAGGGTATGAAATAAATGAATTATTTAATAATTATGATAAGTTCAAATGAACTCAAGGAAGCTCAAAAGAATTGTGAAATGTCTAGGTTCCCCCTGGTCCCTTCTCACAAATCATCTGAACACCTTGTAGGACAACTGAACCTATTATATTTATTAAAGAAATCTCTTAAATAAATAGGCACCACCAAGTTATGACACAGGGTTTGGTAGGCCTGTGACAGACCTATCCATAGGTTTTACTTTCCTGAAAATATAAATGTTTCTTGCAAAAATACTATAGTCTCGTGTGGAGGAATGAGAAGACTTGTCAAGTATGCTTTTACAAGTTTATAGTACCTTCTTTTCAGTACTTCTTTACTTTACTTTTCTTCCTCATAGGCTTGCATGTTAAAAAACAATGTCACCCTGCATGAAAACTAAAATTTTTAGGATAGCCACAAAACTAAAACCAAAAATCAAAATTAAAAAATCAAAACAAGATAAAATTCACCGCCATGACATTCAAAATATACGACAACTCAAAATTTAACCACAAATAGAACAAAAATCACAATTGTAATTAAGTTAAAACATTGACCCAATTTTTTATTTCCAAATACAAGGATTTGTTATCACTGCTAAAAAATTTAATTTCTGGCAAAGGCACGAATCACTTGACCTGGAATAACTTGCTATATAGATGTGTACCAAATTTTAATTACGGCAATAGCATTAAATAAAACTTGATTTGCTACTGAATGCTAGGCCTTTAATGTTTAATGCTTTTTAAATATATGTTTATATAGCAAAATATAATTTTAAAAGAAAATATTTTATATACTTTTTGGGTACTACGCAAGTATACGTATCGTTTCACGTAATATAGGGCTTTGAAACAAAGACCCCAGTATCGATCCCACGGGGAAAAATTTTGGTAATAAATTTTTAAATATTGTATTTCAAAATCTTTTTGTATTTTAATCTAACTATAAATTACTTATAATTTACTAGATACAGATAAAGAAAACAATAATAAAAAAACTCACTAAACTAAATAAAAGTGGCCCTAAATTTCTCTCTCTGTTTCTCTCTCTAAGGATGAGAGATCCTAAAGTGGCTAAGAGAAAGGGGTTATAACGGGGGCACATTTTTCTGAAGAAATGGACTCCTATTTATAGGCTTCAAGGGTTACCTTGAGGCACCTCTTCAAAACATGTCCACATTCAATGAATCTTCTAGAAGGCCTGTCTGGCGCCTGGGCGCCGGAATCTGGCACCTAGGCGCCGGACACCGTGTCCAGTTCTTCGCACCTCTTCGCGATTAAAACCGTTTTGGAGCGTCCAAATGCAATGTATCACATGTCCAATTATCCTGGAACAACTTCCAGTCTTCTAGAATGTCCAATAACCGCTCACTCTGTCAAAATAACCGTCCAAACATTGTAAAAAACTTGACAGTTTCTGTATCAAGTCTGGTGCTTAGGCGCTAGGCCATATTTTTTATAATTTTTGTATTTTGCTCCATTTTTGCTCCTTTTTGCTCCTTTTTCCTTTATTGGACCTTTTTACATCACCTACATCCAAAAACCCAAAAATACATTTCATTAAAGCATACTATCCTTAGAAATTGATAAAAATCAAGGCATTAAAATAGGTATTTTTTTATGGATGAAAATCCCCCAAACTTAAATGTTACTTGTCCTCAAGTAACTCTTTTTACTATATAAAATGTATAACCTTTGGAATAAAAGATAAATATTTAAGATTCCTTATAATTTTTGATTTTATAAATTCTTTAGTAAATTATTAACCCAATTTCACTAACTAGGTTTAACTTTAAGAATTTAAAGAATATTCAACTACCAAATCATAAGATTTCAAATTTTTGATCCATTTTGAAAATAATAGAAGTTTATTATATTAAGATCTCATAGATTATTTACAAGAAAAAGATCTTCTTAAAAAATCTTTCCTAAATAAAGATTCATGCATAAAAATTAAGTAAAATATGTAACTAGTTTTCTTTCTATAAGATAATTCAAGTGAAGCCAATTTTTGAATAGGCATTTCCTCAAGCTTCTCCTCTCTTCTCTTTTTCTTTTCTTTTTTTCTTCTTCTTTATATATATATATATATAGAGGATTATTATATCTGGATAGCCTGTTAATGATTTTAAACTTCACTATCCTTAACTTATATTTTCAAAACTTATACATTTCCACTTAATTATTATAACATGAATAAGAATTCAAAAAGATTTTCAATCTTTTCTTTTTCAAGTGATAATTTTTTATTACTAAATACTTATAAAATTCCATTATTTTTACTATGAATAGAAAATTTTCTTAATCTTATTCTTCTTTAAGTTAAATAATTCTATTCTTAAAATCAATCAAAGTTATTAAAATTTTGGTTAATTTCCCTAAATTATTTATAATTTCAAAAATAAAAGTGATATTAAATAGATTCTTCATTCCTTAAGTTTTGTTAAAAAGTTTTTATTTTAAGAAAATATTAGCTCTTTAAGGACAAATAAAATTTAAATTTGAATGTATTTTCCCTTCCCCCAAACTTAAGTTTTGGTATATTATGAAAATTTGAAAGTTTGAGAGAAAGAAAATCATAATTTTAAAAAGGAAATTTTTTATCAGTATGTAAAAACGATCTTAAAAAGAAAAATTTACTTCTACTCATGCTTTTATGAATAATAAAAATAAAATTGAAGCAGGTATAAAAAGTAAGCGAAGCTAATTTTTATGATTATACTAAATTTGAAACAAAATAAAAGCGAGCAAAATTACTAATTGCTAAACGATGAGATCGAAACAAACATATCATAAATTAACTCTAATCTCAGACTCAAACACAATATACTAAGAATATTCTAACGACAGAATCTTAACACTAATCAATCCACATAGGTACTTAAACAAATTAACATACATTAAACATAAAACTAAACAAACAAACCAAACAAAACAAAACAACAAAGTAGCACAACATAGAGATCTATAAACTACTAGTCACTGGCTGTAGCCTCATCATCACCATCGCCACCAAAGGAAAACTCAACATCCTTAGGATCAACAAATGGTGTGAAACTAGAAAAAGTAGGGAAACTAACATCATGCTCCCCCTTCAGAAATCTGACTAAGGCTTCATTATACTCAGCATCATAGCTACTCTTCCTCTGGGTATAATCAGATAAATGATCAAGTTTCCTATCAATAGTATCAACTCTGCAGTGAGTTTGAAATAACTCGCTGCCGTCGCTCTATAAACTGATCATGCATTGACTCCCAGAAACTCGATGGTGGCTCAGCGGAAGTAGAGGGTCGGGAAGTAGAAGGTCTACCTGAAGTAGGTGCAGAAGAAGAAGGAGCAGTCGATTGCTTCCCTCGAAGACGATCATATATGCTAATGCTCTCCTGACCAATCGGCTTAGTAGTCTTCAACCTTTCCTTTGAAATATCTGCAGTGACTCCATTGCTAATACATAATGAATAAATCAGAGATGGGAATCCCAGTCCAACAGAAGTGCTGGATCTCGCAGTAGAATCCACAGAATCATAAATAATACTGCCGACATCAATAATCTTCCTTTCCTGAATGTAGTAGTTTAAGATCGCTCGATCTTTAGTCACTCAACTCAGGTGGTTGGAAGGTAACAATCTTTCAGAAATAAAATAGTGTCATGCTTTAGAAATACCATTGAATTTGGAGGATTTGAAGTTTACCCTTTTTCCGTTCCTGATCCAAGATCCAGTACCGACAGTTAAATAAGCAATGATCATATCCAAATCTCCCTCACATGGTGATAATCCAAAATAGTAGCACTCTATAGTCAGTGGCAGGCCATAAAATACATTGATTCTTTCAGGATTAAATCCTACTCCGACACCTCTGACAAAAACTTCATAATCTTCGGCATCCAGAAAATTCGCATAAAATTCTCGAACTATAGGGATAACAATAACAGCAGTGAAATAACAGAATAGTTGCCACTTGTGCGCAATGATAGTGTTTTCAATAATTTATCCCGGATGATAAAAACTTCGTTCTGAAATGAACTTCCTCGACGTCGCAAATTCGTGGAATTGAAAATGCGTAGCCGCAATAGAAAATTTGTTGCTATCAAAGTTATCTCATGCCTTCCCGCGTTTAGATTTCAGAGCCATCTAAATGTGAAAGAAAACAAGAAAATATTTAGGAATAAAAAATTTAAACTCTTTTTAAGTTTATAAAACTTAAAATAAGTTTTAAAATCCAAAGAAATCACTAAAAATAAAAAAAAAATTCAAAATTTTGGTTCTTAGCAAAACCTAGGGAAATCTAAGGTGAAAATCGAAAATAGATGGTTTAAAGTGTAGATCTGACCTTGAGACGAAGAAATCGAGTGGTTTCGTTTTTTTACCTCAAAATGGATCTAAGAGGTATATTTTCACGAAAATGGGGAAGAAGATGAAGCTTAGGCGTTGATAATGGCTTTTGGGGGTATTTAAGGAAATTTTCGGGTACAGGCCGAACCGGCGCTTAGGCGCCGAATTCTGGCGCCTAGGCACCAGACTCGCCTTTCACAAAAAATTATTTTTAAATTTAATTTTTCACCAAAATTCATAAATTCAACTTCCAATTACTCACATTAGAGTAGGGCTTCAGTTTCTAACTTCCAAAACATTTTCCAAAAAATTTTAAAAATAAAATATTAATTCCACGAATCAAATATAAAGTTTAAATCAAACTTCACTAAATTCCATTTATAATCTTCAATATTGGCTCAATATATTCCAGATAAGTATCATACTTGATTCAAGTTCCTAATACACAATCAAGCACAACAATTTCTAAGCAAAAACAACACACATTGAACATGAAAGCAAATACACAAACAAACACAATCGATTCACTAAATCGATACGACGACTCAACAAACCAGATAATAACTATCTCATTACCAGAATACTCTAATCTTCACAAGGAAAATTGTGTATTCCACTTGGAAATAACACTAACGCTCTCGTGAAATTCGTAGCCATCTTTTCGTCAATCCACTTGCACTTCGCATACATTTCAACTTGAGCATCTTGATAAGCCGCAAAATGATCAAATTGAAGTTTCATCTGCCATTCTAGATGTTCATTCTGATGAAACATCTCATGAAGGTGATCTCCAATGCTTTTAAACTCCGCTTCAAAATTATCCAAACAACTATAAATTTTCTCTAAACTTACCGCGATGAAATCATTGAAGTAGGGTTGAGGATCCTTTGAGACCTTGTCCCTAGCTTCTTCTCCATGATTTCTTCCTTCCATTTCTTCAAAAATTTCTTAAATCTCTCAAGAATGAAGTGTAATGGACATAACTTTGATTGCTTGATGGTTAGGGATGAAGATGGGTTGATTTAAAGGTGAAAATCGTGTGAAAAACTGAAAATTTTTTGTTTTTGCACGACCCAGTAACTGTGGCGCTTAGGCGCCGAATCTGGCGCCTAGGCACCGGACCTATTGATACATAGTTTAACTCTGGCGCTTACGCACCGAATTTTGGTGCCTAGGCGCTGGAACTGTGTTCAACTCCGTTTTGCCTAATCTTAAAATTTCAAAGTTTTGTTCTCTAAGATAGGTAAATTATACTGGTATGAGTAATCTAGACTCAACAACACACATTGTAAATAATCATAATGAAGGTTAACTTGATCTCCTTTTTACTCATATTTAGAATAGAGTGATCAAATTTCTAAATCTTACATACTTCAAAATAATCTTCAGCCTAAGTCAACAAAGACTTATAAGCATAAAAAAAAATTAAAGTAATATAAAATTAGTCAAGATCGAGGCATAACCTTACATTAAAACATAAAAACACTCAAAACAAAAGATAATTATGGGTTGCCTCCCACAAAGCGCTTGGTTTAACTTCGTCAGCCCGACTTAAGTAAATCTTTAATCAGGTTGACTCAATTCATAAGCCTCTTTATAATTCATTTTAATATCTCTCAAATAAGGCTTCAATCTTAATCCATTTTCTTTAAAATTTTTTCCTGTTTTGAGCTCTTATCCATAGCTCCATAATGGTATACTTTCTCAACTATATAGGGTCCAATCCATTTAGATCTTAATTTTCCAGGAAAAAGTTTTAAACGAGAATTAAACAGTAATACTTCTTGTGCGGGCTCAAAAATTTTTCCTGAAATTTTCTTATCATGCAACATCTCCATTTTCTCTTTATAAATCCTTGCATTTTTATATGATTCATTTCTTATCTCTTCCATCTCATTCAATTGCAATAATCGCTTTTCTCCTGCTTTATTCAAATTAAAATTAAACTCCTTTATCGCCCAATAAGCTTTATGTTCAAGTTCAACAGGTAAGTGACAATGTTTACCATAAATTAACCGGTAGGGTGACATTCTGATTGGTGTCTTATAAGCTGTTCTATAAGCCCATAATGCAAAATCTAGTCTATCAACCCAATCAGTTCTTCTAGGATTAACAGTCTTATCTAAAATTCTTTTGATTTCTCTGTTTGATACTTCAGCCATTCCACTTGTTTGTGGGTGATAAGCAGTTGCAATTCTATGTTTGATTCCAAATTTTTGTAGTAATGATTGAATTCTTATATTTCTGAAATGACTTCCACCATCAGTGATAATTACCTTAGGCATTCCAAATCTTGAAAATATAATTTTCTTTAAGAATTTTAAAACACTTTTGGAATCACAGTTTGGTAAAGCAACAGCTTCAATCCACATTGAAACATAATCAACTGCTAATAAAATATAAATTTTTTCAGATGATGGAACAAATGGTCCCATAAAATCTAAACCCCATATATAAAAAATTTCAACTTCCAATATATAGTTTAAAGGCATTTCATCCTTCCTAGATATATTTCCCATCTTTTGACATCAATCACATGTTTTCACATAATGTCTCACATCTTTAAATAAGGTAGGCCAATAAAATCTAGCATTTAAAATTTTAAATGCAGTTTTGTCTATGCCAAAGTGTCCTCCAAAATCGGAATCATGAAATTTTTGAATAATAGCAAAAGTTTCCTCATAAGGTACACATCTTCGAATCATATAATCTCTTCCAATTTTAAATAAATGAGGATCTTCCCAAATATAAGATTTAGCATCATATTTAAATTTCTTAATAAATTTGTTATCTAATTCATAAGGTAAAATATTGCTAACTAAATAATTAACAATATCAGCATACCAAGGTGTTTTGCATCCTTGAATAACATATAAAGATTCATCAGGAAATTTCTCATTTATATTTTCTTCCGAAATAATATCATTTTTAATTCTAGACAAATGATCAGCAATTTGGTTTTCAATTCCTTTTCTATCTACTATTTGAAAATCAAATTCTTGTAGAAGTAAAACCCATCTTATAAGTATAGGTTTAGAATCCTTCTTAGATAATAGATATTTAACGACGAGAATGGTCGAGTATGAACTATGCATTTAAGTACCAAGAAGATAAGGTCTAAATTTATCAAAAGCATATACTATAGCTAGAAGCTCCTTCTCAGTGGTAGTGTAATTTCTTTGTGTTTCAGTGAGAGTTTTACTAGCATAATATACAACTTTGAAAATCTTCTCATATTTTTGTCCTAATATGCAAATTCACTTGCATCACACATTAATTCAAAAGGTTTATTCCAATTAGGTGCAACAATGATAGGTGCAGTTATTAGTTTTTCTTTTAGAATATTAAAAGCATTAATACATTCTTTGTTAAATTCAAATTTTGAATCTTTTTCTAATAAATGACAAAGAGGTTTAGCAATTTTAGAAAAATTCTTTATGTATCTTCTATAAAATCCAGCATGACCTAGAAAACTTCTCACATCAATAACAGTAGTAAGTGGTTGCAATTCAACAATAATTTTCACTTTCGTTTAATCTACTTCCATCCCTTTTTGTGAAACTTTGTGACCAAGTACAATGCCTTCTGTGACCATGAGTTGACATTTTTCCCAGTTAAGAACTAAGTTTGTTTCTTCACATCTTTTCAGAACTTTGGAAATGTTTTCTAAACAAGACTCAAAAGAAGTTCCAAAAACTAAAAAATCGTCCATGAATATTTCAATTCCTTTGTCAATCAAATCACAAAATATTGACATCATACATTTTTGAAAAGTTGCAGGTGCATTACATAAACCAAAAGGCATTCTTCTAAAAGCAAAGGTTCCATAAGGACTTGTAAATGTTGTTTTTCTTGGTCCTCGGGAGCAATAAGTAACCGATGATAACCAGAATATCCATCCAGAAAACAGAAATATGGGTGTCCAGCTAATTTATCGAGCATTTGATCCAAGAAAGGTAAAGGAAAATGATCCTTTCTAGTGGCTTTATTTAATTTCCTATAGTCAATATAAATTCGCCATCTAGTAACTTGTCTTGTAGGAATTAGTTCATTTTTATCATTAACAATGACAGTTACACCTCCTTTCTTCGGAACACATTGAATAGGACTTAACCATTGACTATCCGAAATAGAATAAATAATACCAGCATCTAACCACTTAACAATTTTTTTTTTAACAACCTCTTTCATGATAGGATTTAATCTTCTTTGCGATTCAATAGTAGGTTTAGAATTTTCTTCCATTAAAATTCTATGCATACAAATGGAAGGGCTTATTCCTCTTATATCAGCAATAGTCCAACTAAAAGCTTTCTTATAATTCTTTAACACACCTAGTAGTTTTTCTTCTTGATCTTTACTCAGTTCAAAAGAAATAATAACAGGTAAAGTTAACAAATTTCCAAGAAACGCATATTTTAAATGTGAAGGTAACATTTTTAATTCCGGTTCAGGGGCTTTTTTTATGGATGGTAAAAGTATATCATTTTGAGTTATGTCTAATGTTTCCCATTTATCTTTAATAAAATGAGTCTCTTCTTCTTCTACTTCTCCATTTTCATTAGTTAAAACTTCAAACTTTTCTTCAGAAATGACTTTACATTTTTCTTGATAATGTTTCTCAATTAAATAATCAATTATATCCATTCGATAACATTTCTCTTTATCAGGGTACTTCATTGATTTAAGAACATTGAATTTAATTTCTTGATCATTAACTCTCATGGTTAGTTCTCCCTTTTGCACATCAATCAAAGCTCGTCTGGTAGCTAGAAAAGGTCTCCCTAAAATAATAGGTATATCTTTATCTTCTTCCATATCAAGTACGATGAAATCTACAGGGAAGATAAATTTATCCACTTTAACAAGGACATCCTCTATAACTCCTTTAGGATAAGTGATAGATCTATCAATTAATCGAAGGGTTACGAGTGGTGGGAGTAATATCTCATAAATCCAATCTTCGAAAGATAGAAAATGGCATGAGATTAATACTTGCTCCTAAATCACATAAAGCTTTTCCGCAAAATTTTTCTCCAATAGCACAGGGTATAGTGAAACTTCCAGGATCCTTAAGCTTTTCAGGTAATTTCTTTTGAATTATTACACTGCATTCTTCACTTAATGCAATAGTTTGAAAAGCTTCAAATTTTTGTTTCTTGCTTAAAATATCCTTCATAAATTTTACATAAGTTGGCATTTGTTCCAAAGCTTCAGCAAAAGGTATGTTAATAGTAAGTTTCTTAAAAATTTCAAAGAACTTAAAAAATTGATGATCAAGTTTCGTCTTGTTTAAGTCTTTGAGGAAAAGGTGGTGGTGGTTTTTCAACTTCCACATTAATAGGTATAACGGTCTGATCTTGACTATGAGAGAGAGTTTCTTTAGGTTTTTCAATCTCTTCAACCTCAATCTTTTTTTCAATTTCATTTTGTATTCTTTCTTTTAATTCCTTTCCATTTCTAAGTTACACAGCCTTAACATGTTCATGTTCTTTTCCAGTTTCTTTTGGATTAATTTCAACATTACTAGGAAGTGTTCCTACAGGCCTGTTATTAATTAAAGTAGCAATTTACCCCAATTTGATTTTCAATATTACGAATAGCAGTATTTTGATTTTGTAATTGATTATTCATTTGTAAAATTAATTCTTCTATTGACACCTTTTTCTGTTGATTATTAAATCCAGGAGGTTTATAATTTAGATTAACTTGATTATTCCAATTTCCAGTGGGATGAGATTGATAATTACCCCATTGTTGTTGTGAATTATTCCAGTTAAAATTAGGATGAATTTTCCACATAGGATTATAATAATTTAAATAAGGATTATTTGTACTTGCAATAGCTTGTAAAGTTTTAATAGTCTGAGAATCTTCAATATTAGCAGAGTTATTATGTGAAATATTAATTGCAAAATTATCCAATTTTTTAGACATTGCTGCTACTTGTGAAGCTAGGATAGAAAATGCTTCATTATCGTGAATACTTGCCATCTTTTTAGGATTAATCCTTTCGGAAGGCCATTGAAAATTGTTATTAGCCATTTCTTCAATTAAAGTGTAAGCTTCTTCAAATGATTTAGACATTAAAGAACCTCCAGCAGCAGCATCAATAATTGATTTTAAAGATCCAATTAATCCATTGTAAAATGTTCGAATAATTAACCAATCCGGTAAAGCATGATGAGGACATTTTCTTAATAGTTCTTTAAATCTTTCCCAAGTTTCATAAATTGTCTCCCCGTCAAATTGAATAAACGAAGTAATATCATTTCTTAATTTAGCAGTTTTAGAAGGAGGAAAATATTTAGCAAGGAATTTTTGTGTCATTTCAGCCCATGTTTTAATAGAACCAATTACTAATGAGTTTAACCACATCTTTGTTTTATCTCTTAAGGAAAAAAGAAAGAGTCTAAGTCTAATAGCATCATCAGAAACATTGTTATATTTAAAGGTAGCACAAAGTTCTAAAAAACTAACAAGGTGTAAATTTGGATCCTCATTTGGTGTTCCACCAAATTGATTGTTTTGCACCATTTGAATAAGACGGTTTAAGTTCAAAAGAATTAGCATCTACAGTGGGTATTTGAATACTACTATGAAGTTCATCAACTCTAGGGTTAGCATAATCCCTTAATGGTTTATAAACATTTTGATCATTAAGTTAAATTGAATTTTGTAAAGTAGCCATTTCTTGAAATTTTGAATTTGTTTTCCCTTTTTAATTTTTCTAATTGTTCTTTCTAGTTCAGAATCTAAAGGTATTACTCCTTCAGAACCAAAACTTCGCATAAAAAAATAAAAGAAGGAATAAAATATAGATATAGATATATATATATATATATATATATATATATATATATAATATTTATTATTTTTTTATATTTTATATTTTTATATATTTTTTTTATGTTTCTGGAAATTTAATATTTAAAAATCTATAATTTTTTTATTCCTTCCCTCGCAACGGCGCCGAAAACTTGTCCTGATTTTTGTATTTCCAAATACAAGGATTTGTTACCACTGCTAGAAAATTTAATTTCTGGCAAAGGCGCGAAACACTTGACCTGGAATAACTTGTTATATAGATGTGTACCAAATTTTAATTACGGCAATATCATTAAATAAAACTTGATTTGTTACTGAATTTTAGGCCATTAATGTTTAATACTTTTTAAATATATGTTTATATAGCAAAATATAATTTTAAAAAAAATATATTTTATATACTTTTTGGGTACTACGCAAGTATACGTATCATTTCAAGTAATATAAGGCTTTGAAACAAAGACCCCAGTATCGATCCACGGGGAAAAAATTTGGTAATAAATTTTTAAATATTGTATTTCAAAATCTTTTTGTATTTTAATCTAATTATAAATTACTTATAATTTACTAGAAACAGATAAAGAAAACAATAATAAAAAAATGATTTTATGAAAACTATATAAAACAAACAACTTTCTTCCCTTCAATTAATCTAAGATTTTTAAGATAATTTAATATTCGTTGGAGAATTTGATTTATGGTATTGTGCCAAATAGAAGCATTCCTATTCTTTACCCTTTCGATCCGGTGCAAAGAACATCGGCTAATTTACATATCAGGTCCGGATGTATTGTTAGTAGAATGGGTTAATTTAGGCTCACACTACTAGATGTCCAAGGGTGGCTATGGTCGGCCGTACTAGTGACCCTTTCCTTATCTATAAATCAAATTATAAGGATTTAGTCTGTCACTCTAAAAACTTATCAACTCTACACCCTTTAAATTTTATCTTCCTATTTATTTGCACTTCACCTTGAATAGCCCGCACATGGCCTTCGACTACCCAAGGATTCATGTGACATCTACAAGTTAAGAGTTCTTCTCCTTCTAGGTCTCAAAACTCTTCAACAGGTTTTAACAATTTAAATGGCCAATTTAAAAAGTAAAGTAAGATCAAGTATTAATATCATCACAATGTTTTGAAAATATTTTGATTTTCAATTCTCCATCGAATCTTATATTATCTTATTTATCTTTTCATAATTAAAGGAAGAAAGTAAACTAACTATTCATAACACATTGAATATAAATAGCAAAACATAATAAATAAACTTTGAATGAAAAATAAAATACTTATCTCAAATATTCCTTCTATAGATTTTCTGATTCCTACTGACTCCACAGTGTAATGAACTCCAGATGCAACAACTTGAAAATAAACTCACTAAAATAAATAAAAGTGGCCCTAAATTTCTCTCTCTATTTCTCTCTCTAAGGATGAGAGATCCTAAAGTGGCTAAGAGAAAGGGGTTACAATGGGGGCACATTTTTCTGAAGAAATGGACTCCTATTTATAGGCTTCAAGGGTTGTCTTGAGGCACCTCTTCAAAACATGTCCACATTCAATGAATCTTCTAGAAGGTCTGTCTGGCGCCTAGGCGCCGGAATCTGGCGCCTAGGCACTGGACACCGCGTCCAGTTCTTCGCACCTCTTCGCTTTGGCTCGCACCTCTTCGCGATTAAAATTGTTTTGGAGCGTCCAAATGCAATGTATCATATGTCCTATTATCTTGGAACAACTGCCAGTCTTCTAGAATGTCCAATAACTGCTCACTCCGTCAAAATAACTGTCTAAACATTGTCAAAAACTTGACAGTTTCTGTATCGAGTCTGGCGCTTAGGCGCCAACTTCTGGCGCCTAGGCGCCAAGCCATATTTTTTCTAATTTTTGTATTTTGCTCCATTTATGCTCCTTTTTGCTCCTTTTTCCTTTTTTGGACCTTTTTACATCACCTACATCCGAAAACACAAAAATATCTTTCATTAAAGCATAATATCCTTAGAAATTGATAAAAATCAAGGCATAAAAATAGGTATTTTTTATGGATCAAACATCACTGTCGGATGATTGGGAATACCTTGGAGGATATAACCTATGGTTGTTAACAGGATTTCCCACAGTCTAAATGAAAGTATGGAACTCATTAAGTTAAGTTTAGTAAATTCATCTAGACCAAGTAAATCCAAAGAAAATAGTGGAGTTGGGAAGATGGAACCATGGGATCTTAACTAGTTCCGCTTAATCAACTTAAATATTATCCCATAATAAAACATTAAGACACCTCAAATTGAAGACTTCTAGAACATGACACTTTTCTTGTTTCTTCAATTGACACTTCTTTAAACTAAGCCTGCTATAATGAAGAGCTTGGAGCATGAATAACGGGTAGCACAGCCATCTTTAACAGCAAAACTCCTTAGAAATTAAAATAACAAGCCATAGAGCTTCGAGGTATCTTGCCTAGTGTAGCATAAACCCTCACTTTATCTCTTTAGGCCTTTCCATGACCAAGAGTTGCAAATAAGCCCAAACTTGTCTTAAGATTTTGAGGTTGTTATCGGATATGACATAAATCCTCCCATCTTCTAGGCTATTCACACAATCAGTATCAAGTGAATGCAAGCCCTAAATAATAAAATTGGCAGGATGAAATACCAAATAACTATCTTAAGTTAAAGCTAAAACATAGCTTAGTTCGGGAAAAACACCAAGATCTCTCTTGGATCTATGTCTTTTCTCTAGTCCCTCCTTTCTTTGGATTTCTATAAAAAATTGTTCTGGAATTTGAGCCACTCACCAAGTTGATCTCCTATTACCACTTTTCTTGAAGAAACCTACCCTTTGGAAGTCATGAGTACAATATTTTCTTATCTATATCAAGAGTTTTCTTAGGTGACTTCGGTTATCTAAGATGTAATTAACTATAGGGGCTTGCCCTTATAGAAAACTTAAAGATCCCAGATTAATATAAACCCTATCCGATTCCTTCATATTAGATAGGAGAAATTGCCGGTCAACAATGGTTCACAGACCAAACAGATGTCAAGTGTTCTTTAGTTTATTTGATCAAGCCTCACCACCAAGCAATATATCTATTCTTCGGGATAAATATATGTCTTGTATTGAAGTGCTCGATTATTTAAACTATCGTTTATATGAGATCGGTTTGATTTCATATTTTTCAAATTTAAAAATATTATTTTCAAAAAATCCATATATATTAAATTAAATCAAAACCTTATTTACAAAACTACACTTCACACTTTTCAAAAGTAAAGTTTTCAAAAATCTCCCAAACGATTTAATGATCGACAACCCCTTTATGACTTGCTTAAAGGACAACATGTTTGAGTCATCACTCACCTTACAAGCCATCCAATGAGAAAACACACAGCTTAGATCACCCTTAAATCATGGATGACCTCATAAATACCAGGTTTTGGAAAATTAGGAAGATGGTGGTTTATGTGTCATTCTTTCACAAAGCCATGGATGATGTGTTAGCTTATGTGGATGAAGTTTAACACACTCAATTTTGAGTCAGCATACAGCTCTTCCCCATCCAATGGACATGAACCAAATTCATTTCATTAAATGGAACGGTCAACATGGCTACTTATGAAAACAAAATAAGGATGAGCTTACGTGTCATTCTCTATTTACCAAATTAAATGAATTTGTAAACTTACATGGGAGAGGTGAAGTCAACAAGATTTACCAAGCCTTATTCACCTCATGGAGGAAACAATGGAGGGAAGCCAAAGTTTAAACCAAGCTCTCACCATAGTTGAACCCAGCATAGGTTACTCTTGGGGAAATGAATTAAATTTATCCTTCAGCCAAGAAACTTATTTATAGCCATCATTAACATGGTTAGAACCTCCCTAGGTGAATTTAAGCTTACTCATAGCCTCCCATGCCTATAAATAAGCTAAACACGAGAAAACCAAGAGAAGAGAGGAAAATAGGTGACCAGCCCACTTTGCCCAAATCCAAAAACTTCCAACTTGAAACTTCTTCCCTATGACATAAGCAATTGATCCCTCATAGAATTAGGCTCTGAAATCCACTCTTCTGCCCTAATTTTCCCACCCAAAAATAGGACAATTTTTAGGTTTGGAATGAAGTCTCTCCAAACTTTAAATTAACCATTCCAAAACCATCACAGATACCTACGAAGACAAGCCCAATCGAAATTGGCCATCCTCATAGGCTTTAACCCACTGTTCAACATTCTATTCCCATACCATGACACCTTGAGATCGAATTCATATCTAGGCTCAATTTAACCTTAAACTGAGTTAGATACAAGCTTTTCGAGGTCAAGACAAAGCTGTAGGATCAATCCAATTGAAGTTTTATCCACTAAGGCCAAGGTATGGATGTTTGGACTCAAACCGATTTCGGGTTTGACACTTTGTGAAACAAACCTATTCAAAACCCTAACATCGCCATATGGATGGGTTCATCTTCTTCAGATGAAGCTATAAGAACAAAAATCACATAAATCCATCAAGAATCGAGCGAGACTTTGTTCCTAGATCATGGACGGATTGCGGGTTTATACCAGAGGTAGGGGATGAATAAATGTAGTCCATTTTCGTGTTTTGAAAATGGACGGATCTGATTTAATCCCAGTCGATCCACTGTTCTAAACCCCGCAACGGATTAACCGCTTTTCGATGGATCTGAGGACACGCAGTGCCTTCTGATAATTTAAGGATAATTTGGATTTAAGAAAATCCAGATTAACCTTAGTTTAATCAAAAGTCCATATCTTTGCACAGAAAAATCATAAAAATATAATAAAAATACCCACAGACTCAGGGTGATGAGAAGAAAATAATAAGACCAAAATTATAATTTAATGATTTATATTTTATTTTTAATTAATTAATTACTCTCAGGAGTAATATAATTATTTAAAAATAATTATAAGTCCAAAAATTATGAAATTTTCAAAAAATGACTCTTTCATCCTTATGAACATTCTGTGATTTTCCCAAGAGATGAGGAAGTCTCTGGCTAAGAATATTTATTTTCCTATGGAACCAAAATAATTATTTTCAAAATAATTATAGGAGGTAGGAAATATGAGAAATAACTTTAAAAATGTTTAAGAACCTTGTGTTGACAGACTTATACTCTAAAATGACAAATCTTAACCTTTGGTAAATTAAAAATGACATCTTAAGCTTTTAGGGTTAAGGTTATAAACTTATTTAAAACCCTAAAATCTTAAAAAATTCAAATATTCTATTCACTTAGCCATTCCACAATGGACTATGTCAATCTTGAACTTAATCCCAATTGGACTCAAATCCTACTAAACCTTAATTATGTTAGGTGTAATACAAAACAAACCCTAATTAGGTCTAAGACATTAATTAGACTTGATTAAACCCTTTTAAGCGTTAACCACATTAGGTTTAACATCATATACCCTAATTAGGTCTAAGACATCAATTAGATATGATTAAACCCTTTTAAGCCTTAACCACATTAGGTTTAACATCATAAACCCTAATTAGATCTAACCCCTCATTAGACCTGATTAATTACCTTAAACCTTAATACAATATGTTTAAGACAAATTAAACCCTAATTAGACCTAACCCTAATTAGGTCTAATTAACCAATTAAACCTTACCTTATTAGGTTTAATTAATCTTAAACTCTAATTAAACTTAACCCTATTTAAGTCTAATTAACCTAATTAAACCTTACTTAAATTAGGTTTAATTAATCTTAAACCCTAATTAGACCTAACCCTAATTAGGTCTAATTAATCAATTAAACCTTACTTAAATTAGGTTTAATTAATCTTAAACCATAATTAGACCTAACCCTAATTAGGTCTAATTAATTAATTAAATCTTACCTAAATTAGGTTTAATTAACCTTTAAATCTTAATTAAGTCTAACTCTAATTAAACGTATCTATCTTTAAACCTTAACTAAATCAGGTCTAAGTAACCTTAAACCCTAATTTAGTCTAACCTAATTAGACTTAATTAACTCTTAAGCCTTACTTACATTAGGTTTAAGTAACTCTAAACCCTAATTAAGTCTAGCCCTAATAAGACTTAATTAACTATTAAGCCTTACCTATATTAGGTTTAAGTAACCCTAAATCCTAATTAAGTCCAACCTTAATTAGACTTAATGAACTGTTAAGCCATAATCCTAATTTAAGTAAGGCTTAAGGGTTTAATTAAATCTAAATAGGGTTAGACTTAATTATGATTTAAGGTTGTTTAAGCCTAATGTAAGTAAGGCTTAAAAGTTAATTAAGTTTAACTAGGGTTAGACTTAATTAGGATTTAAGATTGTTTAAGCCTATTTAAGTAAGGCCTAAGGGTTAATTAAGTCTAATTAGAGTTAGACTTAATTAGAATTTAAGGTTGCTTAAGCCTAATTTAAGTAAGATTTAAGAGTTTAATTATGTTTAATGGGTTAGAACTAATTAGTGTTTAAGGTTGTTTAAGCCTAATTTCAGTAAGGTTTAAGGGTTTAATTAGTTCTAGTGGGTTAGACCGAATTAGAGTTTAAGTTAGTTTAAGCTTAATTTAAGTAAGGCTTAAGGATTTAATTAGGTTTAATGGGTTAGACCTAGTTAGAGTTTAATGTTATTTAAACCTAATTTAAGTAAGGCTTAAGGGTTAAATTAGGTCTAATGGGATAGACCTAATTAGAGTTTGAGGTTATCTAAGCTTTATTTAAGTAAGGCTTAAGGGTTTAATTAGGTATTATGGGTTAGACCTAATAAGAGTTTAAGGTTGTTTAAGCCTAATTTAAGTAAGGCTTAAGAGTTTAATTAGGTAGAATGTGTTAGACCTAATTAGTGCTTAAGGTTGCTTAAGCCTAATTTAAGTAAGGCTTAAAGGTTTAATTAGATCTAATGGGTGTCGACAAATTTTTAGGTTGAGTGTTGTATTTTTGAAAAGAGGTCGCCTACAGAAATTGTCGGCTAATTTTTAATTTAATTTAAATAAATAATTTGAAAAGTAGTATTTGATTTTGAAAATAATTTTAAATTTGAAAATTTTAAGATATGAAATCAAACTGATCTTACATCCCGAATAGTTTATATAAACGAGCACCGCACCACAACCGTATATCTATCCGAGGAGATCGACACACTCGCTTGATGATGGGGCTCGGTTAAATAAACTAGAAGATTTGTGGCATCCGTTTGGTCTGCGAACCAATTTTATAAGCCGACAAGTTCCCCGCTTAATATAAAGGAATTAAGCAGTGGTTTATATTACTCGGGTTCTTAAAGTTCCCTATAAGGGCAAGCCCCTATAGTTAATTACATCTTAAATGAAGTGAATCATTTAAGAAAACTCTCGATAATGATCAATGGTTTTGCTCTCAAGAATTTCAAAGTTTAAGGTTTTCAAAGGATTTAATTTTTGAATTTTAATAGGGAATGGATCAAATTTGGAACAGTTAATTTCACGAGTTCAAAGGAAGAAAAGTAGGAGAAGCTGAGGATCTAAGAAGAATCTTGGCAACTTCCCAAACTATCCTATTGTTTGGCTTCAATTTAGGAATTTATTTAATGTTTAAATCCTGCCAATTTTAATTAATTAGGACTTATATTAGTATGACATAATCATTCAAATAGCCTCGAAGATGTGAGGGTTTATGTCATACCAAACGATTACCTCGGAGTCCTAAAACCGGTTAGGGCTTAATTTACATAACATGATTATGCAAATGCCTAACGAAAAGTTGAGGATTTATGTTGCACTAGGCTAAACTACCTCGAAATCCTACGGTTTGGTTGTTTAATTCTAGGAATGTTTAGCTGATGTAGAGTTGTTTTGCTGACGAAGATGGTCGTGCTGCCCACCATGCTCCAAGCTCCTTATTGTTGCAGAGGTTTAGTTTTAGAAGTCATAAATCAGGAGATGAGAGAAGTGTTTTGGTTTAGAGAAAATCTTAAAACCCAAGTGTTTTTAATGTTTTAATTAGAACAAATCTTAAAGTTGTTTAAACAGAACCGATTAAGATCTCACGGTTTCGTCATCCCGGCACCGTTATTTTCATCGAATTCACTTAGTCCAGATGAATTTGCTAAACTCAACTGAATGAGTTCCACACTTTCATTTAGACCGTGGGAAATCCTGTTAGAAACATGTGGGTTACATCATCCGAGGTATTCCCGATCATTCAACGAGACGTTTTAATTTAGTTGCAATTTTAGTTTTGTTGTTCTGTTTGTGATTAAATTTTGAGTTGTTTTATATTTTGAAATGTTGTGGTGGTGAATTTTATCTTGCAGTGACTTTTAATTTAGTTTTGGTTTCAGTTCAGGGACTACCCTAAAGGTTTTAGTTTTCATGCAACAGTTGTTTGTCATGCAAGAAAAGTAAAATACAGTGCATGTAAGTAAATTGCAATAAAGTAAATTGCAATAAAATAAAAACGTACCTGGAGGGTCTTCCCGTCATCCCAAGCTACACTTAAAACATATGTTAAGGCATTTAAATATTTCAACAAGTATCTAGGTAAAGCTAAAGGAGAGGTTTTGGTTGTCTACCAAAGTCCTAATCCTATAGCTAGACATCTCCTATGACGTCTAGGTTCTTGTGTTTTGGTTTAAGGACGATTTTCTTCATCAAAGAAACAATTAAATTCAATTGTTCTTATAAACATCCTATCATATTGAGGAAGTGCTTAAGATGAGTCTTAAACATCTTTTCAATACCTCTAGGATTGTTTTAAGTCCAAGAGAATTTAATTATACAAGTGAATTAATCATCCAGGGGCTTAAGTTTTGTTCTCTTGCACAGTTAACTAGGACATTTGAATATCCTATAAGTGAAGTAACACTTTACTTGATACCTCATTTAAGAGTTATAATAATAAGAGCTTTAAAAGGGCAAATCAAATTATTAAGTATTTTAATGATTTAAACTTAATGATTTAATTTTAATTCTGACTTGATTATAAAAAATAAGTTTAAGTTTGGAATAGTGTTCAAATTATTTTAGATTTAATTCTTAATGATTTAATTTAGGTTTGTTGATAAATGATTTTGATTTAATTTAATTCAATTTAATTTAATTTTAATTTAATTTAATTTAATTTAATTTAATTTAATTTTAATTTAATTTAGTTTTAATTTAATTTAATTTTTAATTTAGTTTAATTTAATTTAATTTAATTTAATTTAATTTAATTTTAATTTTAATTTAATTTAATTTTAATTTTAATTTTAATTTAATTTTAATTTAATTTAATTTCAATTTATTTTACTTTTAATTTAATTTAATTTGATTTTAATTTAATTTAATTTTAATTTAATTGAGATGATTTTTTTTAAATTTTTTAATTAAGACTTAAGTATTATTGAAGTGATTTATTTAGGGATTTTTAAATAAAAGAATAAATGTCCTCTTAATAATATCCCTACTTTAATAATCCCAATTTCTATTATTCTTCCAAAATTTTAATTAATTAATTAATTAAAGTTTTATTTTAATTATATTTGAAATGGTTAGTAGGTTTCTACCCACAATCATTTAAGTTTCAATCATCCAAAATCAGTTTAAAATCAAATATTTTACCCTCCCCTTTTTTATTAATCCTAAAATTTTAATTAAAGGTTGAAATTTCTAATTACCCTTTTGCCCTTCAAGCTTAATAATTCTATAACTCACTAAATTAAGCTCAAATGAATTTAAAATTTTTTTGTAACCTCACTCACATGTCTATTAAGACATTAGAGGAGAAAATGTGATTTTTCTGTATTTAATTTATTTATGTAATTATTTTTAATGAAAAATAGGGGTTTTCAAGGAAAATTCAATATCATGACCAAGGAAATGTTTCTGTCCTTAAGAAAATTATGGGATGTTACTAATGACTAGAGGACCATTTGGACCAATTTTGGTGATTTTTTGAAATATATTTTATTTATTAGAATTATTTTGAGTTTTGGAGTATTAATTAATTTTAAAATAAAATTAAATTTGAAAAAAGGATTTTATATTTTTCTTAAATCTATCTAACCTCAAGGAGTCTATAAAAAAAAATTTATATTTTTTTTATTTTTCTTTTGATTTATTAGAATTATTTTAGTGAAAAGGTTGGAAAATACATTTTTTTTAATATTAAAAATTGCATCAAGCCTTTAAAATTAAATATCTTATCCTAGGGACTTAAGAAAAATATTTGGATTGTTCCTATGTAATTAGAATTCAAAATGTCACATTTTGGTGATTTTTAATATTTTTACGATTTTTATTATTTTTTAATTATTAAAAATATTAAAATAATGATAAAAATCAACTTTTTTAGAAAATTACAATTTTAATTTTCCTAAGTTCCTCTGATATCAGAAAAGCTCCAAAACCATTTTTGTGAATTTTTGAAAAGTATTTTGTGAGTTATGAATTTTTAAAGTTTAATTTTACCCATTTTGCTTAAGAGGCTTAATCAACCCATTTGGTGAGGTTAATCAAGTCCAATTGATTTCAATTTTTTATGAAATATTCCTCTAATCCCAAAGATCAGTGGAGAATTGTTTTTAAGTTAATTTGATGTGACTTCAAAAAAAAAACTAAATAAAAGGAAGGAAGAGAATTAGTAAGAAGAAGGCTTCACTCCAACCCCTTTCTCCTTTCTTAGTCTCTTACTAACTCTAAAAGACTTTAAAAATTATAAACATTAAAAGACAAGCAGTAAAGCTAGAAGAGGACTCTTTGAAACTAATTCCAAGTCTTCATTATATAATTTTCTAAAAGGTACCTTGGTGTCTCTTCAAATCATGTCCGCATTCAATGTATCCACCAAAAGATGCATACCTTCATTCAGCTTCGCCCATGGAAGTAAGGAAGTTACCACCAAAAGTTTTTTCAAACACCCTTTGAAATTATACAAAATGAAAAAAATTTAATTTTAACCTGTGCGCCTAAGCGCCGACCGCAGTGTTTAGCCACCAAATCTGTCCAATTTTTCATTTTTTTCATTTTTCGCTCCAAAGTTGATCCAATTTGCTCCTTTCTTCATAATCACTCATTTTTAGCATACCTGTAAGAAAAACACAAAATACCTTCCATTAAAGTACAATATCATCAATATTAATATTCCTTGAATAAGGCATTAAGACAACCTGACTAAAACTTCCAAAACATGATACTTCTTTTCCTATTCGAATTCATGCGACTTTAAACCGAACTCGCTACGACGAGGAGCTTGGAGCATGTATAGTATGCAGGATGACCATCTTCAACAGCAAAAATCCTTAGAATTTACTTGGCAGTTTCATAGAATTTCAAGGCAGCTTGCTTAGTGCAGAATAAACCCTCTTTATCTTTTAGCAAGCCAGACCCTTTACAATATAAGCCTTAACCCGTCTTAGCTTACGAGGTTGTCATCGAAGACATAAATCCTCCTATTCTCTGGGCTATTCTGTATGGTGATTAACATAGATAAATGCATCCTTAATTAAATAAAATTGGTAGGATGAAATGCTAAATAACATTTTAATCAAGTCAAACCATAAAGATAGCTCGTGGAACAACAAGATCATTCTTGGATCTATGTCTTTCCCTAGTTTCTTTCCTTTAGATTCCCATGAGAATGTTCTAAAATTCGAACCATTTACCTATTCAATTTTCTTACTACCACATTCTCTCAAGAACCTTACCTTTTAAGCAATGAATACAATATTTTCAGATTATATCAAGACTTTGCTTAGGTAACTTCTGCTATCTAAGAAGGGGAACAACTATAGGGGCTTGCCCTTAAAGAAAACTTAAAGACCACTGAGTAATAAAATTACTATACTTGCCCCCAGTATAAGGAACATATATATCGTTCTCTAATTTACACTAATGCACACACATATACTAAGTAGGAAGTATTAATTTGTGAGCTAGATACCCTACCCTTATTTCTACTTTTTATGTAAACAATTAGAGTAAAGTGTGATCTTTTCGAGGAATTATTACAAACCCTAAAGCCCATCAATACACCTAGTTTGCATACATATGACATACCTCTACATCGCCTTCAAGATCTTACACTTCTAGTCCATATTATTTATGTGATGTTAAGGACCAATTAATGATTCAACAGGGGACATAGTGACACTGCAACTTAAAACGTATGAGAAGTAGGGAAGCAAGAGTTTCTCATAAGGATGAATATAGGCATAGTGAAGTAGACTTTGAAATTGCCTATTATGATGCTCATACTAGATATTTTTGGAGATCATTCTCGTAAAATTTCCTACTCTCTAGTTTCACACCTAATTTTAATAATAATGAGGAGAATGTAGCAGGGTGGGGAGAAGAAGAAAGTTAGGCAGATGATGATTAATGAATTTATTTTTCTATGTTAAGTGTGATTTGTTTATTGTTTTTATATTTATAATATTTTTCATATGTTGAATGTTAGCTTCGAGATGAACTTTTATTTAATTTCGTTGAGGTAATCTGTTTTTTGAACATATTAGTTTTAAGCTTACTTTTTTTGAGTTTATGTTTTGAATTGCTGTTAAGGTTTAGCACTTTCTTTTAATATGGTAAATGCTTTGATGTAATATGTTGTTTGAATTTTATGCATTGCTATATATATGCCTTTTTATTGGTACCTCAATAGTTCAATTTCAAAGTTCAAAGTCCTAGAGCAAAAGGTTTTTAAATGCATTTAAAATTTACTTTCTGCCTTTATTTATATGCTAAATGTTATACCTTTAAAAAGTTAACTTTGGGGGAGAAAAAAGATTCATATTGAATTTAAAAGAGAAGAAACTAAAATTTATTTGCCCTTAATTAACCATATTTTAAAATTATTTTAAACTGACCTTTATATTAGAGATCAGCTTTAGATAGCTATTTTTTTATTTTTTGAATGTTATAGTAGACTTAAGTAAAAAATTCTTAATAATGAGGGCTGACTTCTAGAGTTAAGATATTTCTAGTATAAGAGTGTAAGATTATGTTTACTATTCAAAGTAAAGAAAGTAATTATATTTTTGATGCATTAAGAGCTTAGGATTTTATGTAGGAAGAAGGATTGAAACTTCATCAAATATCTTTTATCAAAGCTTACTATAAATTTATAGAGTAAAGAAATGCAATAAGATTTAACTTTTAGAAGAGGATAATGAAGTTCAAAATTATTAAAAGCTATCCAGACATAGTAATATTCGCATAAAAAAGAAGAAAAAGGATTAAAAAGAATCCTGAAAAGAAAAAGAAAATGAAAATATATCTGAGGAGAAGTCAGAGATATTTCTAATAAAATTTGGCTTCATTTAAATTAACCTTAAGAAAAGAACTTAATAACATTTCTCGATTTATATTTAAGTAAGATCCTTACTAATGAAGTTCTCATGAAATTATTTTTCATATGAGTTTACTAAATTCTCTTAGTACAACAAATTACAATTATTCTTGAAATGAATAGAGAATCAAAACACTTAAACTTGATTACTAGATATTGTTGTCTTGTAGTTTAAACCGTAATTTTTGAAAACTTTAAAGTTTTACTATTATATTTATAAAAAAAACCTAATAGTATTTAAGTTCTCCTTATTTCCATAAGTCATATTTTAAATATAGTAAAAGTGTTACTTGAGGATAAGAAATAGTTAAGTTTGGGAGATTTTTTATACACCACAAGTATGTTTAATTTTTCATTTACTTCTAATGCCTATATTCGCAATTTTCGGTGATATCAACTTTAAAGAAGGGTATATTCATGTTTTTGATGCATACTCAATTTAGGTATTTGCTGCAAAGATGAAATTCAGAGCAAAAGGTACAACAAATTGCGCCTTTAAAGACACTTCGAATATTGGATGAATCGCGCAATCCCGCGCCAAATGGCACTACCAGCGCCACTCGATGCCGTGATGGTTACTCCTCAAATGCATTGAATACAGATGAATTTTTAAGGGATTCTTAAGAGACCACTTTAATTTTTGGTCACACATTATTTAGCCACCATTTTTGACAGAAAAGGGGATGGTGACATGCCTAAAAATATATAAGTTTTTTCCAGCATCATTTTACTATCTTTTGATGATATTACACTTTAAAGAAGGTAATTGTATGTTTTTTGGTTTTAGGTGCAAGAAATGGTAATTGAGCAAAAGGAAGCAAAAATGGTGCAGTTTGGAGTAAAAACAAGCAAGAAATAAAATTCTGCCCTAACACCTTTCGATAAGTCTTTTCGATGCTTAATCTATTTTACAATTATCGAAATATTTTTCGAATGAGATTATACTTTAAATAAAGTTTTTTTTATGTTTATTTGTAGGCTATCAGTTACGAATGCAACACAACGAAACGGGGCGACCGGAGCTAAAACGGAGCGAAACGGTGGAGTCACAGCAAAGCCCGCCGCCGACGACGCGCCCGACCTCACCGACGGTGGTTTCGATTCCGCCAATGGTGAGATTTTACCGAGAGCATCAAAAAATGAAGAAAGCTCGCCGACAAGGAGCTGAACCCACCGACGAGTATGAACCGACTTTTGGCCGTTTTGGGCCGAAATTCAATGTATTGGATGCTTTTTCGAAGGCGTGCTTATGGAAATCCTTCTTCTCAAACTTCATCCATACTTTAAAATGGCGAATATTGGTTAGAGAAGTGAGGATTTTAGAGGAGAAAAGTGGAAAAAAACTTGGAGAATGTTTAGGGATTTTAGAATAGCAGTAGAGCGGGCATTTCTACCCTTTTGGAGAGATTGGAGAGGAGATTTTGAGAGAAAACTGTAAGGGATTTCGCTGCGTTCCGCATATTTTTAGCCGAGTGTTGTATTTTGAAAAGGGTCGCCTACGTAAATTGTTGGCGAATTTTAAATTTAATTTAAATTTAAATATATATATATATATATATGTATATATATATATGTGTGTGTATATATATATATATATATATATATATATATATATATATATATATATATTAGCATAAAAGAAAATATATTAATCAAGAAAATCTAGTACACCTGATACGAGGAAAGGAAAAGCAGATCCCCATGTAATAAAATTTTAAACTCCCTAAAAATAGAAGATTTAAGATCCAAAGAAGAAAAGCATAAAATGTCCTTAGAAGAACTCATTTCTAGTAGCAAGCCAATTAGCCGTCGATTTCCCTCTCTAATGTGACTCAAACTATAGATAAACATTACATACCATTAAAGAAATTTTATTGATCCAAATTCAGATACCAAGCAGTAGCTGATTTATGTAGAAGAATATTCAAGAAACTAATGAATCCATCTCCACATGAATTGGGCCTTATGATTCCGGTAATAGCCATTCTTAGACTCCATAAAACAAACAGAGTCAGATTTCCTAATGCATTAATGGCTGTGAAATCGGGAGCAGTAGATAAACCATAAGCAAGATCCTCAGAAGTTTCTGCATAAGGCCCCCAATACCAGCATTGGAACTATTAATGCCATGGGAATGTATATAACTTCCATCGCATTGATTTTAACCTAAGGTATTTTAGAGTTCTCCCTAAAGATCAATTGGAATTTGATTACCGAAGGCTTATTCATTAAACTAAAAGTATTGTGGCCATCTTAAGAAGAAAATTCAAGCAGTTTTTTATGATAACTTTGGCTGAAAAAACCATATTATTATGCATAATCTCATTTCTAATCATCCAAGTGAACCAAAATATAATTAGGGGGATATAGAATTCAGTTTGCCATCTTCCACCCTACAAGAATCGGCCAAGCTTGGTCCAACAACAATATCTACGACAATCCCCTTGACGAAGAACAGTCTTCCATACCTGTATAGCATTGCAACTGATAAATAAATGAGAAATGGATTCTTCACTGTAGAGACAAAAAGGACACATAGAAGGCCCCCGAATACCCTTTTAACTTCAAAATATCATCGCTTGGCAAAAGTTCCCTCGAAAAGCTTCCACGAAAAAATGACATAGAAGGAGTTATGTATTTATTCCATATTTTCTTGCCCCAATCATTGGGCAATTCAATTATTACTAGTAAGATAAATGAACTCGAGAGACTTTGAGATGGATTCTTGGTAATCGGGCCTGGCCCCAATATTTAGATTGTAAAGTGCATGGGACTTTAATTTTATTCACCAAATCAATATTAACAACAAATTTTCTCAAATTTAGCTTCATCCCAATCGTAATTGCATTTAAAACTTAAACTTCTTCGATTAGAAGTAACTCCTTGCTTATACAGTGGTCATTAAATAACCACCACGTTTAAAAGTCCACTTGACCATCACCAATATCCCAAATAAAGAGCTGTTCAAAGAATTCTCTACTTTTAAAAGTCTTTTCCGCTGAATCTCCCCAATTGAATAACCCGAGAGGGACGTGGATGTTCAATATTTCCTCATGAAGAAATAGAGACCAGAAAGGAAGACTTTGATCTGAAGTGAATCCATTGTTTACAAAAGAATGAGAAACTAAGATGTTTAAAGCTTTTAAATCCAAGACCACCACGTGCAAATGGTTTACATGTTTCTTATCCTGGGCCATTCAATGCATTTGCTTTTATGTCAGTCTTCCCATAAGAATTTGTTGAAAAATAACTGATAGCGGTTTTTGAGAGCTTCTCTTCATATTAACCATTTGGAGAATATGCATGAAAGAAGTTAATATACTCTTCAAAAGAGTAATTCTTCCACCATTAAAGCAAAAAGAATTTGACCAAGATTCACTTTTAGAACAAATTTTGGTAACTATCATCAAAATGAGATAATCTTTCTTCCTTTGGACAAAGGAAAGCCGAAGAAACAAGAGATAAACAGCCTTTATAATCCAGCATAATCCAATATCCAATTTTTTATATGTGCCTTCATCAAAGAACTAGCTATAGTACAATATCAAGCCACAAATTCCATTCCGTGAAACAACATTCAAAACCGGAAAGAGTTCTCATACTGTATTAATGGATTGTTTACTCCCATTGTGAAGAACACATCATTCACATAAGCCAGGTGACTAACCAAAATGGAAGTTAGATCTATGCTTTGATATTGACATGCTGATTAGCTATACGAACCCGATTTAATAATTTCAGAGAGGTACAAAATAAGATGAAAAATATATGAGATAATGACTTTGTTTAATCCCCTGCCAGCTTGTTAAACTATGAGTATCCATTGACTGTAATAACATAATAGTTGTTCTCCAACATTCAGAGATTAAAGAGCAAAAATCAGAGTTGAAACCTCTAGCAAATTTCTAGTACATCGGGCGTGATGGAAAGACCACTGATTGAACCCAAGCTGGAGAGATCAGCTTAAGAATAATATTTAACCTCTATGGCTTATCAATATCAGCAAGCAACTCCTGAGCAAGAAGAATATTGTCACTAATACACTTCCCTTAGTACTAAAGGCGATTGGTTTTCGTAGATTAAATCCAATGTATACAATAGAAATTTCATTCACTAACCTTACTAATGATCTTATGGGTGCGGTGGAAGTAATACATATGGGCCTAAATCCTTCCAGCTGTTTTTAATTATCTAGGATATGATGATAGTAGAGGAAGCAACAGCTTGAGGTAAATCTAACCCCTGAAAGAAAGCAATAGATAGCAACACCACCATATTAATAGCCACTCCAAACTTTTATAGAAATCAGAAGAATATCCACTCAGGCCCTGCTGTTTTGTTGTTATCCAAAGAATTAATAACAGAGAAACTTCATTTTCTGTAGGAGGATTTGTTAACTGAGTTACATCTCCTTTAAACATGTTACATTGCAACAACTTAACAAAAATAGATGAAGAGCAATCAAGAAAGGTGAAATAGTATCTGGAAATAGAGAACAGCATCTTCAGCAATGACTTGTGAATCATAAATCCATCCTTTAGTAGAAGAATTAATCTTTAAGATAGAATTAATAGATCTTCTATATTTAATAACAAAAAGATGAAAAAATCTAGAGTTTCTATCTCCATGAAGAAAATGATCGGCCGAAGCTAGCTGGAGAAATGTGCCTCCCGAAGAATGGCAAGGTTTAATTTTCCATTGGCAATGAATAAGTCATGATCAGAACAGAAGCCATTTTCAACAGCGTCAAGTTCAATGAAACACCAGTGTACTTTTATATTGGAATTGATGATGCCAAAACTTCCCTCACCCAATTCCAAGCAATAAAAGCCTCTAGAAAAGCTTTTCTGGAGTCTCACAAAGCCGAATGAGAGATTAAAATTTAAGAAACTACAGGGAAGACTTAGCAGACCAATAATCTGCCTGTACTAGGATGAGAAGACCATACATTCAACATCCTATGTAGTTTTATGAACAATATTAGCAAATTTCAAGAAGCTTAATAAGGAGAGGAGAATGATCAGACCCCTACTAACAAGGTGTTGAACTTTAGAGATAGAAATAAATCAAACCATGGCTTATTAAATGGAACCCTATCCAACTTTTCATAAATATTAATTCTATTCCAAGTAAAAGAAGAACCTTCAAACTAAATGTTGTCACCAAATCACATTTTTAATAATCGAAAAATACAGTCAGTCTATTTAGGATTTCTACTCCTTCTTCTCACTAGGATGAGCAATACAGTTGAAATCACCCAACCATCCAGCCCTCATTGATAGTTTGACCAATCATATGCAAATGGGACCAGAGATCCTCTCTATCCACTTTAGTCAAAGGAAACATGTATAAAAGAAGAAATAACCTCTTTAAAAGAATCAATCTCAAAATGAACATGCAAAACCAGGAATGATCAACAGAATATCAACTTAATTCTTTCCTATAAAACCTAAATTTTATTGGAAGAATTGCAAACAAAGTTGTATCTCAAACTTTTTAGTAAATCACATAATTATTTTATAATCCATTTGCTCAAGAAGAACCACCATCCAACACTTATTAACCCCGTTTATTCTTACAACCTATTAAGGGAGCCATGCTCTGCTACTCCCCTAATATTCCAGCAGAGAAAATTAAGCATGATGTAGATTTACCCCCAGTCAATCTAGAGTAAGAAGATGCAAGAGACCCATGAACAATATTCTCAAGAATATGATCAGCAGCATTTTTTTCTTCTTGCTTCTTTTCACTACCCAATCCTCATTTAGTTCATTATTATAATAGCCACATTAGCAGGAATATCAGGAATCTCTTTGTGGTTTAATATTGAAAACCTGGATATAGCACAAGACAGTATCAGCTTCTTAGAGTAAGAATATTTACCAATACTCTGAAGATAAATTATCATAAATTTGATTCCAACTCTATAATCAAATTAATATCAAAATGACAAGGGAAAACCCTTATTTACTAAACCAATATCAGAAAATATCTCTACCATAGAAGCCAGCTATTTCATCAACAAAATCGAAGAAATAACAGCCAAGAAAATAGATGAAGAAATCCCAAAGATAACTTATATTAGAATTAAATAACAGACTTTCAATCAATATGTCGACTCTATTGGAATGAAAACAATGTACTGGTAACTCGATTGAACAAAGAATTATAAATCAGTGGATTTAAATATTGGAATCTGTGCAATAGAATTTTTCAACATGGTAGACTTAATTCGAATATGAAAAGGATTCGAGAACCAACAAGAACTTCCATTATAGGATTGCTTTCAGTGAACTGCAACAGACATTAACATCAATAATCTCAGAACTTATATTACCAAATAGCTTTTGAATCGTTTTCCACTCGTTAAAGGTCCTTCAGTGAAGATCCATCCTTGTTCTAAGAATTAACATTTTTATTATTAACAGGTTTAAGTTCGGTTTCAATCTAAAACAAATTTTCTTTAGAATGAATGCAAGCATTCTACAATGGTAGCAATATGTAGGTTTTTGTTCCACAATCAGAAGGCTAATACCCATTATGAGGAGAGCCAAGCCAAATTTCATCAATATCGTGTAGTAATGTCTCCTTCTACAAGAATTCTCGCTAAGAAGGCCTAGAAAGATTAAATGTGGACATATCCAATTTTAATGGTCTCCCTATAGCAGTCCCAATAGCATAAATCACATGATGATTGAAAAAATGATGTTTTAAATTGGGAAGCCTATACCAACAAAGAATACTGTGGGCCTTTTGATTTGACTCAAAGCTGGGGACCATTTCAAGATTTTCATATATCTACCTTCCATCATGATAAATTTTCTGGAAAAAAGATTAGCATAATCTTCTTCTTTAGAAAGGTGAATCATAATATGCCTACCATCAAATAAACCAACTTTCCAAGCCCCTATCAATTTCTACCCATCAAAGATCCTTCTAATATTATCCATTTTTTGGATGGCCATATTGAAACTTACCAATTAGTGTGAATTTATGGACATCCACCAAAGATGTCAATTCAGAATCGTAGAAAATAAGGGCCGGTTTCCTCCCTTTTTAACCACTTGTTTGATGAATTGACAATCACCTTTCCCTGTACTCGTGTCATGGTAACATCGAGGAAAAGTAAGTTTATATCGGTCGAAATTCCTTTACCAGCAATTTCAAGAAAAGTAGCCTTGCCATTAACTCATTCAGCCATCAGAAATCAGGAAACCCTCCAAGAACAATGACAAAACGAAAAAACCAGAAAACCAGAATCATGAACTCAAGAACACATCAAAAGATTGAATGAAAACCGAAAATCAAATCCATGTGACTAAAACAAATGCCCTGGAAGAAAACCACAGCAAAATCTTCAAATCAATAGATAATCGAGCAAAAACAAGAATGAACAGCAGAAGAATTTTCAAAGCCTGAGAGGATTTGAAAATCGCCTCGTGAATTCTCCCTAAAATCGAGCTCTCTTCTTCCACAAATAAATTAATATATATATATATGTATATATATATATGTATATATATATATATATATATATATATATATATATATATATATATATATATATATATATATATATATTTAGAAAGAAGCATTTGATTTTGAAAATAACTTTAAGTTTGAAAATTTTAAGATATGAAATCAAACCGATCTCACATCCCAAATAGTTTATATAAACAAGCACCGCATCACAAACCTCGTATCTATCCCGAAGAATAGAAATTCGCTCACATCGGGCTCGATTAAATATACTAGAAGATTTGTGACATCCATTTGGTCTGCGAACCAATTTTATAAGCCGACAAGTTCCCCGCTTAATATAAAGGAATTGCCATGGTTTATATTACTCCGGGTTCTTAAAGTTCCTTATATGGGCAAGCCCTATAAGCTTAATTACATCTTAAATGATGGGAATCACTTAAGAAAACTCTCGATAATGATCATTGGCTTTGTTCTCAAGAATTTCAAAGGTTAAGGTTTTCAAGCAATTGGATTTTGAAGATTTCAATAAGGAATGTACTAAATCTAACAATTATTTTAAAGAATCCAAAGGAAGAAAAGTTAGAGAGAAGATGATCCAAGAAGAATCTTGGTAACTTCCCAAACTATCCTATTGTTTGGCTTTGATTAGGGAATTTATTTAATGTTATAATCCTGCCAATTTTAATTAATTAGGACTTATATTTGTATGACATGATCATACAAACAACCTCGAAGATGTGAGGGTTTATGTCGTACCAAACGACTACCTCGTAATCCTAAGATCGCTTAGAGCTTAATTTACATAATATGATTATGCAAGTGTCTAACGAAAGTTATGATTTATGTTGCACTAGGAAAACTACTCGAAATCCTATGGCTTGGTTATTTAATTCTAAGGAAAGTTTTGTCAAGTAGACCTGGTTTGCCGATGACGATGGCCGTGCTGCCCATCATGCTCCAAGCACCTTGTTGTCGCAGAGGTTTAGTTTTAGAAGGTGAAAATCAAGGGATGAGAGAAGTGTTTTGGTTCAAGTCTTAAGGTTCAAATGTCTTTAATGTTTTATTAGGGGAATCTTAAAGCCGATTATAACAACACCGGTTAAGATCCCACGGTTCCATCATTCCAGCACCATTTTTTTATCGAATTCACTTAGTCCAGATGAATTTGGTAAACTCAACCGAATGAGTTCCACACTTTCATTTAGACCGTGGGAAATCCCGTTAGCAACACGTAGGTTACATCATCCGAGGTATTCCCGATCATCCAACAAGATGTTTTAATTTAGTTATAATTGCGCTTATTGTTCCGTTTGTGATTAAATTTTGAGTTGTTTTATCTCTTGAAATGTTATGGCGGTGGATTTTATCTTATTGTGACTTTTAAATTTAGTTTTGGGTTTCAGCTTTGTGTCTATCCTAAAGGTTTTAGTTTTCATGCAATAATCTTGTTTAACATGCAAGAAGAGTAAAGTGCAGCTTATATAAATAAATTGCAATGAACTAAATTGCAAGAAAATAAAAGCGTACCTGAAGAGTCTTCTCGTCATTCCAAGCTACACTAAAAGCACATGTTAAGTCATTTAAATATTTATAACAAATACCTAGATAAAGCTAAGGGAAGGGGTTTTGGCTGTCTACCAAATTCATAATCCTATTGCTAGTCATCTCCTATGACGTCTAGGTTGTTGTATTTTGTTTAAGTATGATTTTCTTCATCAAAGAACAATTTAATTCAATTGTTCTTCTAAAACATCCCATCATATCGAGGAAGTGTTTAGGACGAGTCCTAAACATCTTTTCAATATTTTTGGAATTATTTCAGTCCAAACGAGTTTTATCGCACAGTGAATTAATCATTCCAAAATTTAGTTTAGTTTGTACGCTGAATTAGGATGTTTGACTATCCTATAAGTAAAATGACATTTCACTTGATGCTCCATTTAAGAGTTATAATAATGAAAACCTTTAAGGGGCAAATTAATTTGTTAATGAATTTCAACGATTTAAAATTAGAATTAATATTTTAAGGTGATTTAATTTAGTTATAAAATTTTAATAAATTTAAGTTTGGAATAGTGTTCAAGTTATTTTATTCTTAAGTGTTTTAAACCATTTGAATTGAAAGATGAGTTTAAAAATTATTTAATTTAGACTTTAATGATTTAATTTTAATTCAATTGCAATATTCTAGATTAACTTTTAATTTGTTTGATTTATTATTTTTTAATTAAGAATTTATTTTTATGAAATTGATTTTTAATGTTTCAAATTTGTTTTAAGTTTGTTTTCAAGTGATTTTTGGAATTAATTTTTTCTTTTTAATGTTTTAAATTTATTTCAATTTAATTAATGTTGTTCAATGTTTTAAGTTCTAATTTAATTAAGGTTCACTTTCCTTTAGTTATTTAATTATTAATTCTCTAATTATCACTTTAAATTTAATTAAAAGTTAAATATTATTATAGTGATTCATTTAGTGGGATTTTATTTTAAGTTATTATAGTCTCTCTAAATTATATCCCCATTTTAATAATCCAAATTTTAATTTATTCTTTCAAAATTTAAATTGTTTAATTAATTAAAAGCTACTTTAAATATTTTCAAGATGATTAATGAGTTTTCATTTCTTAATTCTCTAGGTTTCAATCTTTCTAATGAAAATTTTAAGATCATATATTTCTACCATCCCTCGTTAAACCTAAATGTTAATTGTGGTTAAAATCCTTTAATTACCTTTATGTCCCTTTAGGTTATTTATTTCATAACTCACTAAATCGAGCTCAAATAAACTTGAAATTTTTATGTCACTTCACTCATAAGTCAATTAAGACATTAGAGGAGAATATGTAATTTTTCTAAATTTAATTTAATTTATATAATTATTTTAATAAAAATAAAGGATTTTCAATGGAAATTCAACAACATTTAATTTCATGGTAAGGCTTCAATTCTTAAGAAATATACGGGATGTTCCTAATGACTAGAGAACCACTCTGACCAATTTGGTGATTTTTTTAACTATATTTTATTTATTATAATTATTTTGAATTTTGTATGTTAATTAATTATAAAATAAAATAAAGGTTGAAAATTAAGTTTTATATTTTTCATAAATCTCTCTAACCTCAAGGAGTTTAGGCAGGAACAAATTTTATAATTTTCTCGATTTTTCTTTGATTTATTAGAATTAATTTAGTGAAAAGGTTGTAAAATTCATTTTTAATTCAAAAATTATTTTAAGCATTTAAAATTCAATATCTTTACTTTCGAGACTTAAAGAAAATATTTAGTTTATTCCTAAGTGATTAGGAGTCAAAATAGCGACATTTTATGATTTTTAATATTTTTGTGATTTTTATTATTTTTTAATTATTTAAAATATTAAAGATATGAAATGAAGATTTTTTAAAAATTTTAATTTTAATTTTCTAAGACTCCTCTCGATATCGTAGAAGTCCTAAAACCAATTCGTGAATTTTTAAAGTGTATTTTGGGAGTTAAGAATTTTTAAAGTTTAATTTTAATTATGCGACTTTAATTAATTCATTTAGTGGGGTTAAACATTTCCAATCGATTCCGCATTTTTATGTGAGATCCTTCCATCCTAAAGATCGCTGGAGAATTATTTTCAAGTTCTTTTGATGTGGTTAACCCAATTAATTAAAGTTTAAATTTCGAGTAATTAGACCAATTAAAAGGTTTTTCTTAATGAATTAACTCAAAATATAATTATCCAGTCCTCTCGTCCTGGGAGACTTTCCCAAATTTTTCTAGAATTTTCTAAACAATATGCTAATTAATGGAATTAAAAATACCAAAATAGTAACATAAACTTGAAAAATACATAACTTTCCACAGAGATGGCCTCCCGACCTCGAAAAAATTTAGGGAACGTTCCTAAGATCGTAGTGGCTTCAAAGCCCATTGCCTCATGTCATGGTGAATTGTTTATGAAAATGGATAATAAAAATATCGAAATGAGTAATGATCAATTAAAAATAAAATACTCATCAAAATAACTTGATTTCTTTTCCACATTATTTTCCTCCGTTCACCGAGCAAGAGGGTATTTTCATTTTATTTTGTGATTTTTCTACAAAACTGGATTTTCTAAGTTCCGGGTATTTAAGTAACAAAAATCCATATTTTTCTTACTTATCCACGCGGCACCGACTCATCCCCTCGCATCTCCGAAAGCCCACGCGCCGTGCTCCTATTCGACACCATCCGACTCGCCGCTCCTGGGGCCCGCAACTGGCGTGTAATGTCCTTCGATCCGGCGCAATATGGACCGTCCACTCGATACACGCGCAATCAGACGGCGCCTGGTCATCGTCTACGACTGGTGTGCACCCGTGACCGTCCACACTAAAAGCCTAAGAACTATCTCATTTCTCAACGGATTTTCATGTTCATGCTATGGATTCGTCTTGAAGAGAAGAACGCATGCATACGCTTACATGCTATGAAATTAAGCTTAATCAAAATAGAGAATCACTAGAAGCTCGGGAGGAAGGAGAGGTCTATACATTGGCTCGCAGAAGTGAAGTTTCAATCGTAGAGTTGTGGCACCTTCGTTTCGCACCCAACGAGGCTCTAGATGAACCGGCGAATCGTTCAGTGACAACTTCCACCAAGCCCGATTTCAAAGCTCGACCGGGACAGAGAGAATGGTCACTCGGTGAGGGGCTTCCCACGGGGAACTCCTTTTCTTGGTCCCTTGGCAGGAGTGGGTGAGTTTAATTTGATTTTGGTGGAGTGTTCCATGGATGTCTTGTTTTTGGGTGGATTTTTTTTCTTCATAAATTGAACTCTATTAATGGGGATTAGGGCAAAGAGACACCGGGGATCACTCATTCTTATGCTAGAGAAGGTCCTTGAGCAATTTCGCAGTTTTGTTAAGCTCAGTTCATCATCTTGTTTGGCTTAAGGGTTGGGTGTGGGTTTAAATAGACATGGCCGGAGACTTCCCAAGGGGAGTTAGGTTGATCGCCTCCTCGGGGTCAAGGAAGAAAATCCATGGAGTCCACCAAGTTCGACAACAAATAGTGAGTTTGAATTTTTCAATCAAATGGGTGCTCGGCCATGGTGTTTTCAAAGGATCGTGATGGTCAGTCAAGCCAGCATGGGCCACCTTCGGTCAGGAGGTCAGGCATATAAATTTAAAAAGTGGCCGCAGGTCGTCATGTAAAGAGCTTCGCTTCTTGCGGTGCGTGTTTGAGGTCATTTTAGTTTAATTTTGGCCAAGTCATGGGTTCGTCGAGTGCACCACCCAAGGCTGGTTTGGGCTGAAGAGAAAGTCACTTGGGTCAGCTTGATTAGTAACAAGCTCACAATCCAAGCACAATAAAGCTATATAGGTTAAGGGAAGCATAGGAATGTTTAATCAACTTTAAGGAATCATTAAGACCCCTCTCTTCGCCATAAATTGATCAAGGACATGCCAAGCTGAATAACTCCATTAGGTTTCACGGAGCCAGAAAATGTCATTTGCATGAAGAAGGATATTGGCATTGATGATTTAAAGGGAGATTGTCATGAGGCCAATATTGAATACCTGATGATCAATTAGAACTTTAAGGATAATATTAACTGAATGCATGTCGAGGGGAGAGTGTTATAGGGGTTTTGGACACCTCTTTGGGCTTTTGGATTTGGTGGAAGTGGCTTTTAGAATGGTTTAAGAAAGTGGACCTTTAGGTTTGAAAACAAATTGGTGGATGGAATTGGTGCATGATTTGGCCTAACAAATGCTTCGGGTTTAGTTTTCAGGATGTCATTTTAACATTTTAGAAAAGATTTGGTATCATTTAGGGTAGGAATTTAATTTGACTTGGGGTTTTGGGTCAATTTGGGTTAACTAATGGTGTTTGGGTTGCATATGATTGATGTAATTAATATTGAGAAATTCTTATGGAGTGTCACAGAGTTTTCAACTTGGTTTGGCTTTGATTTCTAGATTCAGTCTATTCGAGTTTATGTAGGGTTTAGGCCAAAAAAGGGGATTTTGCTCTGGGTTAGTTTAAAGGGATTTTAGGTTCAATTAAAAATCTTGTTAGATTTTTTTTTTTAGGGATATATACAAAGGCTTAGAAAAGATATTCTGGGTTAACTTGAGTTTAGGCTGGTTACTAATAAGTTTAAAAGATAAAACAAAATTGGGCTTTAAGCTTAAAATTGAAATTGGATCCAAATGTTAATCAAATTGGGCTTATATTTGGTCTAAATTGATATTGGGGATATCAATAAAAGCTTAACTGGATTAATCAACATTGAAATAATTGGAGTGATTTGATTTCATAATTTGGGTCCATTTTGCCAAAATGTGAGCCAAATTGTGTTTTCATGTGTATGTAGTTAGTATTATTGTACCACCATGGTGTAGTTGAACAAAAATGAAATTGGGAATATTTGGGATTTTCTGAAATTTTCTGGTTATTTTTCGAAATTCATGGATTTTTTGGTTAAGAAGGCATTTTATATCTGGAGGGTATCGGGGGTATTTTTGGAATTTTTTTGGTATATTTGGTCATGGTGATCAATTTTAATATAGAAATGTTTTAGGATTTATTTTGATGATCTTTTTGTAATTTAGGAAATTTTGCAAATTTTTGGCAAAATTTCTTCAAAGACATTCTTTGCAGTTTAATGGGTAGTATTCTGGGGGTCAAAAATTGAAATTTTGAAAAAATGAAGATTGATCAAGTTTGAGTAGAACGGAATCACTTTGGTTGAGCCATGAAGCCATATCAAGCCCATAAGAAAGCCATGAGAGACTCATTTGGAGGCATTCACTATATTGTTCCTAACCCTCTTAGCCAAGGGCTCAGGGTTAAGGTCCATCCATGTTAGACCACTGCTATGAGCCTTGAGCTTGTTAGGTATGAATGGTTGTGGATTCGGAATGCGAGTGTAATGTGTGCAGGTCAACCTCACCAGACCCAGCCACCCAGGGTGTAGTCCTAAGGCCAAAGATCTCTATAGGAACTCATCCTTTAAACCTCCACATTTCATCTTAACTTTCCAAGTGACTTAGTTTACAAATAAACTTATGGAGTTTGTAGGGAGCAGAGGTGCTGAATTCCCTAAGGTGGGTTTCATTTCTAGTCCTCCACACACTTAAAAGGGAAAGCTGGCGTCAGATCCTAAGTACTAAGGAGAGAGAAGAGAAAAGACCTCATAAAAATGACACAAAGAAGTACTCATGATCCCCGAGACTTTATGGGAGAGATATTCTTTCTTTCATTCAAAGGGAAAAAGCTACGTACACACCCACACAGCTGCCTTCCTCATTATCTTATGACTTTGTAAACACTTACCTAGTGGATTTAATTTGGTTACATGAAGTTTCCGTTGTGTTTTCTTCGCTTTTGTAGACGTATCACGCTTTACTTTTTTCTTCTTCTTTTTAGAAATAGCGGCATGAGAAGATTATGCCATTATTTTCCTTTTACTTTTCTTTTGTAATGAGTAGAAATCATGTTTAGGATTTTTTGATGCATGGTAGAAGTATATTTAATTATAAATGTGATGGTTTTTACTTGCACTTAATTTACATTACAATTAAGGCCTCGTTGTAATGTTAAAATTTGTTGTGAAAACACAGCTGATCCGAGAGGGAAGGCGTTTTCTCTACAACTAAGTACGAATCACATTCAAATTCGATGGATGGTGAAGTTGATGGGGATTAAATACAAATAAATAGGAAATAATATTAGACCGGGCGTAGAATTTAGAGATTTAACAAATGGGACAAAGTTAAAATCCTCAATTCCGGTCCTACCGTTCGGGGTGCCAGATTGTTAGAGCTCGCATCCTCTCACTAGCCAGCCAAATTCAGTAACCAAGCATAAGATTACAATGTTCTTTATGCCTGGACCAAAGGGTAAAGAATATAATCGTCTTATTCGGGTACATACAATATTAAATGCATCTCATTCTATACATTATCTATTTCATTACATAAGAATAGTAGTTTTAATATCTAAAAATTCTCCAAACCAACTCTATATCCATAAAAAAGGGTTATCTTTAGAATTATTATTTGCATTTAGTTATAATTAATACATTTAACTATTGTTTTGAGAGAAGCCAAGTAGATAAAACACAATTTTTAATCAACATTCCAAACTAAGGACTGTTGAGAATAGATCAAATTTGACTAAAGACCTCTATCACTTTCGTATCTGCTAATGGTATTTAAAGAAAACTATATATTACTTCGAAACGATACGTATACTTGCGTAGTACCCCTAGCGTGTAAAATATTTTCTAATTTTTAGATCATTTAAGATTTTACAGAGTAGCCGCTATTTATAAATCAGGTCAAGTTTTTGGCCATCTTTTAAAGCAATTTATCGTATACTACGGTCAAATAAGTTGCGCCGTTGCCGAGGAAGCTTCTGTGAAGAACTTTTAGGAAAATTTTTAGTTGAAGTAATTAGGCTTGGATTGAAAACCGTAGTGTAGTAAAAACTCGTTTTTTGTGAAAAGTGTTTTTATATGAAAAAGTGTTGTGAAAAAACAAAAAAATGTTTATATGAAAAATAATGTGTTTTGAAAAAAAATGAGCAAATAATATATTTCATTATTATTCGTTTAATCGTTAATGCATTTGTTTGTTATGTTTCGTATGAAACAAAGGATCTGTAGGACTTGTGCTCTATGATCCTGAGTTTGAAAAAATTAAAAATAAAAATACAAAAAGGACTCGAAAATTGTAATGGAAATGGAAAACTTTCATGATAATAACTTGGAAAATCTTCATAAATCATCGAGGGATAAATAACATAAATCCTACGACAAATAAAATTCACTTAAGTGTACAAACCCTGACATAGAAGCTGATCTGTTTGAAATAAATCCTGAGATTAATCGACCGGGTGCGTATCAATCGCACGGGGGAACTCTTTAAGATCCTTATTTATACTTACTGGGCTTCTAACCTTTGCGTTACATTTCGTTATAATGGCATGTCGTATTTATTTAATTAAGGGTTTTTCCTTTCTCACTAAGAGATAAGGCTAAAATGTAATATACTCATTAACATCTCGTTTCTATTAAAAATTTGGGAGGAGTTAACTCAAACATTCTTAGCTAAGTATTTTCCACCTTCAAGGACTTCTCAACTTAGAAACGATATTATCTCATTTTGTCAAGATGAAGGAGAATCAATATACAAAGTTTGGAAAGATTTAAGGAACTCCTAAGAAAGAAACCACACCATGCTCGCCCGACGGGTTAATCATTCAAACTTTTTTATCAGTTAGTAGGATCCCTTGTGTTTATAATTGATGATGCCGCCATGGATCACTGGCTTAATGCCGAAACCATTTAATGAACCGCATGCATTAATTGAAAAAATGGCCGCAAACGAATTTTTAATGGCCCTCTGCAAGGGTAAATCATCAAATGTAGCTGAAATAAGGATGCAGATACGATTACAATTCTTGCATCTCGATTGCTGCAATATCAAGGAAGTTAGACCAATTTGGAATGAACCAACCTCAATTTACTCGTGTAAGTGAGGAAAGTTCATTAGGTCCTATGATTGATTTTAACTTATCATATGATGCTTTAAATACCATAAACAACCCGTATTCTAACTTTTTTTACAAATTATTGGAGAACTATCCTAACGGAATCCTGAATCATACGCCAATGTCGAAAACCTGAAATGGGAAAATAATCATGCAAATCATAATGGAAGTTGGAATAATCAGGTGAACACAAACTATAGACCTTCATATCCACCGGACTCTAACAATGATCAACAATTTTAGGATAAGAAAATGTCTACGAAAGAAGTGTATTGTAAATGGGAAACCAACCTTGCAAAGTAAAAATGCCGTGATTAGAAACATAGAATCAATCGGGACAAATTGCTAATTCACTTAGCAATAGACATGAAGGAACACATCCTAGCAACAATGAGATCAACCCTAAAGAGAACACTAATGAACAAATAAGTTATCCAATTGAAAATTTGAAGAGATATAGAGGATGTGGTTAGAAAAGAGAAAGATCTTCATGGAAAGAAACAAAGGAAACTAAAATAACCGAAGAACATGTTTCTAAGGATCCGGAAAAATTAATATCTCCAACTAAAATCGCCAGAAAAAACCACCACCTCCATTTCCTCAAAGACTTAAATAAAGATGAAGTTGGATAAAAATTTTTCTAAGTTCATGAAAGTACTTAAGAAGTTAAAACATAAATATTCCTTTCACCCAAGATTTGGAACATGCCAAGTTATGCAAAGTTTATAAAGGATATATTAAATAAGAAAAGGAAATTAGGGATTATGAGATTGTTGCACTAAGTGAAGAGTGTAGTGCCATACTTCGAAAAATTTCTCCTAAACTTAAAGATCCTCGTAACTTTACAATTCCTTGTGCAATTGGAGAAAAATTATGTGGAAAAGCTTTATGTGATTTTAGAGTGAGCATTAATGTATGCCTCTATCTATATTTAGAAGATTAGGTTTAGTTGATATTTCTCCTACTACCGTAACCCTTCTCGTTAGCCGATCGATCTATCATTTATCCAAAAGGAGTTATAGAAGACATGCTTGTTAAAGTGGATAAATTTATCTTTCCTTCGACTTTATTGTAGTAGATATGGAGGAAGATAAAGAAATTCAAGTTATTTTAAAGAGACCTTTCCTTGTTACTGGACAAGCTATGATAGATGTGCAAAAAGGCGAGTTGGCTATAAATATTAATGACCATGAAGTCACTTTCGATGTATTAAAGACTATGAAATATCCAACCGAGAGAAAAGATGATGATTATTTTTGGATGGATGAAATTGATTATCTAAGTAAAGTATTCATTTCCAAGAAAGTTTTGAGAGTGTTAAAAGATGAGATTGAAATAGATTTTCATGATGATTCGAAAACATTACTTAAAGAAGACTCGTATATGTTCGTGAGAGGTGCGAGTTGATGGACGCTACCAAAAATATGAAACTTTTAATTCCATTTGTTGGAAAATCTCATGAACTTAATATGGATGTATCCCATACATATTTAAAGCCTATCTATTTAGGGAATTCATCTACACAACCAAGCCTTTATATCTTTAGATACGACTTCAATCACAAGAAAAACCTAAATTAAATGATGAACAAGATAAAATTATCGAATTCAGATTTGGAAGAGAATTCCGAGGATAAATTTCAAAAGAACTTTAGCCGAGAAACGAGGATAAGGATATTGGAAGACCATTGGAAGAAATTCCTAGGGAATTAGAAAAATCTATTTCAACTAAGATAGATCCTCAAATCATTTAATAATTATAAAGGGGAAGAATTGGAAGTAACTTAAATCATAAGAGTGACATAAGAATTGATCCTAATCTAAATTATCTAGAGAGAATCTAATCCAAAATTTGGGAGATATTGAAGTATCTTATAAAGATCTATTTCTTATAAATTTCAAGAATGATATTAATATGCGTATCAAAATCAATAGAAGAATATTGGATCTTGAAAGAAATATGAGGACTATGATATAAATCAAACTAAAAAATGAAGAGCTAAATGAAAATTAAAATTTGAGGATTTTATAGGAATCCCTGGATCTGGAAATGATTTCTAAGCATGATCGAGGATTACTTACTGGAATTTTGATCCGTGGAATCATTTGTCGGCTAACGACGTTAAACCAAGCACTTTATAGTTATCAGTGTGTTTTGATTTAGTGTGCTTTGAGATTCATGATTGCTAGTGTTGTATGGTGTTTGCTTTATAGTGGATTGGAATTGATTTTTATGTGTCATTATGGATTGATCGATGGTAGATGTTTGGATTATTAGTAGTTTGATTTGATCTTTGTGTGTCATGAGGGAGGTGATTCCTTAACTTCTTACTGTGGTTAGAATTTTATGTTCTCTTGTAAAAGAGTTGGATTGACGAGTTCACTACAACTCGGGTCTCACCCGGACTTGAGTTTTACACGTGATACCATGAATTTAAGTTGTAACATATCTATCTCAATTTTGATACTTCTTTTCTCTAACTTTACTTTCATTAGGTAGGAGTCATGAACCTATTTGATGAATACCATGTGGTGGATCTTACACTATCTTTATAACTATTAAAGGTGATTAATTATAAGGATTAGGTGATGCCTGAGATTGGTGCCTAGGAGCCAATATATCAGGGGGTAATCTTATCCTTGGGATTATAATCTATAAAATCATTTTAAAGTACCTAATTTACTAGTGTAGAGATTCCCGTTAGAAATTGAAAGTAACGTAGTGAGATTGGTTGAGTTAAAGGATGAATTAACCTCATTTATCATTTGCATGTTTATGTTTGTGTTGCAACTTTAATTAGGTATTGAAGAACATTTTTATATTCCCTTACTAATACCTACAATGCGAGTTAGACTTTGGTTTAGTTGGTTCTATCTCCGGCATGATTAGTTTAGATTTACTTTCTCGTTGCATAATACTGTTCTGTCCTAATGAATACTAGCATGATTTTGATAGACATTTGTGGTAGATAGAATTTCTAAATTTTTTTTCTTCCTGCTTATATTTTTCGTATTGAATGCTATATATGTTAAAAATTAAGTTTTGGGGTAGGAAGAAAAAAAATTTTAATGTGAAAATACTTCCTTTAAGGTAATTTTACAAGCATATTTTAGGTTAGCTTTACTTTCTCCCACAGTCTTTCTATCCTGATTATGCATGTATATGAATTTGATAGGATGTTGTATTAGCAAGTAGATTCAACCTTTACTTTTCTTTTCTTCCCCGCTACATTTTATGGAATTAATTGCAAATATTTTTGAAATTTACGTTTCTGGGGGGGAAGAAAAAAGATTAACTTTATTTGTTCTCAATTATTATATTTTCAAAAAATGATTAGCATAACTTCTGGCAATTGAACCTCGCTTGAGATAACTAAAACTTTTTATTTTAGTTGAATATTATGGAAGGATTAGATGAAAAGATTTTAGTAATAAAAAGTTAATTTTATAAGGATAAGATATTTGGTATAAAAGATTTTGAATATAGTTAACTATTTAAAGGAAGGTGAAAACTGTATTTTTGAAATGTTAAGAGACTTAAAGCATTGTGTGTTAGCAAGATTGTGACTTTATGATGAAAAATAAGGCTCATACCTAATTATAAAGTAAGGATGTGTTTCAAGTTTGAACTTTAGAAAGTGGAGAGTGAATTTCAAAATACAGTTTCCGTATATAGTAACTTTCATTAAAAAAAGAGAGGAAAAAAGAGAAAAAGAAAAAGAGAGTGAAAAGAAATGGGATTGAAAATGATCCCAAAAGAAAAGAAAAAAAAAGAGAGAAAAATATTTATGAGGAGAAGCTTAAGGAGATGCCGAATCAAAAATTGGCTTCACTTAAGTCACTCTAAAGGAGAACTGATTTCATTTTTCAATTTAGTATTTAAAGTATTGGCCTACATTCTGATGAAGTTTGCATGAACTACTTTTTCACATAATCATTCAAGGCACTCTTAATGTAACAAATTATGGTTTATCTTGAAATAAATAGAAGACTAGAACCCTTTAGACTTAATGGCTGAATATTGTTATACTTGTAGTGTTAACTCCGAGTTACCGAATTTCTTTCTAAAAGTCTATCCGATATATTCTTCTCAATGAAAAATTTTAGTGTCTTACAGGTGAAAAGTACATTGCCTTTAGTTATATTTTTATGTAGTAAAAGGGTTATCAGACAAGTAATGTTAAGTTTTGGGGGATTTTGACAAGCCTAAATATATAATTTTTTTCCAATATCATTTTAATTACTATGATATTACACTTTAAAGGAAGGTATTTGTATATTTTTTGAGTTTTAGGTACAAAAATTGGTGATTTGAGCAAAAGGAAGAAAAATGGTGCAATTTGGAGAAAAACGAGCAAGAAATAAAATTTTGCCCCGACACCTTTCGATAAGTCTTTTAATGCTTAATATCTTTTACACTTATCAGACATTAACGAGATTACACTTTAAAAAGAAAAGCGTTGTTTTTATGTTTACTTTGTATGTGGCTATCGTCATTTAATGCAACGCAATGAAACGAGGTGAATCGAGCTGGAAACGGAGCCAAACAGCGAACCGTGGAGTTGCGTTAGAAACCGCTTGCCGACAGCGTCTTATCTGGCTGGACACGTCTCGATCTCACCGATGGCAAATTTCGATCTACCCGATGTACATTTTTATCGAGAGAACCGAACAATGGTCGAAAAAACTTGCCGACAACATTTCCGGAACCGCCGACAATGTCTGTACGAGCATGAACCGACTTTTGGTAGTTTTGGCCGAAATTCAATGTATTTCCAGCGCTTTTTCGAAGGGGTGCTTATGGAAACTCTTCAAAATTCATCCATACTCTTTAAAATGGTGAATATAGGTTAGAAAAGTGAGGATTTTAGTGGATAAAAGTAGAAAAAAACTTGGAGAATTTTTAGGGATTTTAGAATAGGAGTAGAAATGTAGATTTCTACCCTTTTGGAGAGATTGGAGAGGATATTTTGACAATTTGTAAGGGATTCTTGCTAGCATCAAGATGGATCGTCTAGAGACTTTATGGGAGAGATCTTCTTTATTCTTTCAAAGGGAAAAGCTAAGTATTGTTCTTCATTAACTTATGATTTTGTAAACACATACCTAGTGGATTTACTTTGGTTACATGAAGTTTCCGTTGTGTTTTCTTCGCGCTTGTGACGTATCTCTCATACTTTTTCTTCTCTTTGCAAATAGCGGCATGAGAAGATTATGCCATTATTTTTCTTTTTACTTTTCTTGTAATGAGTAGAAATCATGTTTAGGATTTTATGATGCATGGTAGAAGTGACTTAATTATAAATGTGATTATTTTTACTTGCACTTAATTTACATTGCAATTAAGGCACTGTTGTAATGTTAAAATTTTTGTGAAAACATAAAATCCGAGAGGGTTATGCCTACAACTAAGTACGAACCACATTCAAATTCCATGGATGGTGAAGTTGATGGGGATTTCGGAATGCAAATAAATAGGAAATAATATTAATCGTGCGTAGAATTGGAGATTTTAGAGTAACAGTTAAAATCCTCAACCTTTGGGCCCCCATCGTTTGGGTGCTGAAGTGTAGATTGTTGCACTTTCAGGGCGAGGGAACGTGGGAGCTCCAAAGTGAGAGCCATATCCTCCCAAAATTTTAGCCGTTACATTCGCAACCAAGCATAGATTAGTCAATCTTCTTTATGCTCGGACTAGTGGGGTAAAGAATAGGATTGCTCCTATTTGCGTATACAATATTAAATGCATCTCACTCCTATACATTATATATTTCGTTACATAAGAATAGTAGTTTTTAATATCTAAAAATTCTCCAAACCAACTCATATCCAAAAAGGGTTACCTTTAGAATTATTATTTCCATTTAGTCATAGTTACTATTACATTTAACTCTTGTATTTTAGAATAGTTACCGGATAAAACACAATTTTAATCGACATTCCAAACTAAGGACTATTAGTAACAGAATGTAATTCCGACTAAAGACCTCTTACTTCACTTCCTCGTGGGATTCGATACCGTGGGTTTCAAGAAAACTCTATATTACTTGAAACGACACGTATACTTGCGTAGTACCCCTAGTGTGTAAAATATTTTCTAATTTTTATATCATTTAAGATTTTTCACACTAGCCTGCCATTTATAAATCGGGTCAAGTTTTTCGCTATCTGGAAGTTAATTTACCGCGTAATTGCGGGTCGGGTCAAGTTTTTGCATCGTTGCTTCGGGGAAGCTTCGTAAGAACTTTAAGAGAATTTTTAGTTGAAGTAATTAGGCTTAGACTTGGAAAACCGTAGTGTAGTAAAATCTTTTTGTGTGAAAGTGTTTTTAAATGAAAAAGTGTTGTGAAAAAACAAAAAAATTGTTTATATGAAAAATATGGTGTTTGTGAAAACATTTTGTTGTGTTGAATATATTTCATTTATTATTTGTTTAATTGTTAATGTATTGTCTTCATAGATCACATAAACAAAGGAATTACGTGACTTTCAGGTAGTCTAATAGATCCTGAAACAGAAAAACAAAAAAACTAAAGACCAAAATCAGAATGGAAATGGAGGACCCCATGATAATAACTTGGAAAAATCATCATAAATCATTGAGGATTAGCATAAATCCTACTGCCAGATAAAATCACTACAGATAAAACCCAGAAGCCGATTCGTTTCAAATAAATCCTCAGGATATCCAATCCATGGTAATAATCACTTAGGGGAACTCTTTGAGAAGACCCCATTTACACCTTTATCAAATTTTCTAGAACCTAGAAGCAGCATTTTCATATAATGACATGTCGATGATGTTTTGACAGATTTCTGCCAGATAAAGCTAAAAGTGATTATATTCATTACACCTCTGTCTCATTAAAAATTGGGAGGACTGACCAAAATTTTAGCTAAGTATTTTCCACCTTCAAGGACAACTCAACTGCTAAAACATATTATCTTACTTTTGTCATGGAAGAGAATCAATATACCAAGCCCGAGAAAGATTTGGTGAACCCCAAGAAAGTGTCCACACCATGTTCGCCCGATTAGTTAATCATTCAAACTTTTTATAATAGGTTAGTAGGATCCCTTTTGCTTCTATAATTGATGCTTCCAATCGGTGGATCATTAATGTAAAAATCATTTATAGAAACTGATGCATTAATGAAAAAATGGCTACAAATGAATTTAATGGCCCTCTACAAGGGTAAATCATAAAATGTAGCTATGTTCATGAGAAGATACGATTACAATTCTTGCATCTCGATTGCTACACTACAAA